>CM060923.1:242043195-242495695 GCA_030737875.1 Allium sativum | reverse complement strand
ACCAAGAAATAACTCCTCACGTGCAAAATACAATTTCATTTGAAACTTGTGCTAAGGAAGGAAAGGTGTTCCATAGCATCTTGGGCCGAGGCCCTGTTCTAGTTACTATAGTGTAGCACCTTTATTTTCAGGGCTTACTTCAGAGAGTACCACTACTATTGTTTGAGTATAATCCTGGCATCTTTCTACAATTGTCTTTGAGGCTCATATTGCTGCAGAGCCTCTGTGCTGTTAGTTTTACCTGCCCGGTAACGGGTCCTTGAATATTCTCAGGCTCTTATTGTCGACAAAAAAACAAGCTAAGTTATTTTTCATTCCTCTAACAATCTACCAATGGAACAATCTTTGAAGAAGAGAGGGGTGAATACCCAGAAAAAAAGGTGAACTCATTAGGTAAGCCTCGGCAGTTCCTAGCTTTAGTGGGCTACGAGGACAGTAAGCATCATCGGCGGTTGAAGAACCTAAATCAGAGGGATTAGAGTCAAAGGCAAGTGAGGACTCAGCATTAGGGGCTTTCGCAGTAGCAGTGCCATAATTATGAAGCGCCCGCTAAGGAACAGGAACTTAAGTGGTAGGAGGGAGCTAGGAGTCTTCCCTTGAGTCTCCCATTCATGCCGGCTACCTATGAGGTATGGCTTGAAAGCGGTTTTATACTATAGGAGAGAGATTTCTAGACAAACTAGCGAGGAGTTGACTCCCAGGAAGGGAACAAATAGCAACAGACTTCGCTTCGGTCCCTATTGCTTGAAGTTCAATCCCCTCAACAACATGAAGTTTCACCTCCCGAACCTCCCGTGGGTATATAGAATTAGGATTAGATCGTACACCCGCAAACAATACTGCCATGGGCGGCTACCTGCTTTCCTTTCTTTATCGAGGAAACTCGCCAGAGATCTATTCCTCTTCCTCTGCCTCTGCCATTGTTACTTCTTGCCTTGTTTCAGCTGCGTCCCGCCATTCCTTAGCACAAGCGCTAAGCGATAATAATACCTTTAAGAATAGGATATATACTATAATAGATAGAATTACTACTGTAGCTGTCAATGGCTTTGAATTGATCGAGTAAGATCTTGTGGACTTCCTTGAGCAAGCGCATATTCGCATCAGGAGTCATCAAGCTAGCATCACGGATAGGTTCCTCGGTCAACTTAGCCAAGAAACCAGTCGTCTCAATATACGGGTGAGCTTTGGAAAATTCCACCAGAATCTCTTGGCGATATCTATCCAGATACTCTTCCACTTCTTGCAGAATGAGAGCACTTATCTTCTCTTCTTCTTTCTTTATTTTATTTTATTTTATTTTTATTAGAAGAAGATGAAGATGAGGAAGAAGCAAGCACATGGGAATCATTGAGCATGATCACATAAATGGGCAAATGCCATAAAGTGCGAACCAAGATCCATGATACGAAAACCAAAATCAGAATGAGGAACAAAAAGATACCGTGATGGAGGTTATTTATATAGCTCGACCATAGGGAGAGGAATTTCTATCGCTTAGCGCTTGTGCTAAGGAATCTTGATAGGACACAAAGTTATTAATAGGGCGAGAAGTACAATATATCTTTTCTTTCCTTAAGGCAATAGGTAAATACAGATCAGAAACAACACAAGGAGGAAGTACCTGGATCCAAGGAGGAGTCTTGGTGATGGATTGTTGATTTGAAAAAATTTCTTCCTCTTCTTCACATCTGTCTTCAATTACGTGGTTTACTGACCAAGCTGCTCACTACTTTGAGACTCCCCCTCTTTCAAATCCATATAATTTTACACTCTAGACATGGGAACATTTTAACTGACGACAGGAAGAACACTAATCTCCTCCAGACCTCCATACTCGCCCTGAGGGGAGTAGGGATCCGAAAGAGTACTACAATTTTCAGAGAAAAGAAATAAGAAATAGGTATTTGAGCCGGAACTCTCGCATCAGCTGGATCAGCATACGCTATTGGAAAGGCTAATTTCGAGTTGAAGAGGAAAGCTAGCTAAGCTAAAACAAAGATGACAAGCAAATCCCCACTCGGCCATCTTGATTAAAAAAGGGATTCATTGAGATGAGTTAAGTGGGGAGCCTGGACCCCCTTTACTAGTAAGGGGAGCTTTATTCATCTGGTCCCCTAGCTGTATATTTTTTCTTAAAGAGCCTTTTAGCCGACCAGCCACTCCGGTTTACACTAGGCGACAACCAACAAGGCTGTCGTTAAGTGCCCAGTATATTAATTAGGAGCACCAGTATAGTAATTCCAGTATATAGGGGCCTAGTATATTAATTGGGCAGATTACAATAAAGCTAGTATGGCAAGGCATATGTATGCAGGGGCGGGAACGACTAGTCTTAACTTTTGGATATAAGTTATCATATATTTTCTTTCTATCAGATGCGGTAAGGCTTGCTTGTTTTGATCATTGGACACATCCACTAATAAGTCCTGGAGCGTAAAGTGCTTCTAGATGTGAATAAGATTAAGAAAAGTAGTGTCAATTCTATGGAAGGCTTTTCATATACCTCCCCAGTTAATATACAAAAGCGCCTAGGAAGCTTCCTCATCGCCAGGTGCGAAGCGTAGGAAGTCTTGAGGTAAAGAAAGAAGAATTCTCTTTAGGATCGAGTAGAGGAAGTTTCTTTTTTTCTATAGATAAGGCAGAGCCTTACTGATGCTCTCTTCGCCTGTCAAGGGCTCGTTCTTTCATATCCGAAAGAGGTTGATCCCAAAAAGTAAAAAGAGACCGAGGCGACCCCAATTAATATACTAGTTCGATAGGACCTGGGCAATATAATGGACTACTCTAACTCTATAGTTCTTCTTTCCCATGCTATCAAGATCAGGAGAGAGGCTTTGTGCAAGAAAGAATATATTATCACTCTTAGGTCAGAACTAGAGGCGATGAATATTGGAAGGAGTAATGCGCTTTCGCTGCGCACCTGGAATTAATTGAACTGTAAGAGAACCAATCCCATTGTCTTTGAATAGTCTTTTATGCCTTTCCAAAGCCAGTTAAGAGATCAGACTTCGTGGACAACAGGCCTCGGTAGTAGTGGCAAGGGAGGAGTAAATACCCACTTAGCCCCTTTTTATGGCTTACCTTCGTACCCAAGAAAGCCAGTCAAGTCCAGCTTTTTTATGAAAGTCTTGGCTTTCTCTTTTTCCTTGTCTGTTGATGGAGGATTATTTCCGATATAAATAAAATGCAGAAGACAATAGAGATTCCTAACAGTTAGAATCTGATTTGCAGATATGAAACTTAAAGAAGCGATGACTCCTAGAAGGGTAAATTAGCTTGTGCATGTGAATCCGATCTGGGATCTGGGCTACTAGGCTAGGAAGGTAGGTTGTTGGGACGAAGAAGAACAGGTTTCATGAATGAATGCCCAGTTGGAAGTTAGGGGAACCCCTTGTTAGGACAATAAGCTGCATTCCTTGGTTTGCTAGATCTTAGATGGGCAGAATGCCCCATTTCAGTCTATTGGGACCCAGAAACAATATAATCTTTACGCTTCGCACCTAAGCTTGAATGTGGCGAAAAGCAAGGCGGGCAAAGCAATTGATTTAGTTGAGACCGATAGATAGAGTACAGAGTACGGGGCAGGAACAATATTAAGAGAGGGGCCAACGTGACGAACATATTTATTTACAAGAATCGCCAGAGTTATAAGTGGGAAATCAATTGAAAATGTCAAGGTCGGATACGGAAAACAAGGAGAGATTGATGATGTTTGTAACGAGGATTCAGTTAGACCACTCTAAAGAAAAATCCCCAGATATTTATTTGGAGGAGCCAACTCATATACCATGAAACCCAAAACTCACTACCGGCCGACAATTAATATACTGGGTGGTTATTTCTTCCTATTGTAACATATGGCACTAGCACAATTAATATACTGGGGACTTGTCTTTCTTGCTAAGCTTGTAGCATGATTCTCCAATTGGCCCAGGAGCGATGAACAACTTAAATATAATCATTAGGTCATGAGATTTTACACATCTGGTCCGTCTTGTAGTGCATTTTTTATATAATGCCAACCTATAGTCAGAATAAGTGTAGTCGGGTGTCCAGGAGTCTCCCTTTTCAGGTGGAGGTGGGTACACGTGTTAATAATGAGTACGGAAGCGCCTATAGGTCAAGTACGTAAGCTAATACCTATTCCGGACGAGTCTCTTCTTGACCTTCTCAAAGTGCGGGATAGCGCAACTAAGACAACAATCTGAGTTTGCCGCCATATACAACTCCTTAACTGTTCCCATATATCAGCTATAATATAAATAAGGGGAAGCCCCTGTCTACTAGAGTTTTCGTATATGAGAAACGTCCTTGACTGGCTCATCTTGGGGAAGTGCATAAATAATGATGAATCCTAACGTTGTCGTTTTGTTATCCTATTAGTTGAATTATTTATCAACTTCCCAATTAATATAATCTTTCAGATAGAATGAATATAAGATCTCATCTCATAGCTTTCTAATATCAGATATCCGCTCACTTATACGTCATTAGTGGTCTGTATTTTTTGCTATGAGTCGATGGTTCTTGCCTAGGGATCCATCAGTGAGGTTGTTAATAGAGTTACTCTAGCTGCACAGTTAATCCGATAGTTAAGATATCCACGGTCAGCCTTTCGGAATAGAAGGAACACTTTGCAGGAATAATTGTCCAAATAGGAAGGTAACCAACGGGAAGTTGCAAAACAGGAACTCTGACTGGGCAAGTTCAAGCACCCCAATTAATATACTCAAACTGTATTGTGTCAATGATCCTTACGACCTAGATGCTCCATCCATTTCAATGCTGTTTTTTTTTCATTTGGGTGACTAAGAATGAGGCCGTGCGAATATAAATACTTGACCTAGGATTCTTTTCCTCACATCGGATTCTGAACCGAAAATGGAAGCTTGCAAGATTGCTTGGTACCCTTTGCACTGTTTGCAAGCGCAAGCACCTTGGACATATAGCGTTGAGAATGAGATTAGGAATTTCTACCATCTCCTATCTATAGGGCAGACTGGCATAGAGACCTTCGAAAGTACAGACTGCCACTGCTTCTTTGCTTGCATGGAATGAATAGGCTTGCTGACTAGCTTATCTACTTGAACTAAAAAGCATAAAGCGAAAACCGAATGAAGTTTAGCACATCCGGATGGGAATGAGAAAGAAAGAGTGAGAGGACAGATTGGTTTACCGGCTGTGTACCCTTTTTGTTTTGAGCCTTGGGCAGCTATTGGAATGATACCAATTGGCACCTTTGCTACTAGTTGAATCTAAGCATTAGTATTGGTGGGTTTGAATAATGGGGCAAAAGCCCCCATTTTATGAGCCAATGTGTCCATTATAGAGAGAGGGGAGTGAAGTGATGAAGAGGAATATCCAGTGGTCTCAAAAGTAAGCGTGATAGAAGCTAGCCCAGGTGAGTAAAAATAGTTTGGATTTGATAGAGGTTCTTTTTATTCTCCCGGTCGTAAGGAAGAAGAAGACGAATTTCAATCCATTGGTCTGTAGCTGTAGTATTAAGCCTATCAGGAAGGTTCTATTAAGCAAACTAGTAAGTTAGTGATTCAAAGTGTAGCCCCGGTGTTGGTGTATGAGATATTGAATTCTCAGTGAAAGCAGACTCAGAATCCTAAGTTAAGTAAGCCAGTCCCCTATTAATATACTTAAGAATTTCATAAATTAAGCAAAGGGCAAGCATTTGCAAATGATAATTGACATACATGTGAGACAAGCGACTTTGTAAGGTTTAGTTTAAGACAAAACCTGGCCTATTCTTTATTTTCCCCAGATTGTTTATCCAATCTGGTCGGCCCTCTTGCTCCCAAGACGAAGCAAGATATGCTCCTTGAAATATGGATAAGCCCGGAAATCTAATCCAAACAAGGCTTGAATTGATAGACGCCATGGATAGTCTAAACTCTGGTCTTCACTTGTTTACTCTAAGATAGTGCCCTTGAATGACCCAAGGTCCCCAATCCAGGACGTGTAGATAAGACTTTTTAGCGTAGAAAGAAATTTCAATAGGAAGAACCCTATATCTCAATCTAGCCTTTCAAAATCATGCTCAAACTTCGAAAGGCACTAAGGAATACGAAGTGAGATGATTTCCGCTGAATAGAATGGATGCTTAAGTGATTGCAAGTAAGTATCCTGCCCCAATTATTATACTAAAGGTCGCCTTGAAATTAATATACTGGCAACATTTTTTGATCCTGCACCAGAGAAAATCAGTCAATCTACAGAGGGCTATTTACTGATGCTTTGCCCTCACTCAGTGGCTTTTTTGTCGTATGGATTAGACCAGCTATTGACTGATGCTTTCCACAAGGCGTGGGTCACCTACATTATAGCACAATAGGGGAAACAAAGAACACCACAGATCTTAGCTTCTTTAGAATGCAAGCTCTGTGAGCCTCGTGAAGGAGAAGATTAGACACCGTACGATTGAAGCTTGAAATGCTATAAGCTAATCTGTCTAAACCGCTAGGAGTGTCCCATCAATAAAAAGTAAGTAGCCACGAGCAATATATAGATATGAACTGAGAAATGGTATAGGGCCGCCATACATAGGCCTAGCCTTCCATAAGAAAGAGATTTGACCCTCCCATTCTAGTTTTTCTCACCGCTATTATTATTCCATGTTCCAGGCAGGTCTTGACTCAAAGTAATAGTTACTCGTAGCATTGTAGCAGCGAGAAGTCCCGTCTAACCGCATCCCATTATACCATGCTCGATCGGAGGCTGGCTTGCGGTTGAAAAGACACAGGCCGAGGGAAGGACATAGCACACATCTAATGAAGCGAGGGTCAGGTCTCACTCAGTAGGCACACTGCTTCAGAAAGAAGGTCGTACGTCGACTCTTTTGTTCAAGTAAGCATAAGCAGTTCGAGCCTCTTTCGTTGACCTGTAAGATTCAAAGGGGGGCGATTCTAGTTTTAGGAGTCTAATTTGCTACAGTGGCCTTTCTTTCTACTCAAGACAAGGAGATTGAGTAGCTCCCCTCGCCTTAACCCTCCAAGTAGCTAGCCAGTACAGGCCAGAAAGAGAAGCGACAAGGGCATATGCTATTGACAAAGGGCCCCTAAGCGATCGCACTATGGGAAAAATATTCCAAAACAGGATCTTGATTTTTGCCCTACTAGGCGGACTGATAATACAGATCGACTGCGTCCGCTGTTACTGCCTACCCGACCTGGAAAAAGTCTTCCAGCGCCTCGAACTCCAAGAAGCACTGGGAGGACCAGAGGAGGTAAGGGGCCGATATAGATATATGAGGCATCCCACGAGATGTTTTGATTGGTCTCCCAGCTTGAGTGCGAGTATTTGTAATGCCTTCAAGTTTGTTCTTTCACTCCGCTCTGTTAGTGTTGGATTCAGTTAGAGTTGAGGCAATCAACGAAGCCTACCCGGTTCTATAGCAAGTTAGCACCTAGGAGAGATCTCAAGCAAGGGTTTAGAGTCATTCACTATTGCTAGAGCTAACCCTCTAGTTCCCCAAGATAAAATCGTTCTTGCCCTACCCTATCTCCAGAAAGTAGTAAGCAAGCCTATGAGAAAGATCTCACCGTCCGGTGCAATAGTCAGAATGAATCCCACGTGCAATCAAAAGAGCAAAGGAAAGCAAGACAAACTGAAACTGGATGGCTTTATCACAAGCTTGAATAAAAGAAAAGAAGAGAGAATAGTTTGGCGGACGGAGTAATGGGAGTTACTCAACAGAGTAAAAGCGGATAGGACCACACCTTTGTTTTCCCTTGCAGCGATCTCAAACCACCGGCAATGGGTTGAGCTCCTACGATCACACCTTCTCTTGCAAACATAGCATTGGATGGAAGGTATGCTTTACCGACCTCGTTTAACACCATGCTTCCTCGGATGCTTTCATCTGAGTAGTCATTATCCCCTACCCTCTGAGTCTTTTGAAATGGTTTCACTCCTTTATAAGTCAGAACTCTGGAACCTAATTTCTCAATCAGACAGGATAGATGGATTGAGTGCGCATTGCCTTGGTTTGAGGTGAACTCCTTTTCCTCTTCTTCCGGACCCTTCCATGTGAGAGGAAGTCGAGTTATTGATGAATGAAAATCTAATGTCTTATTAAACCTTTAGGAGCGATCTGTTCATCAAACTAGAAATTTCGTAAAAGAATAGAACGTATATAAACAAAATCGTGAATCATGAAGCGCGATAAGAATGGATTTTCCTATGTTAGAAGGTGCTAAATTAATAGGTTCCAGAACTTCTGCAATTGCTTCAGCGGGAGCTGCAATCGGTATAGGAAATGTGTTCAGTTCTTTGATTCATTCTGTGGCTAGAAATCCCTCATTGGAAAAACAATCATTTGCTTATGCCATTTTGGGCTTTGCTCCAACCGAAGCTATTGCATTGTTTGCCCTAATGATGGCCTTGTTGATCCCATTCGTCTTCCAGTCTTATATTCAATTTGGCCTAGTATACGTAGTTTATTACTATATGTATAGGAAGGTCCAAACTATCAATTTGAATTTCTCACATATTATTAGATTCCGTTATGAATTATGATATGACTATGACAGAGGCAGAAATCACTTCTTCATTTTGTTTGGCTCAGGCCTGACATTACACATAGCATTTCAAACCCTGCAACGTACAAACTATGACTACTTGACTACGAAACCTAGGGAGGATGCCATGGAGCACATGGAAGATGTGGCTGACGATGTACTGATAGAAGGGATCGCGCAGAAGCTGGACGTCCTTTGCAACAAAGCCGGGGTGGAGTTACCCCAAGGGATTGATTTCCGCATTACGGGCCTTATGTTCAATTCAGACCATGATTTTAGTTATATAAACTTCTGTTACCATGATTTATTGGCGTGTGGCCAAATGTCTGAGACTTTTTCATATGCGCTTGACATCCTCGCTCAGGTGCTGAATCTTCTTTAAGAATAATGGAAAACGCATATACCGGAAGGGGAGGGCCTCTTCCACCTGAGTACTTTACTTTCTTGAATTCATTCTTCAAAAGTACAGGAACTGGGTCAAAAAATGGACCGAGAACTACATATGGTCTGAGACTCACTTCCTTGAAAAGAGGAGGTGAGCTATGTAGGTTGTGGTCGTTCAAGAAATGTTGCGGTTGCTCGAGCAAAGCCAGTCAATAAATAGATTCTTTTCTATTCTATTCCAGATATTGCCATATGACCGATGAGACTTACTAGAAAATATTGTGTGTTATCTACTTTTCTGCTATCTATATTATATTTTTTTTTTTACTTTTTATCATATTCCTAGCCTAGAGAGACCTATGTTGGTGCTATCATGCGATTCACATCACATCAGGTGTTGGCGTCCATTTTTGGATATCAACATTTTGGTGCTTTCATTGAGAGAGAACCCAAGCAGATCCGGCTTCGCTATTGGAATCTTCACTAGATTCAAGGGCCAGATCTACAATTTCTATTGAAGAACTTTCCTTTTTTACTCAAGAGAAGATTCAATGGTCGGAAGAAAGAAGATCGCTTTTGGAAAATCCATCCCTTCTTCCTTGAGGGGAGAAACTTCGGTGAGGAGAGATGAAGATCATCAAGATTAGCATATTGCTCTCGGATCCTCCCAACAAAATAAAGTTGTCACATGGGGAGGACAAATTGGTCTTAGAAATTAACCGTAAAGTCGAGCTTAGTCAATTGGCTCTTATGGAGAAATTAGATGCCTTGCTTACTCTCCGACCTCCTACAACCCCGGTTACACCTGCTTAAAATGAAGAAGCCAACAATCAAGAAGCTTCTTTGGCGTCGGAGCAAAACAGAGGAGATGGGCAACGACTTGGAAGGAATGCTGGAGGCACCGCTAAAGGAAATGGCGCAACCCCACCCGGATTGGGGTAAAATAATGATGAAAGGCAAAATCTCGGCCCAAACACGCCATATGATGATGTTGTGCTTAATATCTCCTATGGTGATGAAGACCGGCGAGCTACACGAAACAATGACGAAACAAATGCTCATAGGAACGCCATGCAAATGGGTGCCAGCTTGCAAAATTCCAGGGAACCCATTCTCCTGGAGATAGGAGAGCCTGGCAATCGAACCGCTACCCGGAACAACTTGAAAAATCAGGTGCCGACATAGGGGCAAGGTTGCCAACCTCTAGATTTTCAGAGACCCGACTCCTATATTATATTGCTGAGATGGTAAAAATGCTTATGAAAGAAAGCCCAGATCAAATTGATAAAGATTGGGGATCAGCCCCTAGTCGCACTCCCTTCACCGATAATATTTTGAAGGAAACATACCCCGACAAATTCACTTTGCCTACCGTTCCATCCTACGACGGGCTAGAGACCCACAACCCCGTTTGTACAAGTATAGTTGGTGTATGGACAGAGTAAACGCATTAGATGATGTATTTATTATTTTATTTAATTAAAGTAGATGTTTCCCAATTTTCCTCGAAGGAGTTGCGTCAATGTGGTTTACCAAGCTCCTGCCAAATTCGATCTCCAATTTTGATGAACTAGCTCGTCGTTTCCTAAATGATTCGGCCTTCATACTGCTCAACCTAAAGATGTTATTTCCCTAGCCTCCATGTTTGAAGGAAAGAACAAGTCTTTCATGACTCGCTTCAATGCCGCCGCAACTGAAGTGAGCAATCCTGATGAAATACCACCTTCTTTGCCCTAGTTAGCGCCATCAACCCCGAGACGGAGTTCGGGCGATGGTTGAAGATGAAAAGACCGATAGGAAAGAGAGACTTTCATAAGAAGGCCAACCAATATCTTCAGTTGGAGGAAGAAGAAGAACTTGAGAGAAAAGCGACAAACACCACTACGCCGGCTAACCCCACGAATGACCGTGCGATTTTTCATGTTCTTGTGTTGGCCTCCTCGGTACAAGCCTAGAATAATTCCCCTCCCAATGAAAATCCCAAGCGGAAGGGGCAGAAAAATGATAGTGCCGGAGGTAACAAGAACGATACAGAGGGCATGATGGAAAAGCTTGGACTCCTATGAATGATACTCCTGAAAACATTCACTTGGCAACCATGAACACGGAAAAATACGAGAAGCCCCCGAAGAGGGAAGTTGCTGAGAGAATGGTAAGGAGCGAAAAGTAGTGTCGTTTCCATGATGTGATAGGACATGATACCAATGAATGTTGTCACTTCAAAGACCTGATCGAGAAGCTCATCAAGCAGAACAAACTGCAGCAATTCGTCTAGAAAAACCCGAATTAGTTAGTATTCTTTCGCCGCAGCTCCTCCTCCCACCGACAATCCTAGAAACGCACCAGGAACCAGCAAGGAAGGTGGGGTGCAGACTGAATGAAGATTGTTGATCGAAACCATCTCTGGTGGTCCTCACTCGACTTAGAAGAGTTAGGGCGAGATGGAATGATATGCTTCATCCTTGAAGCATGCCCCTAGAGAAGAGTGCATGGATGTGGACGAAGAATACACTCCCAATTAGCAAAGGACCTTCAATGATGGCATCATATTCCAGGCTCGTGATTCTATCGGAATAGAAGCTCCCACTATTGACCCCATGGCGATCACATGTGGGTTCAGGCATGTATTGGTTCGAAGAGTACTAGTTGTCAGTTCTTTGCTTCTATATGATAGAGTTTCTCCGTTAACATTTTTTTCCTGAACACATTCATGAAGGTGAAACTGACAATGAAAGATGTTATTGCCTGCACTACAAAAATTCAATGGTTTACGGGAGTGGCCAAGCAACCCGTGGAGACGTAGCGGTCTTTCTCCTTCCCTGTAGCCTCACGAGATCAGTGTGTGCGCTGGTCTTGTTCCAATCATGTGAATCGAGATCCCTAATAGACAGGTCCCTGGAAATTCATTCACTCTACTTGGCGACCGGGCGACAACTAACAAGGGACGAAGGAGGTGTTCACTCCAATCGGTCGAAGCTAGAATACTCATTGGAGGAATGGGCAAAGGCGCTTCCCATGAAGGACAAAGAATCAAAGGATGAGACTGGCTCTGTTTATAGATCTGGCACGAAATCTCGACCCCCGATCTTCAATCGAAAGTGGAATATAATCTGAGATTTTTTACATTGCTCCCACCCGATTCTAGGCATTTCTTTGACAGAAATAAAGAAATTGATTCCCTGACATTTCGTAGATTGGAGGTTACCACGGGTCTGTGATTTGCTGACCTTTCATACTATGCCTAATTAGTTCAACTATGGTTGCGTCCATTTGTTCTCCATTGCCTTGTGATAAATAGTTTGGGAATTCATACCCTGGCGCCTGCCTAGGTGTGAAGCGATCTCCGAAAATATTCCAACATGATATTACCAAAGGAGTCCTTTTCTTTCTTTACATAGAGGCTATTCGAGACCTTAATACCTTAAGAGGTGGCTAAGTACATGGTCGTTTAACGACTGGCTATAGCATACGATCAAAGTATACCACCAGTCATTTAAGTTAAGTACAGGTGGAATAACTCATTTATGAGAGTGCAGAACATGGCAGGGGCATTCGTGAGTCCAAAATAACAAGAAAGGGCGTCGGAGTCGAATTGCTTGTCATATAGGTCACTTTTGCTCGTCTCCTTTTGTGGTACACACCTGGTAGTAGCCCGACCATAGATCCAACTTCAAGAAGTATGAAGCACTCAGTCAAACAAGTCTGCAAAGTGGATACTTGTTCTTGATGGTTAGGTTACCTGGTTGAGTGCCCTTCAATGCAAAATCGAAGGCTCCCGCTTCTTATGGAATAAAATAGGTGGTGTATACCGATATGGAGCCAGGAAAAATTCTATCTGGCTGATATGACTTCCAGAAATTCTTTTCTGATCTCAACAATCTAAGGTAAGGAGGGGATTTATATTCAAAGGCCAAACCAACCCAGCTTTGGCTCCCCCAGGCTCAAACTCTATCTTGTAGTAGACTGCCCTGCTAGAATGCCAGTTGTCATGATGCTATATACTTTTTATTGGGATTCTATTCAAAATAAAGTGAGCGGTGATCGGAATAACATTCTTGTACGATCAAGTCAGCTATTGAAGAATGCTTTCCAAATGTAGAATCTCTGTCATGAATTGATATCAATACTGGAGACCAGAATAGATCGTACCGCTTCCATTGCGCTTCCAAGAAGAGAGCCCAGAACGAATTAAAGTACCTAAAGCAGCGTTGCGGAGTTCTAGGGAAGAGGAACTCCAACAATGTTCAGAGCTCAACAATCACACGAAGTGTAACAACCCGTATTTTGAATAACATATTATAACATAAATCAAGGCAGAATTAAATGTTAAAATATGAATCAAGGGAAACGGGCTATGCCTTTGCGTTTGTCTCGGAAAAATACGCAAAATAGAGTCCGAATTTTCGAGAATCGGAATCCGTATGACCAAGTTATGGCCTGTCAAAGTTTTCAGAAAATTTCAAGTTCGAAAACAGTTCAAAAATCAAATCTGGAGCCAAACAGACTGGGCGGGAAATTTTCCCGCCCAGCCCCTAAGTCGACTGGGGAGTCGACTTGGGAGTCGACTTGCCCCAGCTGGTGTCGACTGCCCAGTCGACACCCCTGTCGACCTGGGTGGTCGGGCCAGTTTGGCCTGGTGCACCTGTTTTGGCACCTGGGTCTTGTTTTGTTGGCTTGTGACGTGATTTGATGGCTCAGATCTGAATTAGGGTTAATCCTATGGCCTAAACTAGTCTCTACACCTATAAAAACACCCTAATGCCTAGCCTAAACCATCACAAATCAACCTAATAACTAAGTGCTGCCCAAATGCTCCCTAATCATGGCCTCCATCTTCATCTTGAGAGCTTCTAAGGCAAAAAGGAGCCATCTTTCTTCATCAAATCAAATGAGCTACTTATTCTCAAGGCTATTTGTGTTGCTACATCATTCCTAGATCTTCTACAACATCTCTATCTTGTTCTATTTGGTTCTAGTTCTCATAGCCACGCTGTGTAAGCCCCACTCTACTCTTAGATTTAAACTATGAAGTTAATGTGATCATGTAGCAAATGGAAATAGGACTTTTGGGTATAATACTTGTCTTGGGCTATATCTGTATGCATAGATCCATTTATGACTCTTTTGATCTATGATTGTGGCACTATCATGAACCTAGTATCATTTACCTTGATTTTTGGGTAGAAAGCTATGAGCTTTATTTGGTGGTTATGCATAATGCAACATAGAACTTGGTAGTTATGCATAATGCAACATAGATCCTCTCATAACCTTGATGTTAACTCGCATATGATGTTGAACTACATGCTACCCACAAGTTTATCACCCTATGACAACTATTATCATGTTTCACCTTTGCCTATGATGTTGAACTACATGCTAGTTTAATTGCTAAGTTTGATGTCATGCATGTTTTGAGGCCAATAACCTTATATGCTAGTTGTGATGAACACCTTTGCCTCATATATCACAATGTTAAACTTGTGATAGACTTTGCCACTTTATGCCCAACTTATCATATCATTATGTTCCCCCTTTTGATCTATTTGTGTTGATGCGAACTTACGTGCGATGGGGTTACGTTATGGGTAAACATAAATAACATGAAACATGACTTGAAAATATGACATGAAAAGTTGACATGTGATTATGTTTGAAAACATGTATATGGACATGACACTTAGAAAACATGAAAGTGACCAACTCGAGGTTGGGTTGAGTTTGTAGCATAAATCTACCCGGAACCGCCCGGCTTAACTAGTGGCTACAAGCAATAGGACCCAATGTGAGTAGTTGGTCATGTCGTGCTTAAAACCCGAGGTTAGACTAGGTTGTGGTGTAATGCTACCCGGACCCGCCCGGCTTAACTAGTAACGACAACAAAGTCTAATGTGAGAGGTTGGGGTGCATTAAGTTAATTAATGCCACATGGTAGGGTTAAGTCATGGACCACTTGAATATACTTAACCAGTTGAACACGATGTATTGATAGGGTTAAGTCATGAATTTCTTGGACACACCTAACCAACCTGATACATGGTTAGGATAGGGTTAACCACACTTAACCCGTTTGAAATCCTAGTTACGTGGTCCTTTTCAGCAGTAACCTATAGTATCAGGATACCCTGGGACTAGGCTAGGGTGGGGCACGATTACTGGGCTGATTGTAAGAGACCAAAAAAGACGGCTGAATGTGTGCTCCAGTTAAGTTCAGGCGGACCATGATCGTGCACATGAGTCCGGGGTTGAACATGGGCACCAGTAGGTTTAGACTGTGCATGCTTGTTTTGTGTATGTGGATAACACCTTACGGATGGATACACCCTGGGGTGGACCTTGCACAGTTAACTACATTTCATGATTAAGCCGTATGACACCGATACACGACGAGTTAGGCTTATAGGGAGCCGATCGACTAGATCGTATAGTTGGACCTTGACTGGGGTCATCTCATGATATTGGGCCTATTGGGACAAGGGATCATTTCTTATTTATACTTGACATGGGTTGGAATACTAGTACACTTTTGGTGCAAAACTTAACCTTGTATATGCGATTAGGCCTGTCAAAATAAACAATGACCCTTTAACCCAACCTATCTAAGCAAATTTTAACCCTCGTGGGTCAAACCCATCTTTTAATATTTAATAGTGGGTCCAAGCCCATTTAACTCAACAAAAGGCGGTATCGACCCTTTACCCAGCGTAAGCCCTAAATAATTCACGTTAATTTCTTCGATCCCTTTTCCGTGCAAATTGAATCTAATTCAGATCAAACCCTAAATTTATTCTTTTACCTTTGCCTCTCTCCCGATGTGGAAAACACTCATTAGGTTTGATCTCACTTCAGACCTATTTTTCGATCCATCTGAATCTCCCTGTTCTTCAGGTTCTGATAAACGATCAGAGCTCAAATCTTGCGCGAGAACTCGGATCAACCTGAATAACAACAACGCCGAACACACAAACAATTGTTCCTTAAAACAAGATTGCTTACAGCTGGTGAGGCATTTTTAGTAATTTTCTGGTTGTGTTGTTATTTTCTTGGTTCGGGTTGTCTTGTGTGTTTTGAAATACAGTGGTATGCATCTCCTTTAGCTACTGAGACTTTGTTGTTCTAAAATTTAGGATCTTTTTCTTGGTATTTAAGTGGATCTTGGCTGCATTTGCTAACACGAGGTTAGATTTGTAGGTATGTTTGTTGTGTCTATGCCTACTACCCCAATGTCATATTCGAAAAAGTGATTTTCTGCCTCTACCGGTGCATATACTTTGCGGTTTTTGGATAGTGGTATACTAATTTCTTTCAGGAATAACATAACCAATCTATTTACATGCAATTACACTTTTATATTTTGTTAATCAATATATTTACATGGGTTTACACTTCTATTACATATGCATAAACAGAGCTTTTCATGGAACTCTGATTGGTTTTCTTTTATAATACTAGTGGCTTAGAAATTTTGAAATATAATCAGTCACCCCATCATAAAGTTCATAAGGCATTTCTTGTTGGTTGTTAATTTCAAATTTCTGGACCAGGACTGCCTTGATGATTTGTAAAATTAAACGTCCGCTCTGTCCATACTCAATTGGAGTCTCGTGTCCAGTGCGATTTGATTTGGATTGGTAGAGATAACTTCTCTACATGCTTGTTACCAGCGTCTCTAGCCCACTGTTCATAAAGTATTTGAATATGGTTAGATTTTTAACCCTTTTCTTTTGCTTTTGTAGTGTTATTTTACTGTTTGTGTCTATTAATATCCGTCTTTGCTTTTTTTATGTAAGCTCACTTTGTTATATGCTCTGCTTTTACTTTCTTCCATATATGATCAACTGGGGAATATCCTTTTCTATTATTTACTAAAAAAATTGAAATATTTACATATGCCAACTGCATAATACAGTATTATTATGTATGCATGAATAATAATTATCTACTACTAAAAGCAAGCATTTGGAACTTGTAGCGAAAACCAGAACTAATTTTAACAACCAATGTTTCATCACTTATTTTGTTTTGTTTTCTTTATCATGTAGATCTGTAGCTCGCTGGTTCTTTTGTTGGATTTTGATACTTATTATTCTATTTTTTAGTATCGCGATTGTTAAACGAATGAATATTCGTACAATTTTAGAGTGAGGCGACTGCAGTTGTTTACATTACTTGTAAAATTCTGGAATATTGATTAGAGATTCAATGTTACGCCAACGTATAATTTCGTTCCTAAACGATTAATATTGTTGCAAAATTGTTAGAAACGATTAATTTTGTACGTATGCTTTTATTTTCCTTTTGGAGAGAGATTAGAACCCTTAAACCTCAGTAAGAAATTACCATTTGCTAAAATAGAAATACTATTTGAAATAGAGTTATGATAAGTGCAGTATGTATTGCATTCTGGATTATCCATTTGTTTCAAGTACAAATGATAAACTGTATGCTTTGAATCTACGATATTGATTGGATGTTGAAGATTATAACTTTTGGTTGATGATAGGTTATTAAATAGTTAACTTTGTGCTTCCATTATGGATGACTGGTTGAGGCATTTGGGAATAAGAAAGTTGTTCACAGGTATTCCGTGTGTAGCCTGCTCTTAAACTAAATGATAATCTTGTTAGTAACATGCCACATATCAGAGGCTATTGCATTTTATAAGTAATGTAAATTTTAGACCATGCTACAGTATTATTATGTAAATTTTAAAGCAAGTAAAATCTGAAAACTGAAAAAGCAACCATCATTTTCGGATTGCAGATAATCATCATAATAGAGGCATGCGTGTATGTCTGTTGAAAGCTAAAAACATACTGCTACCTCCTCTTGTGATCAATTTTCACTACCTAACTTGAACAACAAAAAGGTAACTGTTGATCATTAGGAAAACCAACTGTAAGACCAAATTCTAAGGCAGACAAATTGAAACCATCACGCAAGTCAACATCTATATTACTATTCCTTTTTGTTAATTGTTATATTCAGCATAAGACTTCAATTCAAGGGTAAAAGAGATGTAATTTAATCTACATCAAGAAATATGAGTGTGTAGGATCTGTGTAAAGTGAATAAAATTGAATCAGAGAATGTTTAGTCTTATGTTTTAAACGTACAGAGCAGATAGAGTATACAAAGATACATGTATGTTAAGCTACATAATTTTATTAAACTTGAATTTTAAATCCCTATAATTTTGTTCAGCTACATCACATAATTTTACTCTCAGAGGTCAAAGTGCTGAAACTATCACGCAAGTTAGTCACAAGATTTATAATTAGCTGTTGGACATTATCCTAATGTGGCAGTAAAGGTTTTAACTGGATGCCTTTTTTATATATTATGAGAGCATGTGGTACATTGAATTAACTTTTGTATACAAAATGATACAAATAAACTGGTAGAGCAGAGACGAGAAACACTTAAGTTAGGTATATGAATGTGTCATAATCTACCATGATGCACACAATAAATATGGAAATTCACATGATTTTGTGTTATACACATTCAGTGAATAACATAAGGCATGGTGGCGAGAATCAATAACATAACATGTGAACAATGAACTGATTTTTAATATTTCTTTTGTTAATCTGCTGGTGTTGTTCCTCAACTAGTAAACTATTCAGTGCGATAAATTATACGAATGTGGATGCATTATATTGTAAGTATTCATGTTTGATCATAAGCAACAAAGTGATTTTTCTGAGAGATTTTGACTGCAAGTATTCATGTTTGATCCTTGTTTCCTTTCTTGCTTAATGCCATTATATCTGGAAACAAATTAGGAATATATCAATACAATAAATGTAGATGAAAGGAATATATTATCCCTTTCTAATTCCTGTTAAATGTTGATGATGATAGAAATAAAAAAAACAGTGGAAACTTCTTTTGCATTGTTTTTTAATTAGCATACTATACAACTAAACATATGTTTTATAACTAGGTCATTTCAATTTCTTGTTCTGTGTAGGTGGTGAGAAGGGACAATTCTACTGGAGATTATAAAGATGCAACGCACTGTCTTTGAAGATTATGTTTGTAATATGTTTTATTTATATGCATGGAAACTTGCTTGGTATAGTTTAAGTTCTAGAATATATACTTGTTTCTGTTTTGGATGTATATATATAAGATTTAACACTTTTTTGGGTTAAATGATTCATTTTCTATCTTATTTGCTGCAGCTTTGTATAGTTGCTAAACTTTTTGTTATATGTAATGTACTGTCTATTGATACAACTTGTTTATAGTTAGAGCAGCTTGTTTTTGTAAAAAAAGAATGAATAATTTTTTAAGTGGGTTAAATGGGTTGACCCTGTTTAGAAATGGGTTGGGTCACATTTTTTCTTTAACAAATAACTTAAATGGGTTGGGTCATAAAATGGGTCGGGTTAATTTTAAGCTGACCCATTACGACCCGACCCGACCCATTTGACAGGTCTATATGCGATGCCACACTTGATCTATCTTGTTAACTATTCACCATGCCAGTTTAGTCACCATCCTTATGTTTAATCTTAGTTTCTCATGTCCAGTTAACTTTATAAGTTTTTATACTAATAGTAGGTATGACTTACCAGTCTTTATGACTGACCTGTTTTCCTTTTGCTTCTTTTCTTCCGTTTCACCCCCCCCCCCCAGGTTCTCAGGGTGGGAACATTAGCACCTAGCTTGGATCTTTGGCTTGCTTCTCTGATAGCTCATGTACGGTTTGGACTTGAGCTTTGCTATGGCGACACTACTGTTATCTTTGGGGAATACTTTACTTATGTTATTTTTTAGTTTATGTTTTCTAGACTTTGTTTTGCTGGAAAATGATGACTAAGTACTTTGATGTAACTTGACTATGGTTTTGAAATAGTAATTTTATCCGCTGCTTTATCTACTTTGTTTTACTCATATGTTATGTCTTGTGATATCTTCATGCATGTTTACCGTGTCCAACACCCCTCCAAAGCCAGTGTACTTGCAAGAGTGACCCTGGCGGAGGTGGGGTGTTACATTTGGTATCAGAGCATAAGGTTTACGAGATTGAACAAAAGGTTTTTAAAACTTTGAAGAACCTTTGAAAAACTATTTTCAAAACCGATTATAAAGAAGTATTTTTCCAAGAAAAGTCTAGTTTATTTTAAAAGGCTATTCCCCAAAAGCCATTAGCACTATCCTTTGTTTCCTCGTTCTGAATCTACCTTTTTCTTCGTTTCAGTATGGCCGATAATTTTGCCGTTCTGGAGGGCGTATCAGTACCTATTTGGTTTAGAAGGTACATGGAGGCAAGGGCGAATGAAGCCGGCCCCGCGGACATTCCTCCTCCTCCCCCCGTGGCTAACATTCCTCCTCCTCCCGTAGCTGAGGTTCCTCCTCCTCCTCCTCAGCATCCACAAGCGGATTTCGCGAAGATTTGCAAGGACTTTAAGGCGATGGGTGGCAAGAATTTTATTGGTACGGAGACTTTTGTTGAGGCAAGAAACTGGTTTAAGGAAACTGAAGACCTCTTTGCTATCTTTGATATAGAAGACCGTAGGAAAGTTCTGTTAGCGGTATGGCTGTTGAAAGGGGAAGCTGCATATTGGTGGGTAGTCACCACCACTACTAGGCCAATTCAGACTTGGGATGACTTTAGGAGAAGGTTTGGACTGAGGTTTCTATCATCGACAGAAGAGAACTTTCAGATGGAGAGGTCCCTATCACTAAAGCAAGGGGACATGACCGTTAGGGAATACGTGGATAAGTTTAATCATCTTGCTCGGTTCAGTTTAGACTTGGTTAACACAGCTCAGAAGAAGGCCCTACACTTTGCTCTAGGATTGAACGAGCCATTGCACGGTTTGGCCATGTCTCACATACCCATGGGGGCGACCTTCGAGAGTTTGGTAAATATGGCCCTGCTTCAAGAGGAAGATAAGAGTGGTAAGAAGGAAGTCAAGTTGAATGAGTCTCAAGGCAAGAATGTAGATTTCGAGAAAGGAGGCAAGGACAACAACAACCGCAATGACAACAAGACCAGGGAGACAAGGAAGTGCAACTTCTGTGGGATCACTGGGCACATAGCCAAAGACTGTAGGAAGAAGAAAAGGAAGTTGGACGAATGCTTTCATTGTGGAGAGTCTGGATACTATAGCAAGGATTGCCCGAAAAAGCGAGGACAAGGGCAAAGGCAAACTCAGCGAGCAGGACCCTCTGGAGGGCAGTTGCAGGCTCTCCTCGCTCTTCCAGCTTTTGATCGAGGTAGTGTTTCTATAGAAAGTCATGTTTACATTTCTGATTTCCCTGTTCATACCTTATTTGATTCTGGCGCATCGCATAGTTTTATTTCTGATCTTGTTGAAAGTTTGCACCTAAGTACTAGTCTAGTTGAAAATCCCGTTAGTGTTTCAAATCCAATAGGGGGTTCCGCCCATTTATCTATCATTTGTATGGATTTGAGGATTTCTATCTTGAGCGTAGAATTTGTAACGACCCGCATTCTGCGCATCATAGGATCGTAGAATATTTATTTCTTTCACATACGAAGTCGTATGGTCATGTAACTTTGGGAGACGACTATTGGGGTCATTTCCCATGTTCATGATTTTTCCCGATTTTTAAATGACCATTTTACCCCTAGTTGGCACTGTTTTGGCCATAACTTTTGACTGGAAAGGAATTTTGACCTGAAACCACTTCCATTGGCTTCGAATGATGGTTTCTCTTTCCGTAGAGTGGTCACATTAGCCAAACGGACTTACCGTTTGGGAGATATGGCTGAAACAAGTTTCAGATGGAGAAAAACAGCTTAGTTGGGCTTAACCGGGTGATTAGCAGCTAGGCCCAAGGGGAATTTCGGGTTTAGGGGTATAGGAGGTCTGATTAGGGTTAGGTTATCATTCTCATTTCAGTTTTGAGCCACCACAAACCTTCTTGACACCTTAGTAATGGCTTCCTACATCTAAAACACCCCAAATCACTCTCTAATTGAAGATTAGGCTTAGCAACACCAAATTAAGGAGAAAAAGCACCAAAGCAAGGTTGGAACTGCTGTTAGACATCAGTATTCACCCCGAATCAGAGGAGTTTCAGTTCTGAGAATTTCATTTGTGGCCAAGGTGAGTGATAACATCATTTTGACACTAATTACGGTTAATTAAGGGTAATTAGTGAAGATTAGCGAATTTATACACCAATAAATTCTGGAAAAATTCTTAAAATTCTAAAATAATGTTTTAAGGCTCTGTTAGAAATTTGGGTTAATTTCGATGTGTTTTGCTAATCGTATGCTTAAACATGATTAGGAGGGATTATAAGAAAATGTGAGGTTTTGGCCACTTTTGATCCATTTTGATTCATTTAAATTGTTGTTTGTTGTTTGTGGTTGCTATTACATGTTACTATGACTCTATGGTATGTTTCATGATTGATTAGAATAGTTAAATTGCTCGAAAACGTCGTCGAATGGCGTAGAAAGCTCGCTGGAAAGTTGCAGAAATGTGCAGGTTCCGAACCGGATCGGATCGGAGAAAGGGGTCGGATCGGACTAGGGAACTGACCAAGGGAATCCGAACTGGATGAGGACTTGCCACTGGAAGAAGTTTGGCAGGAAGGAAGGCCATTGCTCAGAGTTGGAGTTGGACAGGAGATCGGATCGGAGTGGTGGAGCGGATCGGATCGGAGTAAGCTAGGGAACGGAGCGGATCGGATCGGAAGAGAGATTGGAGGCCAGATCGGATCGACTTGGAGATGCAGGGCTCGGATCGGAAGCAAAGAAGAAATAAGCTAGGGACTGGAGCGCTGGAGAGAAGGACACCCGACCCGACCTGGAGGAGGACCCCGACCCGACCCGGAGCGAAGTGCCCGACCCGAAGAGACAAGGAGAAGGACTCGAACCGAGCATGGGTGACCGAACCGAACCGAGCATGGGTGACCGAACCGAACCGAGCATGGGTGACTGAACCGAACCGAATTCTAGAGCTGCTACTGCACGACAACTTTTCTGAAGACCCACTCCAATTCAACCAAACCCGAGATGCAAAGGGAGTCCAAATGAGAAGTTAGAGCTTAAGATTCAGATGGGAATCAACGAGTTCACTTCATGATTGGGCTTTGCTGCGGGACGCGTGCTAAGGAGTTATCGACACCTATAGCTTTGGACCACTATGGTAGGAGGTACGAAGGCGGATTCAGGGCCATTATGGCATCGGTAGAACCAAGGGCTACGACCAATGAAGTGGGTCATTGAAATGTTTGGTCATGACTCCAAGTGTTGTCTTGGTCACAGCAGGGTTTCTACAAGTCGGGATTCGTCGTTGCCTCAGTTTGTCTAGTGTTCCAAAGTGGTAGATGTCGTACGCTTTACGCACTGAGTGAGAGATGCGAGGATGGTTGCTATGGATGATTTGTTGGCTATCATTATGACATACACACCCCACCCCCGTATTCTTACACTATTTATTATGGCACCTTGGAGTATTGTACGGTATGTGGTACTAACTCTTTGGTTGCAGGTCCAGGTTCAGGTATGGCTTAGTATACCTGTTATTATTCTGTTTAGATGTTTATCGCTCATACCAGGCTTTATGTCTGACCCAGAGTTTTATGTCTCCTCTTATTACTCTGGGTGCTCACACGAGCAGACTAGAGACAGGTTAGCTGGTGATGCACGGGTAGATGATTCGGAGACGAGCAGGAGGCTTCCACGTGATATATGTATATAGTATTCTCCCTGTGTTGTTGAAGATCACTGCTTGGGCATTGTTGGTGTATCTTCTATTTTAGCTTTCTTTTGTTTAGAGACAGTAAATTTGGAGAGTTGTAATAAGCTGTATTTGGATTTCCGCTGCTTTGAGATTGATGTTGGTTTTAGTTATCAGCTTATGCACTGTCTCGCCTGTTTTGTGTCAAGTATATTATTATTATATTTTATTCCATGCGCTGTGAGACATTCTACAGGTTTCTGGATTAGTTCATTCCCTTCTTTTCTTTCTTATGACGACCGTCTTGTGCTAGTCGGGCATGTGTACAGCGCACTTCTGGAGGAAATGCAGGCTGGTGCGAGGCGGGCCGTCACACTTGGTATCAGAGCTCTAGGTTGCGTAGTTAACCTAGGGAAGTTATCAGGGAGAGATATTACACGTATACGAGAGAGCGTATTTGTGATTACTTTGGTTTTTAAGAAGCTATATATATATACTATTAGTAGTATAAGGATGAAGTCGTACTGCACTAGCACCACTATGGAATCGTTAATCATTTCCTTTTTCAGATTGACGATGAGCCGAGATACTAGAGGTGCTGGTAGGGGAGCTAATAATGGGATTGCTGCTGACATGAGGACGATGTTTACTGACCTCATGAGAGAGATGCTTAGAGATGTGCAGAGGGCAGCTCCCAATGGTGGAAATGGTGGTGGTCCAATAGTGCAGGCGCCAAGAGTCGACTTCGCCAAGCTGAATAAGGATTATACTAGTCTTGGTGGGAAGTCATTCCATGGAACGGAGTCGGCTACGGATGTTCAGGATTGGTTGGATAGTTGCGAACGTATCTTCGAGGATTTGGGTATCGAGGATGCAATGAGGAGGAAGTTAGCGTCCCGTCAGCTGCAAGGGCGGGCAATGAATTGGTGGAATGCTATAAAGGCAGCTACTCCCGAAGACCAGATTACTTGGGAGCAGTTTAAGGCTCGCTTTAGTGAGAAGTTCATTCCAGCTGCTCAGAAGTCAATGTTGTTTAAGAAATTCTTGGAGCTCAAGCAGAATGGCAGAGCTGTCTCGGAGTATATTGCTGAATTTGACACTTTGTCGAAGTACGGGTTATCTCTTATTGATACTGCCGAGAAGAAGAATGAGAAATTCATAACTGGTTTGGATCAGTACTTGGGGGAAAAACTTATTAACCACATCGATGAGACGTTTGAATCGATTGTGGGGAAAGCATTAAGATCAGAAAGTCTCTACCCTAAGTCGAAGACTGAGGTTGCATCTGCAGAAGAGCCAAAGCCACAAGCAAGTGGTGGAGGCAAGGGTGGTTCCCAGAATAAGAGGAAGCAGAACCAAGCTAAGGATGGCCAGAAGAAAAAGAATAAGCAAGATGTGGAGTGCTTCAGCTGTGGTAAGAAGGGCCATTATGCTAGTAATTGTCGGGCCAAGCCAGCGGATAGGAAGTGCTTCAACTGTGGCCAAATGGGACATCACAAGGACAAGTGTCCACAGCCCCCTAAGGAAAAGCAAATGGTGAAAGCATATGCTCTTAATGCTATTCCTTCTTCGTCGAATGCCCCAACTGCGGCAGAGAAGGGAAAGAATGTCGTCATTCAAGGTATGCTTTCTGTTTATGATGTTCCTGTTAGAGTTTTGTTTGATACCGGAGCTTCCAGTTCTTTCATATCTAGTGACCTGGTAGATAGGTTGGGATTGGAGCCCGAGATTGTCGATAGACCTTTAGTAGTGACGAACCCGATTGGTGGTTCGACTAGCCTTAGCATGATTTGTCGTAATGTGGTTCTATCGAGTCATGGATGCATGTTTGTTTGTGATTGCTTTGTTTTGGGCTTTACTGGGTTTGGCATTATTTTGGGAGTAGATTGGCTCCAAAGATACGGGGTGGTGGTAGACTGTGAGGGCTTGTTGGTGACAGCTAGAGCGGATGATGGGCGGAGGATAGTGTTTGGTGGTCTACCCAGTAAGGGGGTATTGGCTAGTTTTCTAAACTCCCTCGACATTCCGCATAGTGAGTTGTCAGGTTTGCCCGTGGTTGGCCAGTATCCGGATGTTTTCGAAGAAGTGACCGGACTTCCACCACACCGAGAGATTGAGTTTCGTATTGATTTGGTAAAAGATGCCAGACCTATAGTGATGCCACTTCGTCGTATGGCACCAAGGGAGCAGCGAGAGCTCGAGGTGCAAGTCAGCGATCTTTTGAAGAAGGGATTTATCAGAAGGAGTGTTTCTGAATGGGGAGCACCAGTCGTGTTTGCTACCAAGGCGGATGGTTCCCTTCGTTTGTGTGTAGACTACCGCGAGTTGAATAAAGTGACGAGGAAGAACAAGTATCCTCTACCGCGGATAGATGATTTGTTTGATCAGTTGAGTGGCGCGAGAGTATTTTCTCAGTTGGATCTCGCGACAGGTTTTCATCAGCTTAGAGTGGAAGCTGAGAGTATAGCTAAAACGGCATTTCGAACGCCGTCTGGATTTTATGAATGGTTGGTTATGCCATTTGGGCTGACTAATGCCCCGGCATATTTTGTGGACCTTATGAATAGGGTATTCAGAGATCAGCTGAATAAGTCTGTCCTTGTGTTCGTTGATGATATTTTGGTCTATTCGAGGACAGAGGAAGAACACAAGGAACATTTAAGGGTAGCGATGGAGGTGTTGAGAAAACACCAATTGAAAGCAAAGTTTTCTAAGTGTCACTTCTGGAAGAGGGAAGTGAGGTTCTTGGGTCATGTTGTATCAGAGAATGGTATTGCCGTGGACCCGGCGAAGGTGGCTACGGTACAAGATTGGCCTACGCCCAAGAATGCAACAGATGTAAGAAGTTTCTTGGGATTAGCGGGATATTATCGTAAGTTTATCCAAGGTTTCTCCAAGATAGCAGCACCATTGACCCAGTTGACCAAGAAGAATCAAGCTTTTGTCTGGGATGAGAGGTGCGAGAATGCATTCAGAAGTCTAAAGGACAAGTTAACAAGCGCACCAGTGTTAGTCATTCCTAAGGGGGATGAAGAGATGACGGTATACACGGATGCCTGTGGTACCGGACTGGGTGCTGTATTGATGCAAGGCGGTAGGGTTGTAGCTTATGCAAGTCGGCAATTGAAACCGCACGAGAGGAGATACCCTACCCATGATTTAGAATTGGCAGCAATCGTGTTCGCGTTAAAGATGTGGAGACACTATCTCTTGGGAGAAAGATTTGAGCTGTTTACAGATCATAAGTCGTTGAAGTATCTATTCTCCCAGAAGGATTTAAATCTCCGTCAGCAGAGATGGTTAGAGTTCTTAGCTTCCTATGATTTTGACATCGCATACACACCAGGAAAGGGGAATGCGGTGGCTGATGCATTGAGTAGAAGACATGCCAGCTTAGGGGCTATGTTCCTTGAATGGAAGCAACTGGAGTTTATCGCGGGGTTTGATTTCAGACCAAAGTGCGAATTGGATCCAGGAATGTTAGCGAGTTTGACGGTCAGACCCACTTTGATTGAGCGGATCGGCTCTAGTCAGAGGGACGATCCTAACCTATTGGAAATCATCTCCAAGTTAGAGATGGGTATCGATGAGGGGGTGAACAAGTATGGGCTTGATCGAGAAAGGTGGCTTAGAAAGAATGGAAAGCTTGTTGTACCCAATGTCAATGGATTGAGAGATGAAGTGCTTAGAGAATGTCATCACTCAAAGCTGACTATACACCCCGGTGGTAATAAGATGTATCGAGATATGAAGCAGACTTACTACTGGGAAGGAATGAAACGAGACGTTGGGAAGTTTATATCCAAGTGCATGAATTGCCAGCTAGTTAAAGCCAAGCAAAAGAAGCCTAGTGGGTTGTTACAGCCCTTGGAAATTCCCGAATGGAAATGGGAGCAAGTGTCGATGGATTTCATCGATGGGTTACCAAGGACTAGATCGG
The DNA here is from genome assembly GCA_030737875.1 of Allium sativum. Taxonomy (NCBI): domain Eukaryota; kingdom Viridiplantae; phylum Streptophyta; class Magnoliopsida; order Asparagales; family Amaryllidaceae; genus Allium; species Allium sativum. The sequence continues at coordinate 242,468,165 of CM060923.1, read as the reverse complement.
GATATGACAGCATTTGGGTAATTGTAGATCGACTGACCAAAAGTGCAAGGTTTATACCAGTTAAATCGACTAGAACGGCAGCTAAGTTAGCAGAGTTGTATATGAAGTGGGTAGTGAGATTTCATGGAGTACCTAAAAGCATTGTGAGCGACCGAGACCCGTTGTTCACTAGTGGGTTTTGGAGGAGCTTGCAAGAGGCGCTAGGGTCAGAGTTACATCTCAGTACCGCATATCATCCTCAGACCGACGGTCAGACGGAAAGGGTGAATCGTATTTTGGAAGATCTCTTGAGAGCATGTATATTGGATTTTGGTGGATCATGGGATGACCATTTGCATCTAGTAGAGTTTGCATATAATAATAGCTACCAATCCAGTATCGGTATGGCTCCATTTGAAGCTTTGTATGGAAGACCGTGCAACTCACCATCATGTTGGATAGAAACTGGCGAGAAGTTTATGCTTGGACCAGATGTGGTGAGGGAAACTTCAGATAAGATCAAGATCATTCAGCAACGAATGAAGGCAGCCCAAGATAGGCAGAAGAGTTATGCTGATAAGAGAAGAAGAGACTTAAAATTCTCCGTTGGTGACTTGGTGTTTGTCAAGATTTCTCCGTTGAAGGGCGTAATACGATTTGGCAGGAGAGGTAAATTAGCACCAAGATTTGTTGGCCCATTCCCTGTTCTTGAACTAGTCGGGAATTTGGCATATAGAATTGACTTACCAGAGAAGATGGCGGGAGTTCACAACGTATTTCATGTTTCCCAACTAAGGAAGTTCGTTCACGACTCAGATATGACTATCTCACCTGATCAGTTGGAAGACTTCGAAGTAGAACCCGAGGCGGTTGGAAACCGCAAGCCGGCCCGTATTGTCGCACACGACATGAAGCAACTTCGAAGGAAGTCGGTGAAGCTAGTCAAGGTACAGTGGAGCGAAAACGAGAATGATTGTACTTGGGAAACAGAAGAGGACATAATGAAGAAGTATCCAGAACTCTTTGTCTGGTAAGATTTTATTAGCGATTTAATTTTCCGCATGCTAGGATAGACTTGTTTGCTTGCTTTGCATGTTTGATTGTTGTATGTGGGTGTTAGGCATGCGGGATCCTGTGTATGTTTTGGGGTTAAGGAATTTCGGGGACGAAATTTCTTAAGGGGGGGAGAGTGTAACGACCCGCATTCTGCGCATCATAGGATCGTAGAATATTTATTTCTTTCACATACGAAGTCGTATGGTCATGTAACTTTGGGAGACGACTATTGGGGTCATTTCCCATGTTCATGATTTTTCCCGATTTTTAAATGACCATTTTACCCCTAGTTGGCACTGTTTTGGCCATAACTTTTGACTGGAAAGGAATTTTGACCTGAAACCACTTCCATTGGCTTCGAATGATGGTTTCTCTTTCCGTAGAGTGGTCACATTAGCCAAACGGACTTACCGTTTGGGAGATATGGCTGAAACAAGTTTCAGATGGAGAAAAACAGCTTAGTTGGGCTTAACCGGGTGATTAGCAGCTAGGCCCAAGGGGAATTTCGGGTTTAGGGGTATAGGAGGTCTGATTAGGGTTAGGTTATCATTCTCATTTCAGTTTTGAGCCACCACAAACCTTCTTGACACCTTAGTAATGGCTTCCTACATCTAAAACACCCCAAATCACTCTCTAATTGAAGATTAGGCTTAGCAACACCAAATTAAGGAGAAAAAGCACCAAAGCAAGGTTGGAACTGCTGTTAGACATCAGTATTCACCCCGAATCAGAGGAGTTTCAGTTCTGAGAATTTCATTTGTGGCCAAGGTGAGTGATAACATCATTTTGACACTAATTACGGTTAATTAAGGGTAATTAGTGAAGATTAGCGAATTTATACACCAATAAATTCTGGAAAAATTCTTAAAATTCTAAAATAATGTTTTAAGGCTCTGTTAGAAATTTGGGTTAATTTCGATGTGTTTTGCTAATCGTATGCTTAAACATGATTAGGAGGGATTATAAGAAAATGTGAGGTTTTGGCCACTTTTGATCCATTTTGATTCATTTAAATTGTTGTTTGTTGTTTGTGGTTGCTATTACATGTTACTATGACTCTATGGTATGTTTCATGATTGATTAGAATAGTTAAATTGCTCGAAAACGTCGTCGAATGGCGTAGAAAGCTCGCTGGAAAGTTGCAGAAATGTGCAGGTTCCGAACCGGATCGGATCGGAGAAAGGGGTCGGATCGGACTAGGGAACTGACCAAGGGAATCCGAACTGGATGAGGACTTGCCACTGGAAGAAGTTTGGCAGGAAGGAAGGCCATTGCTCAGAGTTGGAGTTGGACAGGAGATCGGATCGGAGTGGTGGAGCGGATCGGATCGGAGTAAGCTAGGGAACGGAGCGGATCGGATCGGAAGAGAGATTGGAGGCCAGATCGGATCGACTTGGAGATGCAGGGCTCGGATCGGAAGCAAAGAAGAAATAAGCTAGGGACTGGAGCGCTGGAGAGAAGGACACCCGACCCGACCTGGAGGAGGACCCCGACCCGACCCGGAGCGAAGTGCCCGACCCGAAGAGACAAGGAGAAGGACTCGAACCGAGCATGGGTGACCGAACCGAACCGAGCATGGGTGACCGAACCGAACCGAGCATGGGTGACTGAACCGAACCGAATTCTAGAGCTGCTACTGCACGACAACTTTTCTGAAGACCCACTCCAATTCAACCAAACCCGAGATGCAAAGGGAGTCCAAATGAGAAGTTAGAGCTTAAGATTCAGATGGGAATCAACGAGTTCACTTCATGATTGGGCTTTGCTGCGGGACGCGTGCTAAGGAGTTATCGACACCTATAGCTTTGGACCACTATGGTAGGAGGTACGAAGGCGGATTCAGGGCCATTATGGCATCGGTAGAACCAAGGGCTACGACCAATGAAGTGGGTCATTGAAATGTTTGGTCATGACTCCAAGTGTTGTCTTGGTCACAGCAGGGTTTCTACAAGTCGGGATTCGTCGTTGCCTCAGTTTGTCTAGTGTTCCAAAGTGGTAGATGTCGTACGCTTTACGCACTGAGTGAGAGATGCGAGGATGGTTGCTATGGATGATTTGTTGGCTATCATTATGACATACACACCCCACCCCCGTATTCTTACACTATTTATTATGGCACCTTGGAGTATTGTACGGTATGTGGTACTAACTCTTTGGTTGCAGGTCCAGGTTCAGGTATGGCTTAGTATACCTGTTATTATTCTGTTTAGATGTTTATCGCTCATACCAGGCTTTATGTCTGACCCAGAGTTTTATGTCTCCTCTTATTACTCTGGGTGCTCACACGAGCAGACTAGAGACAGGTTAGCTGGTGATGCACGGGTAGATGATTCGGAGACGAGCAGGAGGCTTCCACGTGATATATGTATATAGTATTCTCCCTGTGTTGTTGAAGATCACTGCTTGGGCATTGTTGGTGTATCTTCTATTTTAGCTTTCTTTTGTTTAGAGACAGTAAATTTGGAGAGTTGTAATAAGCTGTATTTGGATTTCCGCTGCTTTGAGATTGATGTTGGTTTTAGTTATCAGCTTATGCACTGTCTCGCCTGTTTTGTGTCAAGTATATTATTATTATATTTTATTCCATGCGCTGTGAGACATTCTACGGGTTTCTGGATTAGTTCATTCCCTTCTTTTCTTTCTTATGACGACCGTCTTGTGCTAGTCGGGCATGTGTACAGCGCACTTCTGGAGGAAATGCAGGCTGGTGCGAGGCGGGCCGTCACAGAATTCATGTGTGATGCTTATGTTCTCGGGTCTATGGGATACGGGTTGATTTTGGGCGTGGATTGGTTGTCCAGTTATGGAGCCATTCTTGATTTCGAACATAGGGTTGCAAGGCTCATGACTCGCCTCGGTAATACCCTCGAAATCTCGTGTGACCTTTAGGGTTCCGTCATCATTAGTTATCTAGAATCCCTTGACAACTTTGTTGGAAATTTGTAATCCAATCGAGTAGTGTTCGCCACTAAGGCGGATAGTCCATTTCGCTTAAGCATGGGTTATAGAAATCACCCTAGTAAGTACATTTGGCAACGTGGATTGGCATTTGTTTTCAAGAGATAGTTCTTCTGCGTGGAATACCGTATAGTATGTAAACGAGATCCAGGATTCACTAACGAATTTTGGAAAGCTTGCATGAAACCATGAGCACGCAGTTATTGCCAAGTATTTTTTTTAGGAAAAGAATAAGTGGAAGTGGAACGAGAGGCAACGGTGAAACGAGTTCCAACTCATATTTTGAAACTACGAAATTGTGAAGTTAAAAGACGGTCAAGGCACGATGGGATTAAGCACAAGAAAATGCGACTTAGAAGATTGAAGACTAGATACGCGCATCATATCTCTTTTTAAGAGTATATCCTTGATCCCTATTATTCTGTAGAGCTTACTCGCATGCTATCTTTTAAGTATATCCTCTTGGTCCTATTTTCAATCTTAGTTCTGTTGCAAACCCCATAAGGAGTATGACTCGCCTGTTTGTGATATATAGTTGGGGTGAAGATGTCCATTAAGTTGACCAAACTATTTGGGCTTTATGGGATATGGGTCATAGTTGATAGACTTACGAAGAGTGCTCACTTTGTTCCGGTGAAGAGCAAGAGGACCACATCATGGCTAGCATCTGTTTATCTTCGAGAGATAGTGTGATTGCATGGAGTTCCTTCTAGCATAGTTAGCGATCGTGACTCAATCTTCACTAGCCAATTTTGGAGTAGTTTGCAAGAAGCGATGGGTACGCGATTGAATCTAAGTACAGCCTATCACCCATAGACGGATGGCCAGACCGAAAGGGTGAATAGGGTACAAGAAGATCTGTTGAGGCTATGCATTCTTGACTTTGGTGGCACTTGGGAAGACCACCTTCCTCTCGTAGAGTTTGCTTATAATAACAGCTACCAAGCAAGCATAGGAATGACACCATTTGAAGCTCTATATGGAAGACCGTGCAAGTCACCAACTTGTTGGTGGGAGACCACGGATAAGCTTATACTCGGGCCCGATATGATAAGGGACACACCCGAGAAGGTTGAGTTGAATCAAAGATGGAAGAAAGCGGCCCAAGATAGACAGAAATCCTATGCAGACAAGCGAAGGACTGATTTGGAATTGGAAGTTGGAGATATGGTCTTTGTGAAAGTTTCTCCCTTGCGTAGTGTGGTTCGTTTTGGAGTAGTTGGGAAGCTGGCACCAAGGTTCGTAGGACCCTTCCCTATCATAGAGAGGATTGGGAAGATGGCTTATAAGGTGGAATTGCCCGAGAAGCTGGTCGGAGTGCACAATGTCTTTCATGTCTCGCATCTCCGGAAGTGCCTACATGAGTCAGCCGAGGTGGTTGAGCCTAGCATTCTTGAAGACGTAGAGGTAGAGAGAGAGGCAACCCTGAGGCGAGCTCCGATTCGTATCTTGGAAACGGAGATCAAGAAGCTTAGAAATCGAGAAGTCAAGTTGGTAAAGGTTCAGTGGAGTGAAGCAGAGGAAGACGCAACTTGGGAAACCAAGGAGAAGATGCGTGGGCTTTATCCATTTCTTTTTGAGGGTACATTCTCAATCTCTTTTCCTATAACTTAGCATATCTTTCTTTTGCTATCCATGTTTATCTTGTTATTTCGTTAATCTTGTCATGAGATCCTTAGGTAGAAACCCTTTGGATGAAACATGTATTTGAAACATGTTATGCTTGATGTTTGCAAGTGGTTGCAAGTGTTTGCAAGTGGATACTCGTGGATGCTTGATACACATTGGGCACTAAGATCGGCTCACACACTTTCATATTGCATATGCATGAGTGCTTATACTTATTCATGGATGAAACTTGTTATGCTATCACGTGGATGTTGCATATGGATGAATGTTATGTGCACTCATGTAGAGATTATAAGTTATGTTAGGAATTTGCATACATATGGACTCATTTCACTAACTTTTTTTTTTTTGCATTAAGGCGGTAACTGATTTTCGCATTAGATAAGTACATATACACACACCTTTCCCATATGATCATACAGCATTTAGAATCTTTTAAGGACAACGACTGCTCGTGGATGATGATTTGAGTAGATGGATGATGGATGGTAGGATAGTTCTTCCTAACTTAGAGATTTCGGGGACGAAATCCTTTAAGGCGGGGAGAATGTAACAACCCGTATTTTGAATAACATGTTATAACATAAATCAAGGCAGAATTAAATGTTAAAATATGAATCAAGGGAAACGAACTGTGCCGTTGCGTTCGTCTCGGAAAAATACGCGAAATAGAGTCCGAGTTTTCGAGAATCGGAGTCCGTATGACCAAGTTATGGCCCGTCAAAGTTTTCAGAAAATTTCAAGTTCGAAAACAATTCAAAAATCAAATCTGGAGCCAAACAGACTGGGCGGGAAAATTTCCCGCCCAGCCCCCAAGTCGACTGGGGAGTCGACTTGCCCCAACTGGCGTCGACTGCCTAGTCGACACCCCTGTCGACCTGGGTGGTCGGGCCAGTTTGGCCTGGTGCACCTGTTTTGGCTCATGGGTCTTGTTTTGTTGGCTTGTGACGTGATTTGATGGCTCAGATCTGAATTAGGGTTAATCCAATGGCCTAAACTAGTCTCTACACCTATAAAAACACCCTAATGCCTAGCCTAAACCATCACAAATCAACCTAATAACTAAGTGATGCCCAAATGCTCCCTAATCATGGCCTCCATCTTCATCTTGAGAGCTTCTAAGGCAAAAAGGAGCCATCTTTCTTCATCAAATCAAATGAGCTACTTATTCTCAAGGCTATTTGTGTTGCTATATCATTCCTAGAGCTTCTACAACATCTCTATCTTGTTCTATTTGGTTCTAGTTCTCATAGCCACGCTTTGTAAGCCCCACTCTACTCTTAGATTCAAACTATGAAGTTAATGTGATGATGTAGCAAGTGGAAATAGGACTTTTGGGTATAATACTTGTCTTGGGCTATATTTGTATGCATAGATCCATTTATGACTCTTTTGATCTATGATTGTGGCACTATCATGAACCTAGTATCATTTACCTTGATTTTTGGGTAGAAAGCTATGAGCTTTATTTGGTGGTTATGCATAATGCAACATAGAACTTGGTAGTTATGCATAATGCAACATAGATCCTCTCATAACCTTGATGTTAACTCGCATATGATGTTGAACTACATGCTACCCACAAGTTTATCACCCTATGACAACTATTATCATGTTTCACCTTTGCCTATGATGTTGAACTACATGCTAGTTTAATTGCTAAGTTTGATGCCATGCATTTTTGAGGCCAATAACCTTATATGCTAGTTGTGATGAACACATTTGCCTCATATATCACCATGTTAAACTTGTGATAGACTTTGCCACTTTATGCCCAACTTATCATATCATTATGTTCCCCCTTTTGATCTATTTGTGTTGATGTGAACTTACGTGCGATGGGGTTACGTTATGGGTAAACATAAATAACATGAAACATGACTTGAAAATATGACATGAAAAGTTGACATGTGATTATGTTTGAAAACATGTATATGGACATGACACTTAGAAAACATGAAAGTAACCAACTCGGGGTTGGGTTGAGTTTGTAGCATAAATCTACCCGGAACCGCCCGGCTTAACTAGTGGCTACAAGCAATAGGACCCAATGTGAGTAGTTGGTCATGTCGCGCTTAAAACCCGAGGTTAGACTAGGTTGTGGTGTAAAGCTACCCGGACCCGCCCGGCTTAACTAGTAACCACAACAAAGTCTAATGTGATAGGTTGGGGTGCATTAAGTTAATTAATGCCACATGGTAGGGTTAAGTCATGGACCACTTGAATATACTTAACCAGTTGAACACGATGTATTGATAGGGTTAAGTCATGAATTTCTTGGACACACTTAACCAACTCGATACATGGTTAGAATAGGGTTAACCACACTTAACCTGTTTGAAATTCTAGTTACGTGGTCCTTTTCAGCAGTAACCTATAGTATCAGGATACCCTAGGACTAGGCTAGGGTGGGGCACGATTACTGGGCTGATTGTAAGAGACCAAAAGAGACGGCTGAATGTGTGCACCAGTTAAGTTCAGGCGGACCATGATCGTGCACATGAGTCCGGGGTTGAACATGGGCACCAGTAGGTTTAGACTGTGCGTGCTTGTTTTGTGTCTGTGGTTAACACCTTAGGGCTGGATACACCCTAGGGTGGACCTTGCACAGTTAACTACATTTCATGATTAAGTCGTATGACACCGATACACGACGAGTTAGGCTTATAGGGAGCCGATCGACTAGATCGTATAGTTGGACCTTGACTTGGGTCATCTCATGATATTGGGACTATTGGGCCAAGGGATCATTTCTTGTTTATACTTGACATGGGTTGGAATACTAGTACACTTTTGGTGCAAAACTTAACCTTGTATATGCGATGCCACACTTGATCTATCTTGTTAACTATTCACCATGCTAGTTTAGTCACCATCCTTATGTTTCATCTCCGTTTCTCATGTCCAGTTAACTTTATTAGTTTTTATACTAATAGTAGGTAGGACTTACCAGTCTTTATGACTGACCTGTTTTCCTTTCGCTTCTTTTCTTCCGTCCCCCCCCCCCCTCTGGTTCCTAGGGTGGGAACATTAGCACCTAGCTTGGATCTTTGGCTTGCTTCTCTGATAGCTCATGTACGGTTTGGACTTGAGCTTTGCTATGGCGACACTACTGTTATCTTTGGGGAATACTTTACTTATGTTATTTTTCAGTTTACGCTTTCTAGACTTTGTTTTGCTGGAAAATGATGAATAAGTACTTTGATGTAACTTGACTATGGTTTTGAAATAGTAATTTTATCCGCTGCTTTATCTACTCTGTTTTACTCATATATTCTATCTTGTGATATCTTCATGCACGATTACCTTGTCCAACACCCCCCAAAGCCAGTGTACTTGCAAGAGTGACCCTGGCGGAGGTGGGGTGTTACACGAAGCTTCTATTGAGAGTGCCTGTTGTAACTCCCAAAACCCCAACGAAATCAAAATCTACGATTGACGGCACTACAATATCACGGAACCCTTTTACTAAATGAAATTGACCAGATGCGCACAGGAACTAGTAAGATATTTTACTGATGTCAGTGATCCCATACTCTTTTCTCTAATGCAAGCTCACCTTGCTTGTCTCGATCCACTTGTAACGATTTCGGCATCTATTCGCCAGGAATAACTGGATTTCGTCTTTGCTAAGTTTCGGAACTTATACCTAATATTTGGCAATGATAATAGTTTTTGTGTTACCCAGTGGTCTTTTTTTGTCTTTATTGGTGAATCGCTTCTTTAAATAGATGTATGTCCCGCGGCTGTCTCAATCGCTAGCTCTTATTTTCTGTCTTCTATAGGGAGTGACATTATGTTTCATTCACTTGAAGTCTTTCTTTTAGTCTTTTGAAGGTGAAAAATCAATAGAAGCTTGAAATGCAATTGTTGCATCAGCCAGAGCAGCATTAGTTATTGGAAAGGGTAGTGTCCGCCATGGAGGAAGATTCCAGAAGCACACTAATGGCAAAAGAGTCTCCGTGCCAGCGGAGGAAGTGGAGTAAGTGGGTTAAATCCACTTGGGGCTCTGGATCCAGGATCCAAACCCTCTTGATATGATATGGAAAGACGACTAGGTACAACATCACATTTGACACCTCCTGAAGGAGAAGGGAAAAAATGTCCTCTATTTGCTAGATTACCGGAACCATGGAGCTCTATCACAGAGGCCATTCACGGCCAACCCAGGGCTCTGGAGCCACCTTTAAAATGATGTGATACATGAGAGAAGGAATAGAATGAAAAACCCATTTGATGTCATAATTGCTATCCAGCTTGAATCGGTAGGTAACCTCCCCTGAGTTTTTCCTTCTATACAGTTGCTAATCAATCATGCCAGGAGATGAGTTCTTCCCCTTCCATAGGTCCCGTGCAGAATCAGAGTTCCAGACACCAGAAGTTTAGGCGACCTCTTCCAGAGGAGCGACTTAAAGGAGCGCTATGATACCTAGCTTGCTAGAATTAAGTCAAAAGATCTTATTTCTTAATTCTAGTAAGCGCTCCCCGTCCCAGCCAATCCCCCGTTGGATCAAGGCACTAAACAAGGGCATTTGCCGGATGATTTCAACCCTTAGGTCTTGGGCATCATATTCGGCTATGGATTGTGTGAAGGTCACCTTGTGATAGATCATTACGAGCCATACCTGGCATTCAGGTACCCACTTCAAAAGAAACTTCTCTAAAACTACCTATAGGCGGAAGAGGTCGAGTTATTGATGTGAGATGGATCCAGAAAAAGATGGGTTCCAACTATAATCCAGAAAGGATCCGTGTATATATTTTACAGAAATGTGAAAAGTGGGTGATAAAGTAGCTGGAAGACATGGGAATAAAGATATCATTTCGAAAATTTTGTCTAAACGAGATATGCCCTACTTGCAAGATGGAACACCTTTTGATATGGTCTTCAATCCATTAGGAGTACCCTCGCGAATGAATGTAGGACAGATATTTGAATGTTCGCTTGGGTTAGCAGGGATACACTAAAGAGACATTATAGAATAGCACCTTTTGATGAGAGATATGAGCAAGAGGCTTCGAGAAAACTAGTGTTTTCCAAATTATATGAGGCCAGTAAGCAAATAAAAAACCCATGTGTACCGTGTTTTTGGGAAAAAGCAGAATATTTGATGGAAGAACAGGAGATCCTTTTGAACAACCTGTACTAATAGGCAAGTCCTATATCCTAAAATTAATTCATCAAGTTGATGATAAAATCCATACACGTTCGAGTCGGCATTACACACTTGTTACACAACAACCCTTAGAGGAAGGGCTAAGGAAGGGAGCAACAAGTAGGGGAAATGGAAGTTTGGGCTCTAGAAGGATTTAGTGTTGCTCATATTTTATAAGAGATGCTTACTTATAAATCTGATCATACTAAAGCTCATCAAGAATTACTTGGTGCTACGATCATTAGAGGAACAGTAACTAATTCCGAGGATGCCCCAGAATCTTTTCGATTGCTCAGAACCCAGTATATTAATTGGGGGTATATTTCTTTTATTACTTTCTTGAAGTCAAAAATTCGCTCATTCATGAATCTCTTATTAGAGACAATGAATCTGAGGAAGGAATAATAAGATATGACTCAATAGTCAGTTCCCCTGTGTAGGCCACAAGCGAACTGAGTTTACTGACTTTCTAAGAGTTGGTCTTCCATAGTAGCGGGCTCGATGTACAGTAGGTCACTCGTTGAAGAGTGAGGAATGAACAGATATTGAGTCATCAATTTCTTTGAAACCATTTTACAGGACGGTAAACTATGCATGACGGGGCCGATAACAAGAAAGATATAAAAGATTTCGATTTAATCTGGTAAATTTAAATTGAGAAATAAAGTCAAATTCGCTAGAGTTATGCTTAACACATGAAAGGAGAAGTTGAGTGAACTATTATTACTTCTCTCTAAGTGAACAAAGGTTGACTAGACATTGTTCTAATACTGGAGAGTTCCCTAGTTCTTACTGAACTTCGAGTGGAATGTTTGAAGCAATTATCAAGTTGATACTGGGAATCCAACCATTTCTTTGCAGTAGATCTTTCTTCCATCAAGTGAAGACTTCCTCTTCTATACCTTCTTTCTTATCAATCCCAAATGCTTCCCAAGCAACTGGTCGAACCAGGTCTCTTCGAATTTCGAACATGGAAATTGATAGCAACTATGCTTAACACAAGCAAGCCGAAGATTAGACTAATAGTCGAGCTACCTTCTTTGCTTCTTCTTGAGGGGAGGATGGAAAAGAAAGAGAGAACAAATGCAAGGGAGCCTAGTGAACTACGTATTCTAGCAGTGAATACCAGCCAAAGGTGTTCTTTCATAGGTGGGCAGCCAAGCATCTCTTCTTGTAGCAAAGTCGATTGGTTGATTGGGGTGCAGCACAACTCAATAATAAGTCCTTTTCCCACGTATTTCATGTTGTATGTAACTACCTAGCTCAGGTATGATATTAAGGAGGACTTGACTTATATTATAGAACGTCTAAAGAGAGATAGGCACGCAATCATACTGAAAGCCTTCCGTCCGTGAGGCAAGTCTTTCTCGCTTCTGCTGGCATAAATGGTTGCTTGATTCAGACTAGCTTCACTTGGTTCTTCGGCTCCAACTAGCGTCATCTCTCCGTTACGCTTATGTGTTCTCACAGAGCTTATATAGTAGGTTCATCAAAGCAAGATATGAGAGAAGCGAGAGGCCTAAGTATGCATGGAGCATTGCACAACTCCTCTGGATGTTCTTCTACCAGGTATTTCATTCTAGAATCTGGCTTATGAGAGAGCAGATAACAATAAAGATATAAAAGATTTCTTTCGATAGAGTTTGCTACTCAAATTCGCTAGAGTTATGCTTAAACACAATAAAGTAAAAGTTAAGAGAAATTATTATGCCTATGTTTATATTGGGCTACCTTAGCTTCATGTTCGTAGCTAAAACTTTTAGTAGTGGGAAAATCACTCCATTGATTAAATAATCTATTAGATAGGCACCTGCCTGGACAACTAGGAGAGCTCTTGCTTTTATCCCAGATTAATGCTTCGTCGCTTAGTGCAGTTGTTCCCCGGAGTGGATGATAAGGTGTTGCATTGGATCCAGGTAGGCGCCAACTTCTTTCTTTGGGCTAGCACTAGTCTAAATAAGGAAGGCCAGTATAAACATTGGCGCCTAGTATATTAATTGTGTATGACCTCGAAAATAGACTACCGAAAGGTATGAGATTACTATCAACCCCCAGATAGTCTTCTCTCTCGTATTCTACCTTCCCCGATCCACTGGTCTTAAGTTACCGGTTGTCCAGGAGTCGACCTACGGGTTGGCCACATTTCCTTTCAAACACAGTGCATATGTATATGTAGGACACTCGGGGTTAGGCATGTGCTATAGACGCCTACGATCGAATCCACGATGGTTTGCTGGCCCAACGGAGACTGTACAGGAGTATCACCAATCATATCCAATCCCGCTATTGATGGACTAGAAAGAGGAACTTGAAAGACCCTACAGCAACAAATCAGAATATGTTCTTTTCACATCGTGAAATCAGTAAAATGACCCAAATTTCATTTCATCCAACCGGTAGGGACTACCTAACCAACCTCTTGCAATGAATGATACTTAGGAAGAAGCCGCAGAGAAGAAACGGAACCTGTCTCCTTACGTGAGGACAGCTGAGAGCTAAATTGCTCAGGCTTCTGGCTGAACAACCCTTCTAGTAGTCGCAAACTACCATAGCTTAGCTTTGCTTCCATCGGTCTTACGATCCAAGTAGTACCTTCCATCCAATAGTAGTTTACTACTATACTATAGTATAGTATAGCAGCTTAGACATTAATATTGTAAAGAGCCTGTTGTGACATATTCAACTTCAGCTTCCGTTTCACTAAATGTAGTAGAGCCAATTGCATCAAGCAGCGCCCTACAGTCAACTCACCTCACATCGAGTCCTTCCTCTTCTTCAGGATTGGTGTAGGGAATCAGCCACTAGAGGCGAGATAGCCCTTATTTAGTTCATCATTCTGTTCGGATATAGAGTTGTATCCCTGGTCAAAGGACAAATTAATTCATAGCCAATGTTCGCCTAGTATAAACATTCCTCGAGCATAGAAAAGCATCGTCGCCTATTGTCCGAGGAGGAAGGAGAAAGAGAATAGGCCCATGAACAAAAATGTTTGATTCAACCATATTACGGGCCGGAGATAGAGCTAAACAACTACTAACCAGAGGCCTAGGTGCTTCTATCACATTGGGTATGATTTTGCCATGGTGGACTCTACGGGATTCCAGTCACATCTTATTCAGTTGGAAGTGTTTCACTATAGTATGGAGAACGTGAAAAGGGTAAACTTCGAGGCCAAGTATATTAATCCCGAGTCAGAATTGCTTTTCCCCAAAGATGCCTCCAATCTTTTAATAAAGGTATCTTCCTGGTGACAGCAGTAGCAGCGGAGCAGCAACATTCATTCTAAGTTAGAAGGCCCTTAGGATATAACTTAAGCTTTACACAAATTGAAACTAAAGGCCCAAAAACATAGAGATGGGACTCTAAGTCTTTTTTATGATGGTTCGTTGCGTCTCTCAACTCTAGGGGTCCTGCTCCTCTAACTGGGGACAATTCAAGAAGAATGAAGAGGGAGATTAGGTTCATATAGATACATTTACATGGAATCGGAACTAGTAGACCTATTCTCCAATAATAAGAAGCCAGTATATTAATTGGGAGGTATCTTAATTACCAGTATAACCATTGGCAACTAATTTGAGGAGATCGAAGGGAAATGGACGGACGGAAATATTCTAGTTCACTTAATATTCCGGTCGTAAGACCTAAAAGCCCAAGAGATTAGGTAATCGAGGACAGCCAACTTCGTCTTTAATAGATGGGGTTTGAGACCACTGCTTTTGCTTCCATAGACCGATTGGATTGATATTATACACGGACCCCTGCTAATCCTCAATGGAAACCTTTTTCTGGTCCCTTCCTTTGCTCTGTCCAAGAACAAATCTTGAAACAACAAGGGAGACTTCCCATATTGATAACGGGTCCATCCTCAGACCGGGGGTAAACGAAACGAATAAGGCACAAGTGAAACCAGAGTGTTATCATTTACCTTACAAGCCCGATCGCGTTTATGAGCCAGGAAATACTAGTTTACTTTGCTTCAGCAGAATGCATTCTTGAACAGGAACCTTAATATGCTTGCAGCCATTCGATTGACTGACCAGTCGGATTTGTTCAATCAACAGAAAGGATGGTTCACTTACTATGGGATACGGAAGCAGCTTTGATGAATTGTACTAAATTGAAATAGTCCATTTCGTACTGCTTGAACTTCGTTTTGTTGGCTAAATTTGATACCTTTCATAGATTAGAGGTCGGGAACCTGGCATGATTCACTTGCCTGTTCGCTTCCTAATGGATTTTGTGTCTAATGGGACCCCGATTTATGAGAATTCAATGACTTGACGCCTACTAAATGTAATGTGAAGATTCAAAGAAAGAAGGAGTAGAGTGCCTAAAGGAAAAATCCCACCCGAAAGCAGGAATTAAAAGAAAGCCAATAGGGAAAGCAGCTTTAAGTAAGGCAATGCAGTCAAACCAACCAGTAAGGTAGGGAGGCGAAGGAGAATCTTTCAACCGAATTGGAGTTCTTCTCCTTGTGAGATTGCTTTCTAACACAGTAATCTGTACAAGCTCTTACGAACCACATTTCATACTCAAGCATGGCTTCAAGCCAATGGCGAACCATAGACTGCTCAAGTAAGAGAAGCGTGTCTTCATCTAACTTAGATAGAAGATCGCTACACAGACGGGTAGCAAAATCCCAATTGGGACGACACGATTCCAATAACATACCGCGAATCATACCCATTTGACAAGAGGAGGCCCTTACGATATCCTAGCGAAAACTCAAACAACATGGGTCTTATACCACAAGGAGAGAAGGCAACCAGGACATGGCGAGACCAATGTCTAGAGTAGTAAGGATAAAAGTTCCCCGGGCGAGAAGAATACCTTCTATAGCCAGCCCCCCGAAGTCTAAGAGGGACTTGCAGAGAGCTGACTCCTACTGACTTACACACTGGCATCCATGCAACAGCATGACGTGCCGCACGAAGCATTTTCACACTAACGGGCGACAAATCAAATCACGGTCGCATATACGAAAACACTTAGCGAATTCGCAGCCACCAGTGTCCGATATCAAAGACTTCGATAAAGAAATCATGACATCAAGTGCGTTAATAACACTTTGATAGACATCAGCCACACGTGGATCCACAATGACGATATCGTCGCCGAGGAGAGCATACTTACGGAAGGGTATACTTTATCTGCACAATACCACAGAACAAAATGATGGCATAGTGCAAAGAGAAGCCAAGAAGACAGAAAACCCAAGGATTGTCCAGTTGCAAAACGTACAAGCTAAGAAAACGAAGGGGATGAACGAGCAGAACTAGGGCAACTAAAGCAGTTTGTCCTACACGCCACCCTCGCAAATGAAGTTAGTTTGTTAAATAAGTAGCTTTCAATCATTACACCCTGAATCGCTAATGGAAAGCGATCCGTATCCGAGGATAGATCGAAGAAGCGCAACTTTCGCTCTTTTCTTCACCTAATCTGATCAAATGTACCATCCATTGGTATTAACCTCAAATCGAACATACACCAATCATGCGCAGGACGTAAGAGAGCTTGCATAACAGCATTTGAGATTGCTAAAATCCTCGTTTTCCTTCTGCCTTAAAGGCCAATCGGCCAGGGGCGTCATTAATTCATCATCCGAAACATGGATACCTTCAATCATTGACTGACACACCTTATAGCATAGGCATGGCACACCAATTCATGAAGAGAACGCCCAGCCTGACGAAAGATAGAATCCAAGTTCTCTTCTGGTCTATTGACCATGGAAAATTATCCTCATCAGGGAGTGGTTCTCCTCGCATTGGGAACACAACCCATTTAGGAGCGAAGAAATAGTACACGGGAAATATTAGATAGCATAGTACAGATATGCCCATTCAGGAAGGTCATGTTTGACAGGCCAAAGACGCAAGTATATTAGTACGAAACCGCAGGATTGTGGGTACAAGAAGAAAGCTTTTTCCCATAACAATACGAAGAATACATCACACGGTAGAACGGAGAAGAACCATTAATAGAAGGATTATATAGGTTCTTCTGAGTCCTAACGGCGGACGCACTCCACATGGTTCCCACCGAAACCCGAGATGAATAGGAATCTCGAAGCAACGAGAGAAATACCTCTCGGCAAGCCCGACATACATACTACGGAACTCAACTAAGATAAGGGTTCAGTAGGCATAGAAAACAGAGGAGAAAGTACTTATGTATATTGAGAGTTTTGTCTCTTATAAAACATTATTTGCTTACTAAGAGAGAAAACATATAGGTAGAATTTCACTAACCTATCAGCTCCATCATCCTTACGGGCTATCATTCTTCTATGAAATGCATGAATGCATCTCGGAAGACCAGTTCGTGTCAAGCTTACAGGAAAGGGGGGATTACAGCCGTATGCTCAAAGGAGCCACTGTAATACTAATGGTATTAATATAGGGGGCACACAGCACAACATTTAAGGTACAAGGTGGTGTTTAACCATCCATCCTTACGTTTGAAAGCATGAAACCAACTGGCAAATAAGTATACCGCTAAACAACGCACCTTAGATAAGAACAAATAGTTCTAGCTGTTTTGGCAGTTGGTGCATCTACTCGTTAGCTACTTTATACCAAACGAGCACCTAATATATCAAAATGGCTGCATTTTTCCTTATGGCGAAAAACAACATCTTTCTACAAAGCTTGCTCTATTGCTTTCTTCTTCTGTCCAGTGGACATACTACATTCTACAGAGGGGAATCTCTACTTGGAAGAAAGGATCACTGCTTAGGTAGCCGACCAAAAGATGGAAGGAAAGGGTTCAACGCTATCCCATCCTCTTTCGCGGGTTTCTTAGCTCACAAATCAGCCCCAGTATATTATTAGTTGATGGCTCTCTGCGTCAACAAGTTCGAATTCTGACTTAAAATCATCTAGCTAGTCGTTTTCCCTAGAGAGATGGTTGGTTTAAGAGAGATCCTGGATTGGACCAGCCCTCGTTCTCACAAGAATGGTCTGTCCCAGCGCCTCCACTTCAACAAACCTTCCACACGGACATTGGAAGTCGATGAAGTCGGTCTCTTTCTTCTCATCCAATATGAGTCAACAGGAGGAGGTGAAGGCTCAGAAACAGGGGCAAGAGGGTAGCGAACAAAACATGGCTTTTCTTTCACTCCAGAGCTACTATAGCGAACGAGCTACTTTTCATGAGCTAAGCCATTAATATACTGGGGGAGATCTATTTTGTAAAGAGATTAACTGATTGCCTTAGCCACCTTATCTTATAACACTCAGCCTCCTTCCTATTGTCTCGGAAGTCTAGGATTCCTTGTTTGAGTCTTCTGGCACAAAGCAGATGAGAGAGCCCTTCCGAACTTTTTGCCTTCTACGAAAAAGAATGAAGTACTCTATTCAGGGAAAGACTAGGTATTCTAATCCCAATATCTTTTTCAATTCATTAGTACTGCCATCAGATTGAAAGCAATTATGACTGACTATTGCTACAACTGCCATGGTAGTTTGGCTACAACTAACAAGGGAGGAGCGTAGTATACGTAGGAGGGACTTGAGGTTTTTTTATATTAGAAGAAATCAGATAGGGTCATGTTATATCACATGGAGTAAGAGAGATGATGATGCGTAGACCTAGAGTAGCACGTAGTTTGGTGTAATGGCCACACTGCTCTGAGTTAGAGATAGAAAGGTTCTTATTGGTTATTAAGACTGGGAGGTTGAAGCCATACGATGGTAGTCTGTTGCCAGGCGACCGATCCATTCTATCATATGGAAGTAGTCAAATCAGGGTAAAGTAATAGGAAAGTGCCTTGTTGCTTCTTCCTTTTTCTTCGTCCCGGTTGGTGCCTTCCAAGTCTTCTTTCTTCGCTACATACCTTAGATGGTTGGAAATCCATGTGAAAAGCATATAGTCCAGTGTTTTTTTCGTGTATCACTTGGTCAGTAAGAAAGGGACAAGAAGCAACAAGCTTTCGGTGTGGATTTTTTGGCTAACTAGATGGGTCACTAAAGGAGCCGATCCGAGTTCTTGTCTTTGTCAGGCGCCCGAAGGAAGGAAGTGACTTAGGTGCGTAGTGAAAACGTGTCTCTTCTTGTTAAAGCTAGTCAAACTACTAGAGAAACTGTCCGTGTTATACTTACTGCAGGGAGTTGGCACTTTTTCTGCCCTCAGCCTAAGTATTATACTTATACTGGGGTTGGTGTTTGTTTGCTAGAGAACCTAGGCCTAGAATCACTTACAGAATCTAAGCAGTAAGTAATAGTAAGTAAGTGATGGGGCTTCCGCTAAGCATATTATGTCCTTGAGGTGCGCAGCATAGAACAGAATGCATGAGAATCGTAAGACCTCCTTACCGGGATATGTCTGTCCTTCTTTATGTCCCTTATGTCCAGTAGGGAACACAGACATGTTCCTATTCCTGAAGCTAGGATAGGATAGAACAACCCAGTATATTCATTTGGGAATCTTTCTGTGCTGCTAGAATTGACGCTACCATTAGGTAACTAAAGGCATAAAATTCGTCAAAGAGAAGGCATTGGTTAACTAATGGACTAGAGTTGAGCCAGGCATTGTTCCAACAGGTGACTACGGCAAATAGTAGCCAGTCTAGTTAAGTTAACAAGAGTTCAACTGGAAGCTAGGTCCAGCTCATTGAGATTCGACACCATCACCTTCAGTTATATCTTATATAAGAGTATATGCGGTACCAGAATATTGCATAGGAGGCTAATGTGCTCTTATAGACCTGGTATGACGAATAATCGATAGCCTTATATTCGATTCGATACCTGTAGAAAGTCTCCTTCTCTACCTACTAATGGGTTTTCATGAACGGGATGGATGATTCGATACCTTCTAAGTGTTATTATAGACTGGTAGATTTGATACCTGAACTTTCCTTACTCGCACCCTTATTTGGTTTCATCAAATGAAGATGATCTACAGGCTATTTGGAGTCTATCTGGCAGAGTATATAACTGCTAATTGGTTAATTAGAGTATAATATGTTCTTGGTAGATTCGATACCTGTTATTTGGTTAATAAAGATTATTAGAAATAGATTTGATACCTGCTATTTGGTTAAAGAGAGTGTTTCTAGCAGATTAACTAATATTCTTAGAAACTAAGTCAGATTAACATTCTCTACCCGTAATTCTTACTTACTCTAACCTATCTATTGAGAATGCGAAGCGGGTAATTACTTATATGGTCTACCCAGGCTGAGGGCTAATTCTCTACCATATGATTCTCTTCTTCACTTGGAATGCCAGGCTAATATAATACCTGGCGCAGGTGCTTGCGAACTATGATCTAATTGCTATTAGCTAATCTAATAGACGGAATTTTTGTCAGCACCTTACTAGCTAGCTACCTAGATGATCTACCATATGGGAACCTAGGGACAGAAGCACATTCTCTACCCAGTGCAGTCATCTTATCAACTATTCGATACCATGAAGATCATCTCCGATTATCTACTCAGTAGGGGAAGATTATTCTCTACTGACTCTAGACCTTCTCTACCTGCAACCATAATATCTATGCCCTTATCCCCATAAGCAGCACCAGAATCACTTATTAACAAATGTCATTTACTCTGGCCTAGGTATGATGATTCTCTACTTATTATTGGGTAACAACCCCTTTACTTCGAGTAGTTAACTTGGGCGGGGGTAAAACCCCGCCGTATTGTAGGAACCAGGTATGTTGATTAATGCGTTGAACCCCGTATTGTAGGAACCTGGTAGATTCCCTACTGAAATTGGGGTATGAACCCCGTATTGTAGGCAGCTAGAATCGAGCTTCCCTACAGCTAATTTTGGTCTTATAGACCTAGTATGTTGATTAGGAAAAGTGGTTACAAAAGAGTAACCTAGGAACGGATAAGTGGTTCCTGGAGAATGTCTCCTTCGGTACTGAAGAATCCTTACAAAGAGTAACAAACAAATAATTACTTCCTGGTTAGAAGAGTTTGCACGAGTATATATATAACTCGCTACCAAAGATAGATTGAAAAGTGTCTCTCCTCAACGCTTACCACAGATGAAATCTGGAAAGTCTCTCTCTCCTTCTCTACCTGAGAGGGGTCTCGCAGGGGATACTGATAAATATTTGCATTGGTTCTAACTGAGGCAGGATCATATGGGTGTATGAATCTCACAGCTAGTGAAAGTGAACAAAGAAGTCTCTCAAATAGACCACGGGTATGAGGGTTATCTACTAATAAGTGATTCCTGGAGAAAGTAGGATTCAATTTGGAGAAGTGTCTTCTTGGTGTGTCGTGTCCTTCAGTACCACAGGTAAAAACGTTATATATTAATAATCTACTGGGTTCTGACCAATCAACTTGACCAAGGAAGAGGTAAACATTCCGCTGATTTGACTAAATTCAGTATAAATATCCTTTCACATCCCCACTTTTCATTATTATTTTTCGTAAACTTAAAAAAAAAGGATGAGAAATCAGCCCCGGAGATATATAGAAATGATCAGGCAAGTGACTTACACTTGTCTTAAAAGAAAGAATATCCATTGATTCAGAGGATGGAAATCAGTTAATAGCCCTTTTCCAAAACATCTTGGGAGAGGCATCATAAGCAACTTCGCCGCGCACTACTTACGACTTTCTTTTCCTAATTTCTCGCTATCGGTTGAGCATCTCTCCATTCTTTCTCCCAATCTAGATCCCCAAAGACGCAGGAAGGAAAGAACCGAGGTTACATCATTGAAAAGTTGGGACGGAGTTAATATCTGGGGCGCCCGAAGGAAGGCAACAACACTCACGGAAACAGACCGGAATGCTAGCAAGAGAAGAAAAAGAGTCCCGACCTCCCAACATGGAATTTAGTTAGAAGAAAGAGACTAGCCCTTCCAAAAGCTGTTCAATCTAGCTATAGTGGACTTGCAAGACTAATGAACGACTAGGCCAACTGGGGCAACTATGACAGGAAAGCACCTAGGACTGCCAAGGAGCGAAAGAAACTCAAACAAGAAATGAATCGTTTCCTTTAAGGCTAATGTAACTTTTTTTAACTTTAGCTACGTACTTAGGTTAGTTAGCTCAGCTTCTCCTATGTCTATTTGGATGTTGAAAGTGGGGTAATGGGCAGATAAGGAGGTCCTAATAATGGTGAGTCGGGCGTGGCTTCCGTTCCAAGGTTTTTATGCCCCCGTTCAGGCCTTATTTAAGATAGGAGAATGCGGTTAGCAAGAGACTCTGGGTTTTGCGCGAGTAGCATACTCCGGTTTCAGTGATTATATTGAAGTTTGTTTATCCACCAAGCATAGGAAAGAAATCCCCCCTGGTAACTTACTATTAATGCTAATCCATTAGTTCTAGCTCGAAGTTTTCCCTTAGTTGTCTCGAAGTTGGCTACTTGGCATGAGTAGCTTGGGCAGTCTTAGTGAGTAGCTTGTCTTGCTTATGCGGGGATTTGGAAAGAAAGTAAGCATGTAATTCATATACTAATATTCGAATCCAGCTCGAGAAGCTTTCTTTTGTTTAGGGAGTTCAAGCGGATGTTAAATTAAGGTGAGGTTTACTATTCTAGTCTAAAGGCCATTTAGCTAAAAGAAAATCCTAAGTATTGCCAGTATAACTTACTCTCTCTTGACCAATGTGTAGTTGCGGCTAGGCTATAGCTAACGGCATTCTCAATGAAGATAACAGGATTTAAGCTTGCTTATGTGTACGTGCTTTTTCTTTATGATGTGAAGGCCAGTATATTAATTGTGCCAGTTTGGACTTTCTTCCGGTGGCTGGTAAACAGACCTATAAAACCTCAAAAGATGAGTATCAAATGTCATATATAAAAAAAAAGAAATGAAAGCAGCAGACCTACTGGTTGATGTTACAGCACTCTTTCATGGTCACTCAGGATATAATCAGATCTTTATCGGATCACATCTAGATTGTTGCTTGAATGCAGATGGAATAAAAATTATGCTACTCCCTATCCTATTGGTAGATAGAGATATCCCATCTGTTCATATGTCAACTCAACAGCCAAGTCCAGTAAGTGTGATTCTTTTCAGTCCCCTACCTTTAAGTTATCTAATGGGTCAAGAGAGTGAATCTGATTCATAGGTGGTTATTGGATAACCGGGAAATTGACTACATTTGGAAGGACAACACAGAAGGAAAGACAACTCCCGGTAAGGGCACTCACTCCCGTTATTCTCATGCGTTAGTGGAAGCCGAGCAAGCCATATCTGAAATCTTAGCATCACAATAGTAGGGGCTAGCAAGCAACAGACCTATTCTGCTTACTGGATGCAATGCACGCCTTGGAAGCTCAGCTTACCTCAGAGGTTTCTCAAAAGGAGAGCGGCTCATTATGCGACAAACTAATATGTTGCTGAATAGGTCCTACTCTTTCTTTATAGTGATAGTGACCTCAAAAATGGGACACTCGTTGGACCTATACAAGACCCAGCAGCAGCTTCTTGAGACTACCAGAGCTACCTTATCATACGAGGGGAGCTACCCACCTGCAAGAGCTAGGAGCACACTGACGGTAGACCGTCAATATTGTTGACATCAACAAACGGGATCCATAGGAAAAGGAAACGGTCTTCCCCTTCTCCCACGAGGGCGGACAGACTTCCATACAGGGCAGGGGAAGGACGAGCTATATTCCTTGGCAGGAGATAGCGGCCGTGGCCGTGTTCTCGCTCCTAGGATTGCTTTAGGCCAACCCCCTTATTATACCATTCTGAATGGAGGACCGGGCTTTAAGAATTCCTTCTGAAACTACCAGTGGGATATAGATCGAGCTATGAAAGACCATATTGTCAATTTTAAAAAGCTCTTTAAGCAATCCACAAAGAAGAAAGCCAGCCAAGAAGAGAGCTAATAGCAAAAGCTAATAACAGAGGAATTACTTAGGCCTTTAGCAAGGAATAGCGCCCTTGGTCTCTCGATCCAGAGCTCATAGTAGGCGAGGGAGGACAAACGGGAAAGCTAACTCACTTATGCAGCTAGAAGGGATCCTACTTTGGGACAATCCACAAATGGAGACCGAGGAGAAGGACAACCCTTATTCTTTATTCTTTTGATCGATGACCTCAATACATCCCCGGGGAAAACCCCGCATTTAACAACATTAGATATCCTTATTACACTTGAAGTAGGGAAGGCAGGAAGCTTTGGGACAACAATAAACCAGATCCATAGGAAAAGAAAACTGAACTCCCCCGGGAGAAAGAGGCAAGGGGATCTTTCAATATATAAAATTCGGCTAGTCAGGTTTTTTCCCCTAGGGCATTGGAGACATACACAAATGGAGGATGAGGTTTCTATTCCAGCCCTTATTAGCACCCTGTCGATCAATGCCCCCCTATACTACTAGGCACTAGAGGAAGACCC
The DNA here is from genome assembly GCA_030737875.1 of Allium sativum. Lineage (NCBI taxonomy): Eukaryota > Viridiplantae > Streptophyta > Magnoliopsida > Asparagales > Amaryllidaceae > Allium > Allium sativum. The sequence continues at coordinate 242,444,054 of CM060923.1, read as the reverse complement.
AAACCCGCCTTTGTTGTTAAAAACAAACTAAGGACGGGGGCGGGAAGTCTCGTCTTCTTAGGAGGGAGGTCAGTAACAGACCCTTTTTGACTACCTTTTCTTAATAGATCCAGGGAGACTTTATCTCAACAACGTCCAGTACCCTTACTATTATATTGGGGCCAGTTTTTTCCTAAAAACCCCAACCCCTACTTTAGCAATAGCTGCTGGAGAAAGAAGCGACTCACCCAGAGGGAAGAAAAAACTAGGTTGTTACGCAATTAGTAGGGAACATAGGAGCAACCTACTCTTACCTTTAGGACCGACCAATAACAACATATTTTCTTACACAATCGGTTGATGACTAAGCTAGGTTGATATTAAGAGAGGGATGCCTTGATCCAGGCAATCCAATACATACTTCGCAAACTCACTTAGGCAGCTAGGAGCACACTGAAGGTATCATGCTAAGTGACTGGAACAAAGTAGCTCCATAGGAGTAGGGGAAGGACGGACTCTATTCCTGACTTGCGGCAGGTTTAAGCATTAGTGACGAAGCAAGGAGCTTAGCGAGACAGTACATATAGTGACAACTTTATCTTTCATGTCTGAGTTCTAACATTCTAGGTGTTTGTGCTTTTAAACTTTCACTGGAAAGATGCTGAACACATACAAGTTTGATTGAACAGTTCACATTGGCCATATAGAGAGATTATATAAAGTGTGCCGTTAGGGAGGATAACCATCGATTAGGAAAGAGGGGAAAATGGACGATGAGATCAATCGCAGGCCAATAAACCTATCTTAATCAATCTTCAAGCAAGGTGCTATCTGAGCTTCAACCCAGACCTGGATGATGCTGCAATAAACCCGGTGCGATTTCCTCTTCTTTCGGAGTTGTGAAGGTCAAAGGCGAGATCCTTTATCCTTCCACGTTGGCACCCGAAATTAGTTCTTTCCAAGGAAGAGCATGAGAAAATTCCTCTTTGGGTTCTAGTTTCCTCTTTGGGTTCTAGTTTCTAATGTACCAGTTTCCTATTGGTCGACATTCAGATCTTACTACGTGGCAAGTGCTCTTGGGAAGCTATTACACGCAGATAAACTTAAAGAGAGTAGCCAAAGAATTCGCTTTGCTATAATTTCTTAATCTGACCAAGCGAAATATTAATTATCGTTTGCTACCAGAAATCCAACATGAGATGTTTCAACAAGAAATTCACCTATGGTTCTAAGTAAACTGGACTTGGTATCCCAGTATACGCGAACGCACCTTTCTATTCTTTCAAAGTCATCCGGGATCCCTATTGTGAGAAGTCATGATTTCTTATTGGCTCTGTCTGGAAAAGATTGTACGATTCGGATTTTCTCCGAGGATAAACATCGGAAATGTAGTTCACTAGGCCAGGATTGGTTATTGACAAATTCTACAAACCCCGAACATAAGAAAGTATGTATACCCAGAAAGCAAGGCAGGGGATATAATATGGGTAGAAATCACTCTCCTACTGAGCGAGCAGAGATTTCTTTAGCTCACTTGGCTACTGCAGCTTGAGGGAAATTAGTAATGAATAGTTGTTCGGTTAACAACGGATACTTCTACTGAAGCAATAATATAATGGAACAATAACCTGATCACTAACTATGGCCGATTGATTCCTTTAGTTTGACGACCAAAGCTAATGAACGGGAATCCAGTATACTTAGACCAACAGAAGGAAGGATAACATCTGAGACATTGTCAAATCCAGATTGGCTGGGTGTTAAGTAGTTAGCTCGATCTTGGATAAATCTTTCCCTGATGTTAGTTTCCCGCCTTGTTCCTTTGTCTGCCTTGTTACTCCTGGGATCTGATCTGTCGTTTTCTGTTTCCCTGGGCGTTGCCAGACTTATCGCAGCCTTGAAAGGAACCTGTCCCCCGCGGACTAAGACTAAGGGAGTACTTCTTGTTTTCACTCCCTCTTGTTGCTAGGCGTCTTTCCAGTAATTTCGCTACGCACCTAACTTCTTCCTATGGGGCGATCTATAGTTTCTCTAGGGACCTACGCGACAACCGGGAGGTGACCGATCCCAGTTTATTTATTGCAAAGCTCATTATCATTAGATCAACTGCCTTGAATTTGATAATCAAATAATCTATTAAAATAAAATTTTCTAACTAATTACATAACAAATGATTAAAGTTTCTTTGCAGTATATTAGTATTACTTACTAGAATTAAGAAATAAGATCTTTGGACTTATCAATAAGAGAAATAAGGGATTGTATATTCTCAATGACGAGAGCCAGACCTAGAAAATCCTTATGCTTGGCCTCAGTAACGGATAAGCGTGATTCAGTCTCTCAAGAGCCGGACTCGGGACCGCCAAAAAGTTTCATGATCACGAGCTGGCCCTACGGAACCTGATCCATCCGAGCCAGAAGTGGCAAAAGGGGTCGAACCCAATGGCTTTGCCAGTAGCACAATCGTCGTTTCGGCACTCAAGCAGCACAGCGCAACACCTAGAGCAAAGGCTGGAGAGGCGCCGGTTTAACTGAACTATCAGGGACGCTCTTGGGATCGATGGAATGGAAGCTAACTGCTACTAGCAACTGCACTTATCGATACGATAGGAATGCAGGTAGGGGAATCAGTTCCTTGGATCTTTTATCGTCCAAGGACCAGGTTTTTTTGTCGTAAGATGTCATCACCTCAGGATTCCATATCAACTCCCATGGTTTAGCGGCCATGGTTGCTTGTACCAATACGGCGTAGTCTTCTTTCAAAACGAAGGTTCCTGGCTTAACAAAACAAAAGGCTGGCCACCATACTTCGAAAAAGCAATCTGCCGTGGAGTCATTTTAGAAAAGCGCTTCCAGATAGAGTGTCCAACAATGATTACGGAAGTCGTTATCATAGAGGAAAGCTTCAAAGAAAGCATCTCTAAACTCAACATATTAACAACTTACGTTTTGAAAGGTCACTGGCTGCTCGGCTGATACATTTATCAAGAAAGAAAAAATGGATCGATGTGTCTTATCATATCCTTAACCTAATTTAGTCATGATCTTTCTCTGACTCTTCAGTTAACATTAGAAAGAAGTAGCACAATAGGATGATTTCTCATATCATGGCTTCTTCTAGTAGTCGATCTGGACGCTAAGGTCTGGGTTCTCGGGGGGTAGACATTACTCAGGATCTTGAGCGAACTTTTAGTTATCAAGGATCTAGCTGAGATACTGGCGGCTAGGCATGTATTCATAACATGGCTCAACTGGTTACCCACGTCCCCGAACAACAAACACTGTGATGATGTAACCTTGTGTGACTTCTTTCTAGGGCATTAGAATTTCCTTCGGGTTGGCGTTCTCCTTTACGGCTCTGGATTTGTACAGCCTGAGTCAGCAGAACGGAGAGGTGAGCAGACCTGGGTCTCAGCTTCAAGGAGAAAGAAGCTGCTTCTCCAAATAGGGATCTGAAGGCGGCCGAAACTGGAGGAGGAGATAGCATCACATGAGCCAGGGCGTCCGCATGTTTGTTCAACGACGTGAGACATTTTAGATTGTGATATTGTAATATATACCCATGGACCATGTCGCCTTGGAATGATATGGAATCCAATGTGGTTCCCATACAAAGTATTCACCTTTTATTTGTCTTACAATTAGCTGAGAGTCTCTGAAGACATCTATATCATGGACATTCATTTCCGATGCGAGTTCGAGACCCAGAATTAGTGCTTCGTACTGCGCATGCTAGTGCACGGGAATGTTAATTTGAAGGATAACGGTAGAACCGTGGTCAGGAAAACCACCCTTTGAAAATAATGTAAAAAATCCGCTTTGTCCTACAAGCAACAAAGGCTTCCTCGTCAGGCAGACAATCCGAAATTTCTACAGGATCGTTCATAGGATTTTCTGCAAGCCAGTTGGCAAATAGCCTTCCCCTTGACGGGGGGCATAAACAATTTCCAATTATGAAAGGTAGCCCCTACTTCAATATGGCTGCTCGGCCGGATGGTCGCGACAACAATTGTAGATCGGACTTCGTCTTTAGGATAACTGGGTGAGCTTACATAGTTTGACGAAGTTTATTGATTGCAAATACCGACGCCAAACAAGCTTTTTTCGGATTTTGAATAACGTTGTTCGGCAGGCACTAACAGAGAGATCAAGTAAGGGTCGTTCCTAACCTCCCTCGTCCTCTTGTGCAAGCTGAACGCCTAACGAAACATCAGTCGAAGAAAAATATAATGGGGCGAAAGACTCAAGGCTAGCTAGTTCCGGAAGGAGAAAGTCCCGCATTGGTGCGAATGAGTCGTGTGTTCAGCATTACCAATGTAACCAGGTTCAGTTGACCTTTTCTCGTTGGTTGTGCGTGATCGAGTCACTGAGTTGCACACTATCTCCTAGCCCCCACCCAATTTAGATAGTTTTACCCTTTTTCCCAATATTTATGGGATGGGGTGGGAAGTGAAGATCGCAAGCGCCTTTTACTAGTTCCTTCTTCATCCGTTCCTGCCCGCCCCGCTGAAATAAATGGTTTGACTCACTTCTAGGAGATGCACCAAATGAACTTCCTGACTTTATCACGTACTAGATCAGACTTCTATCAATAGTTAGGTGTAGTCGCGCCGATGGATAAACGGCAAGCCACCCGTCTTATTGTGTGAGAGGGAGTGGGAAGCCCGGCCCGCCTGAACTACTTCCACTCCCCAGAATCTTCTTCGTCTGCCGCACCGTCCTCCCAACCACCTCTTGTCTATCAGCAAGTGATTCCTTGTATGTGTAAAGGCGGGTAGCAAGTATTAAATGCTCATCTATTTCCCAAAGGTGGTAGATCGAATCGATCATGTCACGAGAGCGGATTCAGTTGGTTCCCTCGGTCATTCTGCAAACCTAACAGCTATCACTTACTGGTCAATTGAAGTGGGGTCAGTTTAACTCTTCTTCGGAGCTTTCAAGTAAAGGAGTCTCATGCACTTGCTTATAGAAAGAACTCTTGCTTCAAAGAATCATCCTAAAGAATTACAACATTGGCTTCTTGCTCATCAAAGGCTCCAGCCCTTGGAAAACCAAAAGAGTAATCTAACGATAGACAGCTCGCATCAGTGCTCACGCTTGTTTCCTGGGGTGTTATCCTCTCTTCCAACAGCTATCATTTACGCTCAGTCGAGTAGCTCTACGTCGTACTACTACACAAGTGAGGTGACCAAACGGGAGAGAGAATAGTGGCCGAAGGGAGCAAGAAAACGGTTGTACGTGCTAGCATACCCATTAGCCCTATCGCTTTAAGGGCTTTCGCGCTAGTGCTACCGAATTTAAATCGCTTAGCGCTTGAGCTAAGGAAGTCGTGAACGTATTGCCGTTAACTCCCCATCTTTTTTCTGTCCAAATCAAAGGATGCTACTACAGAGAAGAGTGAAGGCAGACGCAGGTGTGCAGGAGCAAGAGGTTGTTCGTGCTAACGAGTTTAGCACTAGTAGTACGCTCATCCGTTGCTTGACGACTTGATTCCAAGAAGGGGAGAGGACGGAAGCAGCAGATCCGTAGCTAGTTGAACCAAGATGGTGAGAAGGTCATCTGAGTGAGTCCCTTGTTGCTGCTAAGATGCTAGTCATGCAAGAAAGAGATTCATTAACTCGCGTCATGGGCTGATTGAGGTACGGGACGGGGAATCCAGGTATGGGTGCGGATGAAAGTCAGATACGAACGAATGGGCTTTCAAGTATTAAAGGAGAAGATAGCGTTCCTTTATTTAGTAAAAATAAGATAAGCTAGTTATGACTAGTAGTAGTGCATCCCGCGCCTGTCAAGCCAGGTCAATGCCAGAAATCTTAGCTTAAGCAAACGGAAATTAAGTTGCTTACGTAGGCATTCTATCGAGCATGGAAAGTGACAACCAACCCTGTACTAAGAAAGAATCAAGTCTTGTTTCGTCTCTTTCGTTCGTGAATGCTACCGGTTTTAATGAACACCTGGTCTCATTTCTATTTTTAGTAGTTCATCCAGTGGACTCGTTCTCTCGATAAGGAGAGTCGGTCCTCTTTCAAGACCTATCCTCATCCGAATACATGTATTATGCGTAACAAAAGAAAGGATAAGTTGAGAGAAACCTGGGAAGAAATAGAGTACTATGATGATAGTTCTGGTTCAAGTCGTAGATAGACTATAGAGAGCTATGCACCTTGATCTTATATGGGGAAGGGGGTGTTATAGCCCTTGTTCAAGAATAGCTTTTGTTCAATCAGGCACTCTTGGAAGGCTCTCGTAACTGCTCTTTCTTGTTGATGCGACGGTAACTCGAGAAAGAATATCATAAGAAAGCTCTTTGCCTAGTTCGGATTGTACCATGGAAAGCACTACTGGAGGCTTGAATGATGTAGTTTCTTCGACCTGCTTTTATCGAGATTATGTTAGTGTTCAGTCGACCGACTAATAAAAATAAAATAAAATTCGGATACACTGCCAATATCAATGAATAAAGACAAGTACAAAAGCAAGAAATCAACTGGCTAACAAAAATAAATTAAAATAAATGAAGAGACTCTACGCTACAATCCTTTCTTCTCTAATGAAATTTAGAGTGTTAGGGACTCCTGCTACTAGGCTATGAACGTCATACCAAAGTCCTTCCCTTACTAATGTTCAATTGAGGCAGAATAAAATGGGAGTTCCAGAAATATCTACATCTGCACTTAACAATCAAGGTATCTTTGTCCAAGCATTCCCTTCCTCGTCATTTCTTCAAGAGCTTCTTCATGAACAGCAGATTAGAGGGCATCTGTACCTTGTCTTCTATGCTCCTCTTCTCATCTTTGAAGATGCCCAATCAGCCCTTTAGTTTAATTGGTCCAATTCTTCCGGTCATTGGCAAGAAAGGAAATCCGTCATGAAAGCTTACTCCGCCGTTCGTGGTAGAGTAAGGGCTTAGGAGTAAGGGTCAAGGCATGCCATAAGACAGCTCCAGGGTAGGCACATTAGCTGAATTAGTGTGTGTTTTGGTATTTGTAGCAGAAGAATATGAAGAATGGAATTTTATTTTTTCAATCAATTCGTCGGTCTAGGGATAGGTTGGCAAGCAGTTAATCGATATTTGGAATTCACTCTTTTTCGTAAGCTTTGTAGATGAGGGTGCATCGCATTTCACTTACTTAGTTATCAACTCTTAGTCAATATAAAAGGGGGCAGGCACTATACCCTAGATCCCTTCTCAAATAGACGACTGCTCTTACCCGGGGCCAGCTCTTTAGCTCAGTATAAAAGATAATAAAATCAAAGTATTCCCGGTTGTACTGGTGGGCCCTCTTTTGAAAGATTTCCCCTTCCTTTCTTTCTCTACACTTATCCGAAAAGGTTGGTGTGCCTGCTTCTTCTCCGGCCTTCTCCTTCGCATCACCCCATTGTCCTAGCTTTTGTTTCAAACTCCCCTTTAGGTAGTAGAGGGCATCACCACTTAGAGATTTTACAATAACCCACATATTTTACTTGATGTTATCCTTCCTCTGGCCCCAGAACTCTGTTCGTCCCTAGTAGCACTCCCATCATCTATCAAGGATGAAGCCTCAATGCCAAGTATATTGGATTTTCTCGAGCACTCGATTTTGGGCTTTCTACGCCCCATTCCCTATTCAACGAAATACCAAAATTCCCCTCGGAATACCACACTGACTTTCTCCATCTCCCTCAACCTGATGCACTCAAGACACCATACCTACAAAGTTGGACGTTCTGTTAGCCAATTGACAAAAACATCGCTGCAGTAACTTGTGCCTTTCCCCAGTTTGGGATCAGCACCGAAAAAGCACCCAGGACTCTTGCTTGAACGATGCGGAGAAAGGAATAGAACCCGGAACTACTGAAAGCTTATCTGATCGTTCTTCTGATATGCACCCACTTTGGGCTTCCATGGTCTAGCCTGGACCTCTGCCTCGACATTATCAATCAAAGAAAGAATCGAAATTTGAACGAATTAGCAGGTTTCGGGACTGACTTTCTTTCCCTTCTACCTTAGCTGGCACTGCAGAAAATGGAATGGATAAACGAGAATAGCATATAAGTTATCATGCTTGCATATCCATCATTTGAGTCTCCAACAATTATTCCAATAATTACATATCCGATTTGACTGATGGACGAATATGCAAGTATATGTTTCATGCTTGTTTGAGTAATAGCAATGAGATTCCCCAATATCATGCTAAGAATAGCTAGGATTTCCAAAAGAAGACGCCACTCATTTGATGAGAAGTGAAAAGGAATATCGAAAATTCACGTGGCTGAAGCTAAAGCAGCTACTTTCGAAGTAACAGAAAGAAAAGCAATGACTGGAGTGGGAGAGTCAGAGTCGAAAAGAAGATTCCTCACTTCTTTCTCTCATTCAATATCATTTGTTAAGCAAATTAGAATCAAATAAAGATTTTCAAAATGAATATTCCAACCATTTTTCTTGACACTGTGAAATATCTAAGATTAGAGGTCCCTAGTATATTAATTAGGTACCTTTCCAGGATGAATGAATTATTGCAGTGTATTGTGGAATCAAACTACCGAAGACGATCACCATTTACATACGGGAAGGTCAATCAATCGCAGTAGATTAGGAAATATGCTTAAATTCGCCGACTGGTAGCGAAGTGATATTTGTAGCAATTGGGGATATTGAATACACCTAGAATTCTAAGCTTCATGTTACTCCGAACCATGCCTAAAATTAGAGGGGTCAGGGGCATCCCAATCAGATTGAATGAGATGACAGTTTAGTTGTGCAAATCTGTAAAATGCGAATTTCGATCAAATCACACATCGCAATATACTAGGCCTTCTAATTCCTTAAGGGGTTTGTCTAAAAGATTCGCGATATAACTAGGAAGACGTTTCAAATACCACACATGAGTTAATGGACATGCGATTTTGATGTATCCCATTTGATATCTTCGTATCCGAGAATCAACAAATTCCACCCCACATTCTTTACAAAACTGCGGGTCCTTTTTTTCTGCTCCGATCACTCGATAATTTTCACAGGCACAAATTCCACTTTTTATGGGTCCAGAGATTCTTTCACAAAACAATCCATCTTTTTCCGGTTTATTGGTTTTATAATGAAAATTATAGGGCTTTGTCACCTCTCCAACTATCTCCCCATTTGGTACGATTTTGTTGGCCCAAGCCCTTATTTGTTAAGGAGACAATAATCCAATTCGAAGTTGTTGATGAATTAATTTTATAATATAGCGATCATAGAATAGAAATTCTGATACATTCGGCCGATTCATCTGAAAATTCTTCTCATATCAAGGCGACCATAGGGAGGTTCCAGAGCCAAGGCCAATTAATATACTAGGTTCTGAGCAATCGAAAAGATTCCGAGGCATCCTCAGGATTAGGTACTGTTCCTCACTCGCACAAGATCAACAAGAATGAATGATGAAAGTGAAAGCTAATCTTCGCCCAATCAGTGGCCTTCTTTTTTATTTTAAGATCAAGGGGCATAAGGCCAATGTTTATACTGGGCGAAGTGGTAGTACTCTAAATATGCCGATAGGATTAGGGACAAATGGTAGTACACGAGCTATGCCTGGTGCACCTAACGAGGCCTATTTGGGTATATTACCAGCAGCACAGCTCACTTTAGCTAATCTAACGACAAGGGCTATCGGATGCACTCCGTTAACTCTTCAAGGTATGTCGAGAACTGGTAGAAATTCCACTAAGTAAGATAGCTGTTACGATTCTGACTATGATGGAAACATAGGTTCTTTCCCATTCTTAACCCGAGGTGCATAGCGATTACCGGAATACTCCAATTTCAGTAGTTGATCCAATCCTCCCCGACTCATTTATCGGTGAAAGGTAGGATTGACGTAACGACCGGTTAGAGGTGATCGCTCTGTTTTGGCCATTCATTCTCATTGGATGATCGTGATACTTCCCAAAGACCTAAATTCTGGATCAATGGAGGTTACAAATTTTTTTCAAAAAGATACCAAAGTGGATGATTGACTCATTCCATACTAGAAATAATTGCGGAAAATTCTCTGATAACACAGATTCCTATTTCTCAACGATATCCCACGATTGAGATAATTGGCTAAATCCCATGAAACCATTTCATAGAAGTTCGGGGTTATCTCCTTTCTTTTTTGATTACCTTCCTTGCGTATGTATAAGACGAGATGTGCAATGTTCGCTGTGTTCTCTCGCCCGTCACCGGAGAAGCAGATCCACAATCAAAAGCAGAAGCAAGGTTCCGGGAAGACAACCCAAGCTAGAGAAGTAAGACTTCATTTTGGCTTTCCTTGATCAACAGGCCATCAATCCTTTCGCAAGCACCTCAAGAGTTAGGTAACCCTATGCACCGATGAAAACATCCGAAGTTTTATCCACGTTAGAAGGCCCCGCTGCTAAGGCGACCAACGAGAGGCTGCACCTAACTAATAAAAATTCCTGAGGGACGCGAGTGTTTAGTTATTCTGGATTGCCAACCCGACGGGCCTACAAGAAAGATCCAGATCTTTTCCCTATAATGAAACCTCTGGCCTCTTTCTGGCTGGTGAGCTCCTCTAAAGAGTAGTATATTAATTGGCGACTCTCCCTCAAAGTGAGTTGGCTTCTAAGCCTAGTAGTGCTAGTAGGAGGGAAGGGTGTCTAGCCATATCAAAAAGAACCATCGGGCTCTACTCTAGTTCTATCGTCCACTTCTGATTGGCGAAGTCGCAATATTAGTGGCTTCATCTCGGCTAGCCAATATTCCCCCCTTTTGGGAAGTAAGAATCCATGGGCTCGTCAGTGGTATAATAAGGGTTGCTTCCTCAGTCGCCATTTTCTATTGCTAAAAGCGGGATCCCTTTAGGTGACCGGTAGCTCGGCTCTCAAAGTGAGTTGTCTTCCTTGCCCGCCATGCCGAACAGACCTAGTCTCTTACACAATTAAGTAAAGTAAATACTGGTCTAAGCCTATCCGCTTGCGCCCCTCGTTTGGTAATCTTTCGGAAAGGTTGCTTCCGTTTCCTCTTCTTCGATTTGACTAAAGTGGTGCGCCTTCGCTCCATTCTAAAGTAATAGGATCCGTCCTTTCGGAATCCTGTATCGAAGGAAGTCAGATAGAAGGCCGATCGGTTGTGGACTCCGCTAACGCCGGTTAAGGCGAATGGATGTGGTGAAGTTACCTCTTTAACTCACCTGTCCCTAGTTATAAGAAAGAATCTGGGGTATTGAAAGAATTTCTTACTTCGCCAATGTCATAGGTGCGTAGCGGGAACTACAGGCGTGGAAGGCTTAGCTATCAGGGGAGGCTCAAGTAGTATACCTACCTCTAGAGAGGCTTTAGGTCTCATCACAGCAGTCAAGAGAATCTAGGATAGGTGAGTTCGCATGCTGAAAGAATAACCTTCCCCCTCTTCCACCTACCCAAACGATCGTGTAACCAAATGAAGGACTTTCCAGTGATGGATTCCTGGCTACCGAATGAATGGAAGAGGTTTCCGATACCAAGATAAGCACTGGCCGATACTGCTAACGCTAGTGATGTTGTTTCGGGTGATGCCCCCAACCGAAACTCCTAAAAGAGTGTCTCGCTTGGGCTGCCAAGGCAACTAACTCATCTAGCCATTCTCGGCATTCTCCTAGCTACGCCAACCAAGGGTTACATTACGAAGAGGAAGGTACCGGGAGGCCGGAGGGAAGCATGGAGACTAATTACAAATGTTATACCCGCTTTTATTGGAGCAAGACAACTTCGACTTCAAAGAGAGAGGAACCGGGCCAAGAGGAAGACGCAGATTTGCAGAAAGATTTGGTATCGTGCAATAGAAGTATATGGATGTAATTACACCCCCTCGAATGAAAGCCAGGGGATTTGCTAGAGGTGCTCTTGAGGAAGAAACATTATTATGAGCATAGCTAGTAGAATAAGTTCAATTGAAGAAGGTTCGACCATCTGAACTTGCTTCCCGTGCAATTATACTTCTAGTGGAATGAGCCAATTCGTGTGACTCGTCGAGCCCGGGTACGTCGGTGCCAAATCTTTCTGTAAATTGGCTACCCAATCTGGCTTTCTTCGATTGAGTTAGATGGATCCTTTGAATGACTCGAAGACCTATAAGCGACTTAGGACCTTCCAGCACCGGTACTACTGTATACTTAAGTAAGTTAAATGGATTTCCTAGCTATCCTCGCAGGTTCCAATTGCAAGAGTCAAAGAAAAGTAGCAAGTATATTAAATTCCAATTCGACTCCCTATTGATGATGTACAAGCTGAGGGATCAGACCCTGCCACTTCGTTACATAGTCCTGGTTCACTCCCTGAAAGTCACTCGTCTTCCCAATTCTTCCTCCCCAGGATTAGTGTTCGAACAGAACAAGAGAGATTGTTTCTTCTGGATCCTCCCGAGTTACAATCTAGCGCTGCTCTTGGTTACCTAACTTGCTCCAGATTCCGCTTCACTTCAAGGTTTAATGGGTAAGACGGTAACAACAGAGCGACAAGGGGATATATACATTATTTGTTCAAGCTTAATAGCTGCGGATGGAACAACAACAATTAGTTCTGGTTATCCCAATCCCAGTCCACCATTCGACCTACTCATGGCATGCTAGTGGTAGTTGACACTAGTTCATATTTGTATTCCGTCCATACTCAGACATATATTTCATGCAGAGATGAAGCTAAGCCGCTATGGTCGTTTACAACTATTAGAAGCGATAGCTAGCGGCAGGCAGGTTAAAGCAGTGCCGACAATAAGCTCGAAAGGGTTCATTCAAGTACAAGATAAGGGGCCCAGTATATTATTTAGGCATAATAGGTTCTCTCGATTAAGAGGCCAAGCTTTTACTTTTGTTAAAAAAATAAATGCGAAATATAGCATTCTTTTTAGAAACGGTCTTATGATGTCGATTCATCCACACTTCCATTCCTTGCAGAGGAAAGCAAACTGTTTGCTGGCTGGGAGCTGTATGAGCGGTAACGAATGTAAGATAAACATTCTATTAAGTACTAGTGTCAAAGAAACGTAATAAAGTACAGTGTCCAGCGAAATCAGTATGGTATGTTATTGCCCCTACTTGAAGAGTAGTATTAAGGACAATAAAAGATAAGGAAGAAATTAAGCAAAGATAAAGCTACTAGAAAAAAATATAAATAGAAGTGCTTACATTATTTATCCATGATAAAGAAAAGAGCACGAACCGATGAATCTTGTGTCGCAAGCGAAGCGAGATTCGCTACTGAACTAAATAGAAAAGCGGAATCAGAAAGAAATAGAAAAGAGGCCTGATCCTGTATATTAATTGCTCTTGATCGGGGTTACATGTTGGTTCATGTCCAACCAGACAACTTCCGAACTCTGTCACACGGTTCATAATCCTTCAGTAAATGGTGTGGACCGAAAGACCAAATCCGTCCATTTTTGGGGTTCGCCTAATAATATATTGAGGCTTGGCTAGTGCATATCGTAGCTCAGATATGTCTGAAAAGGCAGGCCTCAGATTGGAAAGAAAAACATGAGCTTGCTCCTATGCCTGACATCTCTGCTTCAGCTGCGCTACCTCCTAGAGGAAATATACGCCCCCCATGCCCTGCCTACCCGCCTGGCTGCACAACCATCTTAGTTGAGTTCCCTAGTAGCAAGAAGGGTTTACCTGGCTAAATTGTAAGTGGAAGATCTTGCATCAGCTAAAGATGTTTGAGAAGATTCCCATCCAGACCTTATTGGAAATGTATCCCCGGCCAGTATAAACATTGGTGGACCACGAAGCTTTGGCTAAAGAACATCTCCTCCCGTTGGTCGCCTTGACAGTTGACCAAATCGAAAGACAAATAAATGCTCATCAAAGACAATGACAACTTAGGCATGGCGTTCCCTATTCTCTAGTGTTTCGTACTTCCCATTTGAACTGAACCTCTTCAAAGTGATTGTATTCGGTGGCATAGTTGTATTGATAACGAACCTAGACTAACCCATATAATATAGAGGAAAGACAACCTGTCCAACAAGAGAGGTTAGTGATATCCGATAGGGGAAGAAACCCCGGCCTAACAAGAAAAAGAAGCGGTGTCGTGCCTAAATATTTTCTTTCAAGTGCAAGATGTGTCTTTTCTTTCTAACAGAGGTAGCGAAGTTGGAATTAATATACTGCTACCCATGCCTTAAAAGAGAGGTTAGCGATGCGAGACCTTCTGGGTTGGGTGAGGCTTAAGGAGGGCCTGTCAATGCGGCACTTCAGTTGGAGAGGATGAAGCATGTTGGTATGGAAGGTCCAAACTATCAATAGGGCATGCACTTAATAAAAAAAACATACAATACGTAAACATGGACCTGGCCTATTTTCAGGGGGACCTCTTTGATGCCAGCAATCATGGATACTAAGCTCCCGGGTATAAAAAAAGAATTCATTGAGTAGAGCCTACTACGCACCTTGTTTTCATTCCAGGCTAGTTCCAAAGAAAGGGTTGGAAAAGAGAATCAAACTGATCTACGACCAATTACCCGTCTCATTCCATTTCCTAAGATCCGTCGTGGTTCGGAGTCTCGTACGGAGTCTCGTACTAGCCCCGCCCTATCTGAGTAAGGTAGATGGAAGATGACCAATGAGCTCTCTAGCTTTATTTTATTGGTAGAGCATTTCTTGCTAGATCGGATTGAGAGTGACTTCTTCCGTTGTTTACGTTTTCAAACAAATTTGTCGATATTTTCTTCATCTTAGCCAGTTCCGGCTTGCTCCACACAGGTTACATCTCGGCCTTTCATTGATATTCTTTCAATTCATTTTTGAAGCCCTTCCTTCGGTCCAGGGGTAGGGAATCGCTTTGATTGATTGCTTGCGACAGCTTATCGATGCTCATTAGCGTTGAAGTCCCTTAAACTAGAAGCTTCAAACACGAGCCTAAGAGAGAAACTGACTTTACATACATATTGTATACCGAAGGGTGCTCGTAGATCAGTTGCCCCACTCCTCCTTACCTTCCGCCTGCCGTCTCCCTCCTCTTTGCTAGCATCCTTTGATTAGCAAGTTGAATGGGCCTTCAATAAGAGGGGAGATAGATTCATTTTATTTTTAGAAATGGAAATCTATGACAAAGGAAAACAAAGTCTTTTTTCCACAGGTTGGAGGAAGAATATAAGGAGTTGACGAGAAAACGAGTTTGATCGAAATCCAGATTATTGTTCAAACACTGACTGGATTTGACATGAAAGCCTCAAAAAGAGATTTTCTCATTACAGATATAATAGAAGAGATATTCGTCCATCTCCTACCTAATAGGCGCTCTCTTTTAGCCTCTTCTCCTCTGAGAGGGATTCTCATGCCACACACAGGGTAGCGTCATTCGCAGGTGCACTATGGGGAGGCAGATAAGTTCATCACATCACATAAAATATATTTCCAAATCGATGGAGAACCCAAAAATTGAAGAAATCGGGCAAGAAGGACATGAAAGCAACTCCCTTATTGAGCAAGAAGCGTGGGGCACAGTTCTCACTTGGGCAAGGAATCCATGGCAGGATCGGATTGGCTCAAAACCCTCTTTCTTTATATGATTTCTTGATTTTCAGATGATGATGAGAAGAACCATTATCACACTGAAATGCTTTAAATATGAATGAGACGTCGCGTCGTGAACTGATTCGAATCCTAGAATTCACACTGGATTTGACTTCTTCCATGGGATTTTGTTTGATGGCTAACCTGAAGGGTTGAACTCAAACAAGTTTGTGCTAGAAGTTCGTTGCTTGGCGTCTTGCCCACTTTCTCTTAGATTGCGTCTTGAACGCCTTTCGAGTCCACCAATTCGTAATACAGTAGGCAAGGCACACTAAACCGAGCAAGTCCGTGGATTTGCTTGTCTTCCTTTGAGCCCATTCATGGTTTGGAAGTCAATCAAAAGAAGAAAAAGCAGACGAGGAGAGAGCCTTAATATCTATTCAATGGCCAGTGACATCTAAAAGAAGAAAAGTTTCCAACGTCTCACGTCCGCGAAGATCAGATTTTGCTGGTTCCTCCTGCCTAATCAGAAGGCTTGATTATTGAATGAAATTGGGAGTGGATTCCTAGCCCACTTCTAAGAGCCTAGACTGTCTTTCTTTTCTGCCTTATTAGATAACACTTCTTAGTGAAATCCATAAGAAAAGCAGACTTTCAATTCTCTTTTTTCATAAGTAGAAGTGATTCGAGGCACAGAAGATGCGCCTAAGACAAGAATGGTTCTCTCCCTGAGGTCACTCTCAAAAAAGGAGCGGCATCTCCATGTCCAACTGACTGTGTAAGAGAGTCGGTTCTTTCTATTCTTCCTACAGGCGCACAAATAAATAATATAAATAAATGCATTTAAATTGAGGGATTTTCTAGTCTAGCAGC
Source organism: Allium sativum (assembly GCA_030737875.1). Taxonomy (NCBI): domain Eukaryota; kingdom Viridiplantae; phylum Streptophyta; class Magnoliopsida; order Asparagales; family Amaryllidaceae; genus Allium; species Allium sativum. The sequence goes on along the minus strand of CM060923.1, from coordinate 242,427,744 downwards.
TAAGAGTCTATGTACAAGAGGTTTTTATCCCACTTGTTAAGCCTTGGCTAACTATTAGTTGAATAAGTTGTCTTTCTCTTTCCGTTTTGTCGAGTGTGAAATCGTCGAGCCAAATAATCATCAGTCTTTCCAGTCATCAAACTATACGATCTGGAATTAGCTCCCCGGTCACTCCACCAAGAAAGAACCCAAACGCCATCATTCTGAGATAAAGCATATGCAGCCGAAGCGGCGGCCTCAAACTTTTTTAGTTGGTTCTTGAGCTTTGTTTCGTCGAGTTTGAACTGAAATCCTGAGGTGCGTAGTGAATCCAAAACCTAAAGTCGATGAGGCCCTCTATTGATAACAAACTTACCTTAGTGCTGAGTAACGAGAAATCCTGTCTTGCAAGAAATCTATGTGAGTTTTGAAATATTATTCTATGCTGAGAGTAAATACACATAAAGTAAATGTTGTTATTTTGTCCAGGAATGGCTCTCTCTCTGAGGTCACTCTCACTCTATAAAGAGTAGTGTGCCCTAAGCAGAGGGTAAGCTACTTACTAACACTAATAGATAATAGGAAGACTCGAAGGAAAGGCCAGGGCCTGACTTTCACTCCATTTGGTAGGAAATCCATAAGAATCGGAGTTGGCGGGGAATTAATTCCAGCGACTTTCGTTTCGAGGTTAAGGTTTTTTGTCCTATTTACATTGACTTTGACTCAGCATGAAATGCTACTAGAAGCGAAGTCCCACTCGAAGCAGGCGTATGTTAGGTAAGTTGGATAGATAAAACATTGGATCATGCCAAATCACTTATTCTATAGGATCTTACGGAGCCTGTTCATGCATGACATGATCATAGAAAAAATTCTCCTCAAGCGAACCGGCCTATCCTATGCTACATAGGGTGATTTACGTGGTGGTTGGATGCGGAGACACGTTTGGTTGGGAATTTCAACGTGGCGGTATAATATATCGGCATGGCCCAATCAATAGTTCAAGTCACACACTCCCATAATCCATCCATCCTCTCTTTGGAGAATCCACTTCAACTACTCTTATCAAATAAGAACTAAAGTACTTCGGAGTTGAAGAGAAGTATCAAAAAACATGTCTTATTTTTTTCAATAATACATATTTGTAGCAATGAAATACTATTGTTCCTTCCCAATAGGATATATCAGAAATTACAAATATCTATGATCTGTTTTCTCTATAAAATAAAGCTATAACTATAAAGAACCTGGAATACCTTGCTTACGTATCATTGAGAAGTGCATTAACATAAATACGACAGTAAGAAGAGGTAATACAAAAGTGTGTAAACTATAAAAACGAGTCAAGGTAGATTGCCCCACACTAGCACTTCCACGTAATAACTCTACCAAAAAAGATCCTATTATAGGAATAGCGTCAGGCACGCCTGTCACAATTTTTACTGCCCAATAACCAATTTGGTCCCGAGGTAAGGAATAACCAGTTACACCAAAAGGTGCAGTCAATACAGCCAGAACCACACCTGTAACCCAATTTAATTCACGGGGTTTTTTAAACCCACCTGTAAGATACACCCGAAATACGTGCAGATTCATCATTAGAACCATCATACTTGCTGACCATCGATGAACTAGTTGAATTAACCAACCAAAGCTAGCTTCAGTCATTATGTATTGAGTAGAGGAAAAGGCCTCCGTAACATTTGGACGATAGTAAAAAGTCATAGCAAAACCCATAGCTACTTGTACTAAAAAAACAAGTAAGCGTGATTCCTCGTAGACAATAAAATATGTCGACATGAGGAGGAAAATATTTACTAGTTATATCATCTGCAATCGCTTGAATTTCGAGACATTCCTCGAACCAATCATATACTTTATTGAGATTCCTTCCTCAGATTAATTGTCTCTAGAAGGATAAATTGCCTATAAGGAGATTTGTTTTGAGATTCATTCTCTCTATTAGGTTAACGATGGGAAGATCAAATAGAGATGAGCCGACATATCAAATACTATTCTTTCTCTCTTTCTTTCCCATAGAATAGTTACGAATGACTAGAGGGGAACTCTTATCGAGAGCGGAGGTGCTTGCGTATTACTCACTCAAAGAAGGTACATACTGGAAGTTCAGACAAATAGTCTTTTTGATTCATTCAATCCTCTCTTCAGTTAGTTTAATAGTTCATGAAGTTGTCTTGAAGGTTTCATACCTAGTAATTGAATTCGTGAATAGCTAATAAGAGAATTCTGGTCTAGAGCAAAAATGAAAGACTTCTATGATAAGAAAAGCCCTAGCACCCTTGAAACCTAAAGAGGACGAGCGCAGATAGATATCAACTCCCCTCCCTCCACTTGGCGCCTCGTTGCATCGAATTAAGAGTGAATTCCGATATAGTAAATTGAGCATAAGGTGCAAGGATATTATATTTCTTTGGTCTAGTAGCTCAGGAATTCTCAGAATTCGTCGCTTAGTTAGAGTGAGTGTCGCATCTTTAGGTCTTAGGAGTCTGGGAAACTGATGGTTAGCGCTCTAGCTTGCATCGAATGAAGAGCTAAAAGATATAATATTATTTGTCTGATTTGGTTAAAGTACTTGGAGCGAGGTTTGCTAGGGTACTTAGATTAGGATTCGAACGAGAGTCATTACTTACTGCTACTATAACAATTACTAATGTTGGAGAGAAAGCTAGAAATAAGTACCATTACTAATAGAGGAAGCCAGGCCGCGTAGTGAGCCAAGTATCTCAGGGAACTCCTGCTTACACCAGTCCAGCTAACAAGAATGACAAAGGAACCAGTCTTTCCAAAGGATACCGGATTGGGAAAGCCTTCTAAGGGTTTTAATAAGCCAGCCAGAGCTAAGAATCCCTATTCCAAAGCTTGGAGTATCCCGGAGTGGTTCATGAGATTCGTGGGAGTCATGTACTGCCTTTACAACCAAGGGTGAAGGAAGGCCCTAAGTCTTTAATAGCGAGCGAAGTGAGAGTTTGGGTAGTTCTCTCATCTTTCACTTTCTTGTGTTAAGCATAGCACCTCTCTTGTTTTCTTTTCAAGTCAACTTTGCTAAAACCCCTGTTTTTTGTTATGAAAATATCGATTTCAAGCATTTGTCAAGAAGAAATCACGTAACCCTAATCCCGTAATACATGGGGAAATTCATGAAATTCGGTCTCAATTTCACATGAAAAAAGCGATTTCATCTAGCATAGCCTAGCATTTTAGAGATTCCCCATAGGAGTTGTCGAATCAGGCCAATGTTTATACTGGGCGATAGGTTGTGTTAACTTCTTATTTGTCTAACTCCAGTATACTAGATCGGTAAGTAGAGAGGCTACCAACGATGGGAGGGGACCGATCCAAACTATTCTTAGACTGGCAGGGAGGCAACACCTATGATACCTAGGGGGTTCGCTATGCACCTTCTGTCCCAATCAGTGAACATGGGAAGAAGCAAGGACTACGCCAAGAACGGAACGAGCAACAAGATCGACGGTCTCTGGAGAAGGGAACTATTTCAGGCCTCAAGGGATTCTATTGCTAAGAGGATCGGCTATTTCTATAGAGTGATTTGCGGGCCTTCTTCACTTAGGGGGCCCTTCCAGTCAACCAAGTGCTTTTCATTCTCCTTAGGGAAGTCCATAATGCGCCCCCTTTGGTAGCCTTAATTGCTTCTAGTCTCCCTCCCAATGTTTATATTGTCTCCTCAGTAGTGGCTTAGCGACCTTCCGCAAAATAAACATATTGGGATACTTCGTTACTCCTCCCGCAAGAAGCACCTTTGAACCAGTACTTCTCCCGATTGATTGGAAGGCGGGAATCCCCCGGTCAATTGGGGCAAGTAGCTCCCTAGGTTTGTAGAAAAAGAGTTATGTAGCGAATCCCATGTCCTGCTTGGAGACGTTGGGTCACTCAAACTCTAGATAATAAGGTAGTGGTTCCCCAGTATATTAATTGCGAATCGGGCTAAATTTCCAACAACTCCAGCTCGCAATTAATATATTGGGCAAGAAAGAGATTGATTAGACCCAATATCCGTAATTTCACTGACATCATCACTGAATGAATCCAGTAACTGCCCTTGCTCTCGGGAAAATAGCAGTAAGGCCTGGACATGAGTTCAGAGATTGACTACGAACTGCAACTACTTACTCTGATGCCACATCGGGTGCAAAAGTGCATAGGGTGATTAAATGCGCTACATTGGGGGGTAGGCGCTTGGCTTTCTTAGTCAATTTTCCTTAATGTTCATGTAAGTAAATGCTACTTTGTATCGAAAAACCTTGAATCCGCAAACAAAGTGGAATGATGGAAATATCACCATTCCTCTGTTGAGTGTACTTGAAAGATCGACGAGAATGTTGCTTAAACTCAAAAGTCCATTTTTACCAAGAGTGCCTGATTCTCCCAACCAGGGTCCAGGCTTCCTCGAACCTAGCGCTTTGGTTTCCTCTAAATCAGTTATGAGACACTCACTTTTAAGGAAATGAAGTCTCCCAGTATATTTTTGGAAGGCCGGGTTCATCTGCTGACGGATTAGAGCAAGCGGGCAAAAAAAGAAATTTTCTTATATAGGTTTGTACGCTACGCACCTTGGAATAGGAAGGCTTTCTTTCCAGGGCCAATCTGCCTGACCGTAAATGTTTCGCTTGTCGAGTCAAGAGAATAGTAAGTAGTATAATGTTCAAGAATGACCCGAGCCAGTATAAACATTAGGCCAGGTCTTTCATTGCCCGATCAATTGAGGGAGGCTATTCTATTGTTGTATATTCAATCGGGAGCATCTCAAACTATTCTTAGAACGGTAGCTGTATATTCCAGCTGGTCCAGCTTCGCAACCTTCTGATTGTCTACAATGTACAGGACCAATGGAGTATATTAATGGGGGAATCCTACATCCGCCCCGGAGTGCTACGCAAGCACCTTTAAGGTTTGGAATAATGTTGAGTGCCAGTATATTAATTGGACGGTGCTGAAGCATGTGTTTATGAGAAGCGAGCTCCATCCGCAAAGACAAGTCGATGAAACCAAAAAGTGGCGCGTTGGCTCGTTAGGAAAGGGAAAGTCTCCTATATACTAATTAGTCAAACATTACTACACTCGGGCAAAGAGTGGCCTATCAGTGTACAGGTACAGTGTCAACTCGAATCCCTGGTCGGTCCAACATACGAATGATGTGGAATCGTCTTGCACCATATGTTAGCCCTATATATAAGGGGACTGGAACTGCTCCATATCCTTCGAGCTATGAGCTAGCTCTTTTTAGTCGCATTAGACGCGAATCATGAAAATAAGACATTCGCTACCTCCCGCTCATAATTAATATACTGGCGCCTTGTTAGTTGTCTCCGTGAACTGGACATGAGGGGCCAGGTAGCGAAGTGCTCGTCCCATAGTTTCGTTATGTGGAAGAAGAAAGGACACGATCGTATCGTTTAGGGTGAACTTGTTGATCTAGACTATACTAGACCATACTATACTAGACTATATAAACCTTGCACCCACCCGTAAGTAATGCACTAAAGCTGCAATCTCCTTCTCGTGTGCCGAGTATCTCCATTCTCGGTCGTTTCGTTGAGCTTCCGGCTCTCGTAAGCAACCCCGGATTCCCTCCTGCATTTGGCAAGATATTCGCCTTCATTTTCTTCAACCTTGGAGATGATCCGGGACCCTATTCTTTGTATAGTATCCTATTTGGAATAATATACTTTTGTAGGACTTCTTACAGAGTTCACAACGTGGATAACAAAGAACAGTAGAAGCATTGAATGATTTTTTACCTCATTAATGGTTGACTGGTGGCATTGCATCCACTCTTCATTGACAACTTAGCGAATGAGCCTATGTACGTATGGCCAAGTACGCTCGTTAGGCAAAATAGATTGGTCAAGGATAGGATAAGGGTGACGAGAGCATATAATGACACCCCCAACCAATCAAACCCTTGCCTATCACTATCCCATAGGTACATGCAGGGGCTTGTTGCGTAATGGCTTCTTCTTCCTCTAGACCCATAAAAATGGGGATTTCTCTCTCTTCCTTGCCACTCTTAGCAAGCTGCTTTCTAGCGAGTCTTTCCTGAAGATGAAGAAGTGGATAAGATGAGATGTGCACTGTTCGCTGTGTTCTCTCGCCCGTCACTGGAGAAGCAGATCCACAACCAAAAGCAAAAGCAGGGATCCAGGAAGACAACCCAAGCTAGAGAAGTAAGACTACATTTTGGCTTTCCTTGATCAACAGGCCGTCAATCCTTTCGCAAGCATCTCAAGAGTTAGGTAATCCTATTCATATGCACCGATGAAAACATCTGAAGTTTTATCCGCGTTAGAAGGCCCCGCTGCTAAGGCGACCAATGGGAGGCCGCACCTAACTAATAAAAATTCATGTCAGACGTGAGTGTTTAGTTAATCTGGGTTGCCAACCCGATGGGCCTACAGGAAAGATCCATAACTTTTCCCTATAATGAAACCTCCGACCTCTTTCTGGCCTCTAAAGAGCAGTATATTAATTGGTGACTCGCTCTCAAAGTGAGTTGGCTTCCGAGCCTTGTAGCGCTAGTAGGAGGGAAGGGCGTCTAGCCATATCGAAAAGAACCATCAGACTCTACTCAAGTTCTATCGTCCACTTCTGATTGTCGAAGTCCCAATACTGGTGGCTTTATTTCGGCTAGCCAATATTCCCCCCTTTTGGGAAGTAGGAATCCACGAGCCCGTTAGTGGTATAATAGGGGCTGCTTCCTCAGTCGCCATTTTTTATTGCTAAAAAGCGAGTTCGCTTTAGGTGACTGGTAGCTCGGCTCTCAAAGTGAGTTGTCTTCCCTGCCCGCCATGCCAAACGGACCTATTCTCTTACAACAATAAAGTAAGGACTGATCTAAGGCAGTCCTCTTGCGCCCCTCGCATGGTAATCTTTCGGAAAGGTTGCTTCCGTTTCCTCTTCTTCGAGTTGACTAAAGTGGTGCGCCTTCACTCCATTCCAAAGTAATAGGATCCGACCTTTCAGAGTCCTGTATCGAAGGAATCAGACAGAAGGCTGATTGGTTGCGGACTCCGCTAACACCGGTCAAGGCGAATGGATGTGGTGAAGTTACCTCTTGAACTCACATGTCCCCAATTATAAGAAAGAATCTGAGGTCTTGAAAGAATATATCGCTTCGCCAATGTTAGAGGTGCGTAGCGGGAACTACAGGCGTTCAAGGCTTAGCCATCGGGGGAGGCTCAAGTAGTATACCTGCCTTTAGAGAGGCTTTAAGTCCCATCACAACACTCAAGGGCATCTAAGATAGGTGAGTTCGCATGTTGAAAGAATAACCTTCCCCCTCTTCCACCTACCCAAACGATCGTGTAACCAAATGAAGGACTTTCCAGTGATGGATTCCCTGCTACTGAATGAATGGAAGAGGTTTCCGACACAAATATCAGCACCGGCCGACGCTGCTAACGCTAGTGATGCTGTTCTGGGTGATGCCCCCAGTCGAAACTCCTAAAAGGGTGTCTCGCTTGGGCTGCCAAGGCAACAAGCTCATCTAGCCATTCTCGGCATTCTCCTAGCTACACCAAACGAGGGTTACATTATGGAGAGGAAGGTACCGAGAGGCCGGAGGGAAGCACGGAGATTAATTACAATGTTATACCCGCTTTTATTGGAGCAAGGCAACTTCGACTTCAAAGAGAGAGGAACCGGGCCAAGAGGACGACGCAGATTTGCAAAAAGATTTGGTACCGTGTAATAGAAGTATATGCACGTAATTACATCCCCTCGAATGAAAGACAGGGGATTTGCTTGAGGTGCTCTTGAGGAAGAAACATTATTATGAGCATAGCTAGTAGAATAAGTTCAATTGAAGAAGGTTTGACCATCTGAACTTGCTTCCCGTGCAATTATACTTCTAGTGGAATGAGCCAATTCGTGTGACTCGTCGAGCCCTGGTACGTCGGTGCCAAATCTTTCTGTAAATTGGCTACCCAATCTGGCTTTCTTCGATTGAGTTAGATGGATCCTTTGAATGACTCGAAGACCTATAAGCGACTTAGGACCTTCCAGCACCGGTACTACTGTATACTTAAGTAAGTTAAATGGATTTCCTAGCTATCCTCGCAGGTTCCAATTGCAAGAGTCAAAGAAAAGTAGAAAGTATATTGCATTCCAATTCGACTCCCGGTTGATGATGTTCAAGCTGAGGGATCAGACCCTGCCACTTCGTTACATAGTCCTGGTTCACTCCTTGAAAGTCACTCGTCTTCCCAATTCTTCCTCCCCAGGATCAGCATTCAGATAGAACAAGAGAGATTGTTGCTTCTAGATCCTCCCGAGTTTCAATCTTGCGCTGCTCTTGGTTATCTAACTTTCTCTAGGTTCCGCTTCACTTCAAGGTTTAACGGGTAAGACGGTTACAACAGAGTGGTAAGGGGATATATGCATTATTCGTTCAAGCTTACTAGCTGTGGATGGAACAACAACAACTAGTTCTGGTTAGCCCAATCCCAATCCGCCATTCGACCTACTCATGGCATGTTAGTGGCAGTTGACACTAGTTCATATTTGTATTCCGTGCGTACTCAAACAAATATTTCATGCAGAGACGAAGCTAAGCCGCTGTGGTCATTTACAACTATTAGAAGCGATAGCTAGCGGCATGCAGGTTAAAGCAGTGCCGACAATAAGCTCGAAAGGGTTCATTCAAGCACAAGAGAAGGGGTCTAGTATATTATTTATGCATAATAGGTTCTCTCGTTTGAAAGGCTAAGCTTTTACTTTTGTTAAGAAAATGCTTTCATTTCTTTCATCCATCCAAACACGAATTTTCGCAGCAAACTCTATCGAAAGAAATCTTTTATATCTTTCTTGTTATCTGCTCCTTCATAAGCCAGATTCCAGAATGAAATACCTGGGAGAAGCACATCCAGAGGAGTCATGCAATGCTCCATGCATACATAGGCCTCTCGTTTCTCTCATATCTTGCTTTGATGAACCTACTATATAAGCTCCGCGAGAACACATAAGCCTAACGGAGAGATGACGCTAGTTGGAGTTGAAGAACCAAGTGAAGCTAGTCCGAACCAGGCAACCAACTATGCCAGCAGAAGCGAGAAAAACTTGCCTTATGGATGGAAGGCTTTCTGTCTGATTGCACGCTTATCTCTTATTCTCTAGCCAAACCAAACGCTGATTCAAAACCATCGGAATTAGCATTAGTAGACACGAAAAGAGATCCTATCCCCTACGTCCTTTGTTATCGCTTTAAACTTCCCTACTACCCATAGGGAAAGGGTGCCCATCTTCAAAGCTACTTTCTTAACAAGCTCTAGCTCTAGGGCTGTCTAGGTCTTCATCTTTGGAAAAACTCTCTTCCTTATCATACGAGGCATCCAAACCCGCATTCCCATCCCAATCTGAACCCGTTGAGACATCAGGCTCAGTCGAACTAAACTCTCGAACTCGTCCAGAAGTTAAGGACGAAGCTTACGATTAAATCGGTGTTCAAAAAAGGGTTTAGCCATAAAATAAAGAAGCTGGTTAAAGAGAGTTCTAATGTGGGGCGACAAATGGCATGAAATAGCCCTAAAGGGGATGCCTTCCCTAAGACTTTCTAAGTCCTAGTTTCATCGTAAAAGACTAAAAAACGACTTAACTGAATTGCCAGGATCAACCATCAAGCGTTCCTTGTTATTCTAGGGGGTTTAGGATAAGAAGGGGCTAAGCTCCTTAAAGAGGATGGGACATGGGATCTTAGCAGACGAGATCCGATACTTAGAATGTCCTAGATAACACAGTTAACAGTGGTTTTCCCTTTCATCTAAAGAAGATCGAGTTGTTTGGGCTAATGATCCCAAAGGTCTTTTTTCGGTTCAATTCGCGTAGGAACTTTCATAGCTTAGGAAAGCTAGCTGGAAGGCAACTGAAAGCACTACCAGAGAAGATTTTTTTTGAACATGAGCAAGACTAGTCATACCAATTTCACGTTTAGTATCCTTCAACTCAATCAAAAAACGGAGATTTTCTTGCTTGGATTTAGATTTCCCCAAACTGGACCAGTTTGTGATCCAAGTCATCCGCGAGCATGCGCAACGCTTTGATCCGGATAACTTAAAAAAATATAGGTCTTTTTCCTGCCTGTTAACGAAGCTTAGGAACGAGACTAGCGACATAAACTATCAGCTGAAAAGAAATATTGAACGTAATCTTCTCGATTTCATTGTCCAAGAGTGAGAAAGAAGCTTCTATCAATATCGTCTTGCCCCAGGGAACCCCTCTTTCTAGTTATAAAAAGGTTACGAAATGGGCTTTTTATTCTTTATTTTTTTCTGGTTCACCAATGATAACTTACTAGCAGGTTTCTACATGATGATATAATGGGGGGGTCCGATTCCAACTCATTTTATATAATAATCATTGATCCTTGTCTACAACCAACTCGGTTGCATCAATCCTTCTCTATTCTAGGAGCACCCAATCCAGTCATTCTCTTGTTAAGTGGACGATTTCATCATAACAAAGAGAACCAAGAACAAAGATAGATCCATTCACTGAGCTCGAGAGAGCTTTTTGAACATTAACAAGAATTTCCCACCGCACAATCATTGAAATTAGGTTCTGCAATTAATATACTGGGCTCTCAGCTGCTACAATTGCTTTAGTGGGAGCACCGGTAGAAAAACTGGTGGTCAGCCCCCAATCCTCCCTTTTCGAGCACGGCCCTCAACACGCAATATTGATTGTCAGGAACACAATGGATTGGATTGCATCCTGAGTGTTAAGTGAAGGTGTCCTATACAACATGACTCAAGGTATCAGAAATGAAAAGAATCCGCTTTACAATAGCCTTTAGTTTCATGTCATTAAAGAGGTAGCCCAAGCTATGCAGTCTGGCTGCGAACCAGGTTTAGTAGTGAGCTTTAGACAGACCTGGATTTGACTTATTTCTGGTCCTCTCTCTGGTCCAACCATCTCTTCCTGGATGTTAGGAAGAAGAACTCGAATCCCCAGCTTTAGATATCACAGTTATTGTTGTTGGGTCGCTGCTCAAGTGATAGTTTGCTTTCATGGAAATGAGTGCCATATGAAGGAATGTCGCAATAAGAGCTAAGTGATATAGCTTCAGTACAGTTTGAGTTGAATAGTTTTGTAGGCGGTTTATGAATAATCAGAGTTGGATTCGTCACTTTGATTCGTCAAATCAGGAGTCGTCATTATATAATATAGAAGAATGCAATTTCTTGGTGAAGCAGGATGCTCCCAGTATAAACATTGGTCTTAGACAATTAACATCTAACATAAATATTGGCCTGATTCCCCAAAGTGATCATTTGGCTTTGACAAGCAAAATTGAGAGAGCTTATCCTATTGAGTGAGTTTCAACAACAGCTGCGTATAAATAATAAGGCAAGGCGGGAGGCCAGTATACTAACTAGGGATATATTTCTTTCATTACTTTCTTGAAGTCAAAAATTCGCTCATTCAAGAATCTCCTATTAGAGACAATGAATCTGAGGAAGGAATAGTAAGACATGACTCAATAGTCAGCTCCCCTGTGTAGGCCATAGGAGAACTGAGTTTACGGACTCGCTAAGAGTTGGTCTTCCATAGTAGCGGGCTCGTTGTACAACAGGTCAGTCGTTGAATAGTGAGGAACGAACAGATATTGAGTCATCAATTTCTTTGAAACCATTTTTACAGGACAGTAAACTATGCATGACGGGGCAGATAACAAGAAAGATATAAAAGATTTCAATTTAATCTGGTAAATTTAAATTGAGAAATAAAGTCAAATTTTCTAGAGTTATGCTTAACACATGAAAGGAGAAGTTGAGTGAACTATTATTACCTCTCTCTGAGTAAACAAAGGTTGACTTGCCATTGGTCTAATACTAGAGAGGTCCATGGTTCTTACTGAACTTCGAGTGGAATGTTTGACGCAGTTGTCATGTTGATACCGGGAATCCAACCATTTTCTTTGCCGTAGATCTTTCTTCCATTAAGTGAAGACTTCCTCTTCTATACCTTCTTTCTTATCAATCCTAAATGCTTCCCATGCAACTGGTCGAACCCGGTCTCTTCGAATTTCAAACATGGAAATTGATAGCAACTATGCTTAATACAAGCAAGCCGAAGATGAGACTAATAGCCGAGCTACCTTCTTTGCTTCTTCTTCAGGCGAGGATGGAAAAGAAAGAGAGAACGAATGCAAGGGAGCCTAGTGAGCTACGTACTCTAGCAGTGAATACAAGCCAAAGGTGTTCTTTCATAGGTGGGCAGCCAAGCATCTCTTCATGTAGCGAAGTCTGTTGGTTGATTGGGGCGAAGCACAACTCAATAATAAGTCCTTTTCCCAAATATTTCATGTTGTATGGAACTACCTAGCTCAGGTATGATATTAAGGAGGACTTGACTTATATTATAGAACATCTAGCATGCATAGGCTCGTTTGATTGATTCGTAAACCGGGTGCTTCAGCTTCATATGTGGGATCTGGAGAAGCCTTCTAAGCCCGTCCATCACCCTTATACCACGCCGTGCGCGCCTTCACGCATATCGCAAAGCAAGCATGGAGCTCGGGCCCATCGATTACAGATCGTCGTGGGCTCAGCTCTCGTCAAGCCAGAAAACCTTCGCTTGGCCCATTGGATTTCAAATAAGAAAGATTTCTTAAATATTATCCTTTCACTTGTTAATGTTAAGCATAACTCTAGCGAAAGAAAGATCATGCAAATTAAGTCTATAAACCCATGTTTTTTGGCAAGATTTCGTTGGTTTTGAGGGAGATTTCAAAATGACCTATTATAAGAAATTCATCATTTTGCATGGAATAAATGATAAAATTAAGGACTTGAAAAAGAAGAATGTTTTCCCAGGATTTTTGGAAAGATTTCGCTTTTTTTAAATAAATAAATGATCTTCATGATTTGAGAGATTAATATATATATTCTTGATAAGTCAAAAGATATTATTTCTTAATTCTAGTAAGTAATACTAATGCAAAATGAAAGTAGCTAAGGCCTACTCTCTTGGCCCGAACAAAGAAATAGGGGACAAGCGGGGATACATAGTGGTTGAATTAACCCAACTTGCAGCTGTCAAGTGGGTGAACTATTGTGAGTTAAGGAAGGATTCTCTCCTATAGTTATTTGATGCTCATTTGTCGATACACCTTTCGAAGAGATCACTCCTTGTTTTTTCCATATCAGATTTCATTCCAGGTCGGTCGAATAGGTGATGACTTAACTGAGTCAAGTGGGCAGAAGAAATAGGCCAGTGGAAGGTAAAATCTACAATACCTGATTCCTAGGTTCAATGATATTTCGCCTAGTGTAAGAGAAGGAAAGCGATTTCTTCGCTGAGCCGTCGATTCGCTACGCACCTGGGCATATAAACCCTGAACACCAATAAGCCTAAAGAAATGAAGCGCCAAGTGATCAAATGTGGCGGAATCGTGAAACCGATGCTGCTAGGAAGATGAGATTCACGGTACTGTTCTAGTATCCTAATGGTCTGGTACCAACACTCGGATCAAAGTAAATAACAACAGCGGCTATGCACCTTGGCCGAGAGAGCCAATACCGGAAACCTATTGAATACTTCAGTGGAGAACATTTTGAGTAGTCAAGACTTGGAGGCCAGGGGAGTGGTTTATCTCTGGGCAGAGAAATCGCTTTCCAGTCCAGAAAGATGGAGAATAGGGTAGGAATAGATAGGGGTAATGGCGAGTAGTGAGCTCTATTGACTCCCGGTGATAAGACTTTAGGCGCACCTAAGCGTATAGCCTACCAGATAAAGTGGGTTCCGGCAGTGACTCTCTATCCTTCCTAGGAATAGAGAGAACCCCAAAGAGTCTAGAGTTTAACTCCCCTCCGATTAGTAATAATATTAAAGCTAAACAACAGCTACTGGTTGTAGGGCATATAGCAACATAACAAGATTTGACACGGGAGATATGACCACGATGAAAATAAGTGCATTTAAACCACTTTAACCACTCCATAAGGTTTTATCGAAGTCCCAGTTACAACGGCATCAGAATTTTTCTTACAAAACGAAGTGAACAATGGTAGTAAACACTAGCGCACCCCTAAGCACTTCTCTCATTCGGTATATGTGGCGAACCAACTCCGTTTTGTCAACACCCTCATTGGAGATCTCCTGGCCCAAGGGAAAGCACTTGAAGTAACGGATGAGCGTCCTAGCGCATAAGGACGCTCCGCACTCCTCTAAAGTTGAATTCAAGTGAATATTTTAGTCCTAGACCTTCTATTTAATATGGGCCATGTGAGGAATTCTTCGAAAAAAGATCACCGGAGCTCTCCGATCCCCTGTCCCTTGGACAGTGAAAGACCTATGATATAGTGGCCTATATGCATTCAGCGCAGGCGCAACTATCGCCTCCTGCCATTCGTGCTACCGAACAGTAAAGCAACTAGCTCAGTCACTTGTTATGGAACACAAGCCAATAATCTTTGTTTCGCTCAGATGTTAAGAGCTATTCATGTCGGGGTACAGGTTCGGCTTGCAAACTAAAGAATTGAACCAGCTTTATGGAACGCTAAATGAATCAATCGGGGATCGAGGCGAGCGAAGTGAGCAGGAGGAAAGGCGAAAGTGTTAGACCTCAGTTCGTACGAGGTCTCGAGAAGCGGGATCTCCTGGTCGAGATGGGACTGCCTTTTTTCTAAGAGCCTAAACGTGTCATACCATGTAAGTAGTTTAGTGACTTGACTTCTAAGAAGAGAAGAAAAGAAGAACCGACGGTTGTCACAGAAGTAATGAGGAGGCTCCGAAGGAGAGAGAGGAGCCGTGTCACTCTTTGATGAAAAGGTTCTCTTTTAATGAGTCTTTACTGTGGATAGAATGCCCCCCTCAAACCTCCCTAGGGGATCTGTTAAGGTAGGATGTCCACTTTATACCACTTTGCATTGCGTTGGATCTAAGCATTCATTATGAAACCTCTGCCCAATTAATATACTGGCGCCTCTTTCTATAAAGAAAGTGAGTTGGAACTGATCCACTAAGCCTGATACTCCTACCGATGAACATAAAGGGTGACTTATTCTCAAGCGGAGAGGCCTACCAATCACTAGGAACAGAGAACTAGGAGATGCAAGTCCGGATCGATCAGAGCTATGAACTGCTAACTAGAACAATCAACTGGTAAAGCAAGTGCAGAGTATATTAATTGGCATTGCTACGTGCAAATAATATGTTGTTCTCATGAAAAGTGCTAGCAGAATCATTACGCTTGCTTTCTACCAAACTACCATTTCCATCTCATCCACATGAATGCCCAGAATCTTATGCTCTCTTTCCTGCTTACAGAAGCCCTTTGCTCCTTTACCGGAGCTGCGAAAGCAACTGCCAAATGACTTTCCTATTGATTTCGCAGGACATACAGATATTGAATTAATAGAGAAGTCAGGCGCTAGTATAAACATTGGGAACTGATCGCATTAGTCTTAGGGACATAGCCATGTATTACGAGATTAGTCCAGAATGCCATAGGTAACTAATGTTGAAAGAGGAGCACGTATCAAATGCTTGTCAGATGCACATTCGAGAGTGTAATGTAAGGCCTTAACAAGTAAGCAAGTAAACTACCTTTGTTAGCAAGAAGCGGTTAGCGGGACTCAGTTCCAGGTTGCAAGCACCTGCTTTCCTGATTTGTGAACAGAGATGTAGGCTTTCTATCTGTGTCCGAAAGCAGGGAAAGCAGCAAGGGGAAAGCTCATACCCATTTCATTGAGTTTCCGGCTGGTGGCTTTAAATTTAAAGAAGAAAGTTCAAGGTAAGCGAATAGGGATTTTCACTCTTTTGAGATCAAAGAATAGCTATCAGCTCACAGCTAGCTTCCTCATTACAGGCAAAAGGCATTAGTAAATAGTCAAATTGGCATCGTTTTCGCTTAGCTACTTTAGCAAAGTCAGTAGCAAAGGAAAAAGCGTAAGCGCAGCAGTTCGAATTTCATCTGCATCTGGCTTGACGACTGCTTTTGTAGCAAGCTTTTACTTATCTGTAGCTATTGAATCAGCAACTTTTGAATCAAGGAGATAGGTTCCTTAAATCACACAAAAGAAAGAGTGTATCTTGAAGTTGTTCGGTCATCGAGTTGACATATAGCTTATGAAACTGCTTATTAAAAAGCCTTATTTTTCATAGTTTTAGGCAGGCACCCGCTTTTTTGTCGCCTTCCCGGCTACGCTCTAATTAGTATACTAGGCCTTACTATGAAACTTATAAAAGAGACTAATTTATGAAAGCCCGCCAATTGAATATAAAGCCGACCCAATTAATATAGGGTTGGTTGTCTCCGCAATTAATATACTGGCATTCAGTTCATGCTTCACTTCCCCTTTGACAAGTATCGTTTCACGCTTACATCGGCTTTGAGATGCTTTCTAAGTAATTGGCTACAATTAATATATTGGGTGTCCGTGTCTAGAGATTCGTTGGGAAGTATGATCCTATCTCTCGAAGACGGAAGAGTTAGCACTATAGGACTGGTTATCAAAAGAGCTATTTTAGGCTTGTGTGGTGTCTCTACAGCTACGACAAACATATTCTCAATGATTAGTTAACACGTTATCTGATAGGTTATATCAGGCAAGGTGATGAAATCCGCTCCCAATTTATATTGTTATCACTGCTTTCTTTTTTAATTCAAGACTTAGTTAGGACAACGCTGGGTGCTGCTTGGCAACGGCATGGCTCACCATCTATACCCCAAATCCTGCTAGGGAGTGGCCTTCAAATAGAGGCTTATAGGCAACACTCTTTGACAGATGGTGCCTTACTCGATCAATAAGACCATTCACGGTCAGTATGTCGACAACAAGACGATTAAAAACCAGTTATTCTGGAAGCCTGAGTGAGTTCATCTTGTTCTATGTTGTTGGAACGGCTTGGACGATTGCTAATTCAGTAAGAACTATGAATAAGACAATAGCACCCAGCATTGCAGCTACAGAAAAGCTTGAGATGGAGGCAACGCCAACCCTCAGGTTCGCTACGCACCAATGTTTATAATGGACATTGGGGAGGTATATTAGTTGGGAGTTACTATTGGGGTATATATCTTTAATAGCCAAAGAGACAGTATACTAAGATTTTCAGTATTAATTACCTACCACTATGCTTCGCACCTCGAATATACGATAATAACATCTGTATTTTGCATGCCTCTATCTATTTCTCATTATGCTATGGACGCTCTCTTCACGAGATGTCCCAGACAACCATCGATGAAGAATTAGTTAGTGATTTTTGGTTTGATTGTGTAAAGGCACTGATTGATGATAAGTTGGAAGATCTCTTGTTGTCGCAGAATGTGAACTTACCTCTACAACTGTCTATTCAGGACGTCACTGCCCATCTCTATCATTATGTGGAGGACGCGGTGTTTCTTCAAGACGTGTTATTCTCACTCTGCTCGCAAGGGAACAATAGAGCGCCTCTACATAATAGAGGCTATTCTCTTCCGGTGCTTATCGATCGCTACCTCAATCAATGAAAGCCAGTGCCAAATGCTTGTCTAAGGTGCTTGCGGGTGGGTGGGATCACGATCGACTTAAAGGAAAGTTGCCCAGAGATATTGGTTCAAATCCAATTCATGAGATGGCAGTGATCCACCATAATGTGCTATTTTTTCCGGTGGTTGTCTCGGGATGAGAAGGTGAGCGGCAAAGTCTGGTTCAACTAAACTAAGGAGTAGGTCGCTTTTAACAAACCAATAAGTTTCGGATAATGATCTAATTTTTTTGTTCTGCCTTGGGCTACAGGAAGTCTCTCTCATGTCGTGCTATTGCTCCTGATGTGGTAGTGGACCTGCTTTTTCCTTCAATAAAAAAGAAGGGCTTCCGGTTGGGATCAATTACCATAGTGACGAATTGATCTGTACGCTCAATCGTTGCCGCGTATTCTTCAGAGTTGGGAAAGTGGAATCTATGAGCATCTATCGCACATAATGCCAGGGAACCTAAGCTCGCCCTCAAACTAATAGTAATTACACTATGCCTGGGCCTTAGCAGAGAAAGAAATCCTTTAGGGGGAACAAGACCTTCGCTTTCAAGAATCTACCTCTGGTCCCTCGAGTGCAATGCTAGGGCTCCGTAGATTCCTCTGCCCCTTCATCCAGAGACCTGGCTTAGTTTCCTTATGGTTCACCCGGGGTTGGAATATGTGAACTAGAATAAGGGGATGCCCCTGTCTACTTGTATATGGGGGAGTCTATAGGATAGTTTACCCAAGGTGCGTAGCAATTGAGTGGAGTCCCAGAACTAGAATAGAGCAAGACGGGTATCAACCTCTGCGGGAGAATCACTCAAAGACGTGCGAGCCTCTAGTTCCGCCTGGCCTCATCGAAAGCATGAGAATCAGGGAGCTGACGTGATCCAAGACCTTCCTTGAAAGATTCCCCGGCTCCCTGACTACATCTATATCACTTTGCTACTGATCTCTTGGCAACAAAGATTCACATATATCGCACATAATGCATGGGAACGTAACACCCCACGTCCATTAATGTCACTTACAAAGGGAATGCATTAACTTCCATGGAGGTTATAAGTGAATATAGAACAGAAAGATTACAACAAGACAGATAATAAATAGTACTTGGAAATCTAAAACTTCATTTTATTGCAGCGGAAATTAAAATGTTTGTTACATCATAAAACTATAGATCATAACCAAGTACAATATCCATCTTCATAAAAACAAAATACATAATCCCATTACATAAATAGCCATTAAAAAGATAACAAGCTGGACTTTACTTCAACGGTCCAAGCTTTCCAAAGAGAGATGAAGCAATTCAATCAAACTCCACTAGAGCTGGGCCCAACCTGAGGACCTGGAGGGGGAAAACGGATAGAAATAGAGGGGATCAGTCATAAAGTCTGGCGAGTATGATAATTCTAACAATACTATTATCAAAATAACTAGACTAAGGCATAAGCTGGAAGACAAGTAAATGTCTATGAACTCTTAGGAAGATAAAGATAGCGTTTAAGATAACGTTAAAGATTACGGTAAAGGCACACCTAATTACTAACGAATGATTACTACACTGCACAGCACATTACTACACTGCACCACACCAGTCACCCTATTGTTTGATCCCACTTGCTTCACACAGAAACTTTATAAATAGCCTTACGTACCCCTAGCTGACTACATAGGTGCCGCCTGCCCCTATCTCCACTAGGTGTACCCCACTACCCACTTTCGATCGGCTCCCTACTCGTAGATACCCGTGCTGGCCCCACAGTGGGGTGTATCACTCCCCTAAAGTGGCAACCCGATACAACGGAGAATGCACGGCTTATACCTACACGATGCAACAACGTCTTACCTACCAGCCCGGGTCCACATACGCATATGAAACCCGTTGGACTTGCGTTGCCACCGCTCCCCGTTTTGGTCTCTTATAGTCAAACTCAGTATGCGTGTCCCGTCCTCGACTTGGGTCGAGCCCACAAAGATACGTTTGGGATACTGGTTGAAATGGGCCCCCACAAGCTACCCACCTAAGCTTGTAACTAGTATATCCCACTTAACCCTCTTAGTCATGTTCATTTACATGTGTGTTTGGTTAAGTCTTACTAATCGTATTTCACATGCCACTAAAGGCACCCCCTAGATTCCTCATGCCACCCAAGGCACCTACTTAACCCCCATGTCCCACCTTACATGTTTATCTGGTTAAGTATTTCTTAATTCATTCAGGCCATAACCTCATAAAGACCTCTCACATTAGACTGGCATTTATGGAAGCTGGATTTGCCAGCAGGTCCGGGCAGTCTTACACCATAAAAGAGTCTAACCTCGTGTCTTTACAACCGTTATGCTTTAGTTTAGGCCTAGGACCTCTCACATTGGGCTGGCATTTGTGACCACTGGATTTGCCGGGCGGGTCCGGGCTGGTTTACGTCACAAACGAGTCCAACCTCGTGTCCTAAGCATTGATTAACACTTAAAATCTTTTACCCCAGTTTTAATAATTCCCTATTCAAATTATTAATTAAGTCAACTTTTAATGATGTCCATAATTGACTCAATTATGGCCATCCACTTATGGCATGCAAAATCATATCAATTGCACCCCAACTTTTTAATATTAAATCCTTAATATTACCCCTACCCCACATTTATACGTTCGCTTATTCAACGCATAATATTGGCTAGACTTGTATAGTCTAACACCTAGCACAAAGATAAATTATCACAACATATAGACAATTAAAATAAATCTAATCATAATAGGGGTGAAACTTGCATAAACTACACATGTTAAGGATCAAAAGGTGTCAACTTGTTAAATCTCACAATTTACATGATATGATCATAGCCCAAATCTATACATAAACTTGCATATGGGGTTTATAGGCAACATAATGATGGTGTGAACTAGCATAAGATATCACATATGTCATAGCATAGTTCCAGATGTCATAATAGATGTCATGGCATATGTTCATAACTTTTCTAATCAATTTAACTTGCATATGTAACTTGTCATATAGATCAACATAGCCCAAACATGATGATTTAATTAATATGAACTAACTAGCATAGATAGTAACATCATGGCTTTTTACATGTATGATTCATCGCCACTTAGCAAAGAAACTTTCAACATACATAACATCATCATAGCATGATTCACAACATATAAGATATCATCATCACATAACATTGGATTTACAATATACATGATAGCAAAAGGGGTTTACAACAGCATATATGATAATTCACATCATCTACTCATAATCCATTCATAACTCAACCTAATTAAAATGATAATAATCTTGTTAAGATCATCATACTCACAATTTAGGGAAGAAAAGAGAGAGTTTTGCTTTGCTTTAGGGTTGAGAGAATTAGAATTGAATTTGATTTTCTTCTTTCTTAGTTGGCGGTGGCTCCATTGATTTCCATGGCGATGGTATGACGGTAACTATTCTATTTTAATTAGGTTTAGGGTTAGCATTAGGATGTATTTATAGGTGTAGGAAGTTATTTAGGACCATTAGATTAACCCTGAACCATGAGAACCAATCAAATGCAAAATCTGCATTTGAGCGAATCGGCCCACGGGTTGACAGCCAAACACCCTGGATTAACCCCTAGTCGACCCAGCGGGGCTCAGGTCGACCTCAAAAATGGGCCGGCTCGGTTATTCCCCCTCCCAATTCGCCGTTTTGAACTTTTTCGCATATTTATTTATTTAATTTTTAATTTATATATATATATATATATATATATATTTCTCTGCGCAACCCATTTCACTTAATTCTTTTCTAAAAATTAAGTATACTTTAATTTGTGAATTTTAATGTTATAAAATTACGGGGTGTTACATTCTCCCCTCCTTAAAGGATTTCGTCCCCGAAATCTCCAAGTCAAGAAGAATGTATATCCTACCATCTAATCGTCCATCTACTCAACCATCAGACACCAGCATCCATTGTCCTTAAAAGACTTCTAATGCTTTAATGTTTATATGCACAGTGTGTGTATATGTCCATATCTAATGCAAAATTAGGTGGTCTACTGATTCAGTCGACCTCCTTAGTGCAATTCATGATAGTGCTATGCGTCCAATATGTATGCAAAAGATTCTTAATGATACATATTAATTCTATATGCGTGCACAACCATCCACCCGAATGCAGCAACTCTATATGATAATACAACCATTATACATCCATTTTACTAAATACATCCATATATATGCAATATGCAATATGAAGTGACTGAGCCGATCTGGTGCCTAATAGTGTGTGTATATGCATCCACGAGCAACCACTAGCAAACACTTGCATCCACTTTGCATCCACCATACATAACATGTCTCGAACACATGTTTCAACCATAGGATTATCCTAACTAAACGTCAAAGACACTAGCGAGAGGATATACTAAAGATAAGATAAGTACAAGCTAAGCGATAAAGAAGAAATTAAAGGACATACCCTAAAAAAGAAAAGGGTATCGTGAACGCATCTTCTCTTCTGTCTCCCAAGTAGCGTTGCTCTCATCATCTCCCCATTGCACTTTGACTAGTCTGACCTCTCGATTCCTCAACCTCTTGATCTCCGACCCAAGAATGCACGTAGGAGCTCGTCGAATTGTCGCATCACGATCTATCTCCACCTCTCTAAGCAAGCTCGGCTCTACCACTTCCGTGGTCTCGTGCAAGCACTTCCTCAAATGTGACACATGGAATACGTCATGTACACCACTAAATCTCTCGGGCAACTCCACTCTATACGCCTTCCATCCAATCCTCTCCTTAATAGGAAACGACCCTACAAACCTTGGTGCTAATTTCCCAACGGACCCAAAGCGAACAACGTTTCGTAATGGAGACACTTTGACAAAGACCATGTCCCCAACTTCAAACTCGAGATCTGTCCTCCTCTTATCCGCATAAGATTTCTGCCTATTTTGCGCTGCTTTCATCCTCCTTCGAATCAAGTCGATCTTCTCCGAAGTCTCCCTAATCATATCGGGCACAAGTAAGATCTTACCCGTAGATTCCCACCAACATGTAGGTGAACGACAAGGTCGTCCATATAGAGCTTTGAATGGTGCCATACCAATGCTGGACTGAAAGCTATTATTATATGCGAACTCAACCAATGGAAGATGCTCTTCCCATGTACCCCAAAGTCTAGGATACATAGCCTCAACAGATCCTCTAGAATGCGATTCACCATCTCAGTCTGGCCGTCCGTCTGAGGATGATATGCGGTGCTCAAACATAACTGAGTCCCTACCGCCTCTTGTAAGCTTCTCCAAAATTCGCTAGTGAAAATAGGATCGCGGTCGCTCACTATGCTAGAAGGAACACCGTGCAACCGAACTATCTCTTGAACGTATACAGAAGCTAACCATGGAGCAGTCCTCTTACTCTTCACGGGAATAAAATGGGCGCTCTTAGTAAGTCTATCTACTATAACCCAAATTCCCTATAACACTTCCTCGATCGCGGTATTCCATCCACAAAATCCATCGATATGCTTTCCCATTTCCATAGTGGAACCTCCAATGGGTGAAGCAACCCACCGGGTTTCTTTTGCTCCGCTTTTACTTGTTGGCACACCAAGCATCTAGCGACATACTCGGCCACGTCTTTCTTCATGCCGGCCCAAAAGAAAACTCGCTTCATGTCTTTGTACATCTTGTCCCCGCCGGGATGAATGGTCATCTTCGAACGATGTGCATCGTCAAGAATAGTCTTCCTTAGGTCATCGTCTTTTGGTACACAAAGTCTACCGTCCCTACGTAACCAACCCTTATCATCTAGGGTATACCTACGGAGATGGCTTGATGACTCCCCTCCTTTGAGATTTTCTACTAACTCAACCAACTACGGGTCGTCTCGCTGTGCCTCGCCAATCCATCCCAAAAGCGTAGGTCTGACCTCCAAGGATGCTAGCAAACCGGGTACGAAGTCAATGGAAGGTCTAAAGTCAAACATTGAAATAAATTCTAAGCTTCGCCGCTCCACAAACAAAGGACTTAAGGATAACCTTTTTCTACTTAAGGCATCCGCCACCACATTACCCTTGCCAGGGGTATATGCTATCTCGAAGTCGTAGGATGCTAAGAACTCCATCCACCTTAACATATATCCCTTCCCTAGAGACCACATGCCCTAAATTCCTCACTTCCTTCCTCCAAAAATGGTATCTTGGAGAACTTAGCTTTAAGCTAGTGCACTTGTAGGGTCCCTAAGCTTTCCCTAAGACATAGGGCATGCTCTTCTCTGCTTCTAGAGAAAACCAGGATATCCATGTAAAATCGTCACAACTATCCATCTCTCACGCAGACCATCGTAGTCGAATTCGACATCCCCCAAGTGCAAGCCCCAAAGGCCTAAACTAATATCAGACAAACACCCAAGGGATACCTCATTCGAATTCAGACGACCTACGTGAGATGATACTAGTAAGATGGTCAATCAATTGAGCACTTGACCGACTCTGGCCGTCCTTGCCAGTCTTGCTCCAAAACTACCGCTGATTACATAACGGGCTTTGCTTAATCTATTAAGCACATACGAAAACTTATTCCGCGCCTATGGGTAAACCCCGCGCTTTATCAACGACGTCTCCATACTCACGGACCACACAAACAGGTTCCTAATCATCGTTAGATGTGTCAGAAGATTCTAGGCAGCTAAGCATCACTGAACCCCTAGGGTCGCAAGAAATATGAGGGTTTTTCTACAACGAATCAATAGTCTAACTACCCTTCTTTCACAGTCTAGGATGACACCCCGCTTGGCTAGCCAATCCACCCCTAGAATCAAACTACAGCCCGTGAAACCAAGGACAAAGGCGTTGCATTCAAACTCAACGCCCAAGATAAACACTCTCAAATCCCGACAAATCATAGAAAGATGAGCCGAACCACCTATAGGATTTGAGACTACTAAGGAATCAGTAACAATACTAGTATCTTGGTGCAGTGTTTCAACTAATGATGTAGAGATAAACGAATGCGATGCGCCCGAATCGAATAAGGTACGGATAGGATGATCAAACAGAAAAACTAAGCTTTCAACAGAAATGGTTCTACCTCGTTCTTGCAGCGGTGGGACCGCGAGAGCCTGAACTTGTCCCCTTGCCTGCCCTGGTGCCAGAAGAGCCTGCACCTGTCCTCCTGAGGTAGTCCCTGTCCTCTGCCCCTTCTTTGGGCAGTCCTTCACTAGATGTCCTGCTTCACCGCAGTGAAAACAGCCAGTCTACTTTTTCTTTCGGCAATCCTTGCTGAGATGGCCCGGTGTCCCACAGTTAAAGCATTTCTTCTTCCCCTTAGCATTGTTGCCTTTTCCACCCTTATTTTGATCCCCTTTCTTCTCGGGTGCCTTATCAGCTTTAGTGCCTTTCTCCTCGTTCATGAGTGTCATGTCTACTATCTTCTCAAAGGTGGCCCCCATAGGGATGTGGGTCATGGCCAACCCTTGCAACGGTTCATTCAAGCCATTTACGAACCTTAGAGCCTTCTTCTCCGGCGTGTTTACTAAGTCCAAACCAAAGCTTGCTAGCTGATTAAATTTGTTGACATATTCCTTCACTGATGAGCTTCCTTGCTTTAATGTCAAGAACCTTTCCATATATAGATTTTCTTCCGCCCTCGAGAGAAACTTCGCCTCGAACCTACGTTTAAAATCCACCCAAGAGTCAACAGGACGCTCCCCATTGGTGACCTCCCACCAAAACGAGGCCTCTCCCTTCATCAAACAAGCTGCTAATCTAACTCTCCTCCCTTCTTCCACTTCAAATATTTCTAGCAATTCTTCCACCTCCTCAAGCCAATCTCTAGCTTCCACAAATGTTTCTGACCCTTGAAAGGGTTTTCCACCCACAGCTTTGAATTCCTTGCGCGTCTTTGCAAAAGTATCTACGCGAGGAGGAGGAGGAGGAATGGGTGCAACTGGTGGTGGAGGAACATTGGCTGGACCTGCAGCGGCCCTAGCCTCTAATAACCTCCTATACCATCCTGGTATCGTTACACCGTCGGGTAGATTAAGATCTTCAGCCATGCTGAAACGAAAAAGGAAAGATTCAAAATGGAGAATTCGAAAGATAAAGATATGGGCTATTGGAGATTATGTTTTTTTTTCTTAAAAACTTTTCTCTTTAAATTTCTCATTAAAACATGTTTTTGAAAGCACTTCTTCCAAAAACAACTATTTTTCTAAAGTATTTTTATCTGTTCTGGTAACCTTAAGCTCTGATACCACGTGTAACACCCTACGTCCATTAATGTCACTCACAATTCAGAGAAGAAAAGAAAGAGTTTTGCTTTGCTTTAGGGTTGAGAGAATTAGAATTGAATTTGATTTTCTTCTTTCTTAGTTGGCGGCGGCTCCATTGATTTCCATGGCGATGGTATGACGGTAACTATTCTATTTTAATTAGGTTTAGGGTTAGCATTAGGATGTATTTATAGGTGTAGGAAGTTATTTAGGACCATTAGATTAACCCTGAACCATGAGAACCAATCAAATGCAAAATCTGCATTTGAGCGAATTGGCCCACGGGTTGACAGCCAAACACCCTGGATTAACCCCTAGTCGACCCAGCGGGGCTTGGGTCGACCTCAAAAATGGGCCGGTTCGGTTATTCCCCCTCCCAATTCGTTGTTTTGAACTTTTTCGCATATTTATTTATTTAATTTTTAATTTATATATATATATATATTTCTCTGCGCAACCCATTTCACTTAATTCTTTTCTAAAAATTAAGTATACTTTAATTTGTGAATTTTAATGTTATAAAATTACGGGGTGTTACAGGAACAACTGTTTTTTCCCCAGTTAGATGGGAGGAGGAAGGAATTTCTTTAGCCGAATAACACGCCAACCCAAGACCAACGCCAACCACTCCGTCTGTTAGTGGAAACTCAAGTAGATATAGAACAAGCTGGAGATAGAAATCAACTAGCTCAATCAATCACATGGATCTTTCAATGAGCAAAAAGATCAATTCCAAGTTCGGTCACAAGCAGGATCAATAATGGACTTCGCGTTGACTTCCAAATGATGCCGAGTTCGATACCGCTCACTTCCCTTAGAACAGAGCCCGAAATACTTACCAAGGTGCCTACGAGACTTAGGAGGGAGGTTCTCTATAGGAAATTCATTATTTTACGTGGAATAATTGATAAAATTAAGGACATGAAATTCGAGTACTTTTTCATCCAGCATAGCTAAAAGCAAATTTTGCTCATAAACTGGTCGAGCAAAATCCAAACAATTAATCACAATCAATATCAACAACTAAGTATATTTGGTTTATACCACATCTCATGTTTTGGTAAATTTAATTACCATTCATTCATTGAAATCTAATTAAAGATTTACTAAAACTCCACTTAGTTATAATCTCAAAAATCATTACTTAATGATTATTCAACTTTAGGAAATTAATCCTGCCTTTAACTGGGTTAAAGAATCAATGCCCTTTAAAACAAAGTTCACGATAAACCCAAAATCATCTTCCACCAAAATGGAATCTTCACGGAAATCATAACAATATATAATCGATATAAATTTCTGTATCAAACTAATACTATAAGTGGAATAGCGGCAAGGCCCTTTAAATTCCATAAATATTTACGGTCTTCCTTTACAGAAGCTAATCTCGATTATCACTAAATCCAATTCCATTCAATTCCAATTTAATATATTAAATTGGAAAACTATATTATGGAAAATTCCATTAATCTTATTTAAAATATTATAAATTCCAAATCATAACTTCATTGTTAATTGGGTTAAAGAACAAATGTTATTTAAAACACAATTCACGATAAACCCAAAATTACCTTCCATTTAATATGGAACCTTCACGGAAATCATAACATTATATAATCGATATAAATTTTTATATCAAACTAATACTATAAGTGGAATAGCGGCAAAGCCTTTTAAATTCCATATATAGTAACAGTCTTCCTTCACAGAAGCTCATCTCGATTATTACCAAATCAAATCCCATTCAATTCCAATTTAGGAAAACTTTACTTTGGAAAATCCAATTAATCTTAATTAAAAGATTATAAATTCCAAATCATATATTCACTGTTAATTGGGTTAAAGAACTAATGTTATTTAAAACACAGTTCACGATAAACCAAAAATCCAATCTCAATTCAATTCCAATTAAATTAATTAATTGGTAAACTTCTCTAAATCTTAATTAAAAGATTTATTCCTTTCTCAACTGGGTTTAAGAACTGTGTTATTTAAGACACCATTCACGACAAACCCAAAATCCAATTTATATTAAATACAAGGCTCTGAATAGAAATTATATCGACTTATATTCAATATCAAATTCTGAAACCAACAGATATCGTAGTGGGAATAATGATATCTGTATCTTCCAAATTCCTCACAATATCCGTATAATCACGGAATCCAATATCCAAATATTCCGAAGATTATTTCCATGTAAATCCTTTCCAATTCATTCATTGGAAAACTCTGGTTATATTAAACCATTTTCAATCCAATTTATTTCTATAAATAATTGGATTATTATTCTAGATATTAACTAGTTCACTTCGATAAAAATATATTTCTATCTTTTTAAACTTGGAATTTTTCATCCAAAATCTTTCCAAATCATTTATTATAATTTTACACTATTTTTACATATTTTTAATAATTTTATTATGGCCCTTACAGTCGGTTTCCAATAACGGCCACTGAACTGCATCCATAGCGACCTTCTCTGAAATTGATTTGGACATAATTTGAAATCCAACCATTCAAATATAAATTTCTTATATTCATTGAATGATCTTTTTGATACCAACCCAATGGTTCCGGTTGTAGGAGAATCCGACTGTCAGATCTCCCGTTATGCCAATTCGAAGTTAATGGTTGAAATTCGCGAAAGGTCATTGTGCGGTGCATTCTATTCAAGCCATTATATTTAACAACCCATAATTTCTGAACCAATTCAAAAAATTTATTTTAGCTATTTTAATGGATTTTGAATATTTAAAATGATTTATTTTAAATAATAACAACTAAATATTTATTTAAATTTTAGTTAGAACGTATAAATTTATTTTAATTATAAAACGAGCTTGAAATGGCGCGCGGTAGTTTGGAAATTCGATTTTAAATTTCAATTGAATGTACATAATACAAAATAAATCGGATTTCAGTAAGACCAGAAACATTTGAATCTATTTGATAATACTTTCTAATAAATGTAAAAAACTGAGATTTCACTTTATAAATTGAAAGTTATGTCCAGTTTAAATTTTAAAATAGTCGCTATGGAATTTATATATATTTTAATATAATATATAGCCCTTAAAAATAGCCATTTTGCAAATGACCTCCGTTTTCGACGAAACTACATTTGTTGGATTCAGAATGTCAAATTATTGTTAGGTTTCCAATTTCATAATTTTTGGAATTAATATGTGAGCGTGGTGAATTTAAATGTGTTTGGTAATTTCAGTTTGAATTTAATCGACTGGAAAAGGCCATTTTTCAAACGGTCTCCAAATTTGATGAAATTAGTTTTGTTAGGACCGTATCGTCAAAACATAGCTAGGCTTATTTTTCGGTAATTTTTGGAGTCAGTATGTGGCCCCGGTAAATTAAAATGTACGTTTAAAATTCAATATATTGATTTATATTTTAATTTAAAGAAAGAACTAATCGAAACAGTTGAATTGGTATGAAGCTTATCCCACTGTGTCCGAAATGGGGGTATTTAGCTAGGGCGATAGTCATTGGATTTGATTTGGAGTTCGGAATGTAAATCATGAAATTTGAGAATTAATATATATATATATGTGTGTGTGTGTGTGTGTGTGTGTGTGTAGGGAAAGTCTAAAGGGACACAAAATTAAACACACAAAATCCGAGCCATTGGATCTCCCCCAGAATTACACCTCACACATAAAGACAAACAATTCTTGTGGTCCAGATTTTATGTATATACTTTTGCGTCTAGATTTTTGTCCCTATAGCCACTCTCGTTTGTGTGTGTGTGTATGTATATATATATACTAATTCACAAATTTCCGCATGGTCAAAACCCTAAAGCCCATTTCCGTGTGGTTAAACTTCGGAGGCCGCTCAATTCGATGGCGATAAACACTCCATCCTTCTTCTCTAATT
Source organism: Allium sativum (assembly GCA_030737875.1). Classification (NCBI taxonomy): domain Eukaryota; kingdom Viridiplantae; phylum Streptophyta; class Magnoliopsida; order Asparagales; family Amaryllidaceae; genus Allium; species Allium sativum. The sequence continues at coordinate 242,398,118 of CM060923.1, read as the reverse complement.
TTCCTCAAATCAATTCAGCTATTTTCGAAATTCCCAAAGGAAAAATCCTAGATCTGCTCGAGTTCCATGCAACCAATGGTCGTGTTCGGAAATAGTGATGAAATTACCTTGATGTCTTCACTCGAAGGTGGCAGCTTTGACTCGGTTACTGGCGCGGATGGGTGCCTTGATCTGCGAGTGGTTGGTGGTGGAGGGAGCTAGCGCTCCGGCGAGTTGAAATGTGGTGGCTGGTCAGGGTCGCAAGTCTCGACGATGGTGCGGTGGTGGATTCAATTCAACGACGATGAGTTTAGCGGTTTCACAGGGGCGATGGGTTTTTTATTGAGAAGAGGGAGATTAATTAGGAATTAAAAATGTAATTAATATTTATTTATCTCCATTATGTAATCAAATGTACTAACAGCCATAACCTCTTCATATGAGGTCGGAATTAGACAATTTCAGATCCGCTAGAATTGTGATGAAATTATCTACGCAATGGAACTGACCAGAACAAAAATGGAGCTAGTAGGTATTTTTGACTGAATAGAGCGGATTGTTTAATTCAGTTAAAACAATTCAGAAATAAAAACTCACGGAGTGGAACCCAATTTTAGAACTACTTCTCACTCTAAAATATTATATCATGTTACTGTATTCATTTATAAAATATATAGAATTGCCAGTGGAGATTTTTCCTAGTTTAATCATTATAAATTGTATGCGGCGCCTGTTAGTTTACCTCCCTCGTCCACAGACCATGAACGATTTAATTGATTGTATTGTGTTTTGTTTATGATGTTGTGATGATTAACATATTAAAGTAATTTTAATGTGGTAGTTAAAATTAAATTATGAATTTCCATTTATAATTTAAAAAGTAAAATTGGCTAAGTAGAAAAATAATTCAAACCGAATTAGAATTGGTTAGGTTTATTAACCAATGAATTATTTAAACAAACTGTTGTTGTTTGAAAACCCCACACGGATATTGGGATGATATCTGGAATACACTAATCCCAATATTTAGCTGTATGTCAATCGATTGATGGACAGACTGTGATGAGTGTTATTTATTTATTTTAATGCTTGTACAGTTGAAAATTGCACTCTGGATGATGTTTGAATGGTTAATGATTATTTATCATTATTGTTGAATACTTGTGATGTATGAAATCCATATAACTGAAATTATATTGTAATTGACTGAGTCGCATTCCGATTCAGAAATAAAGAATATTTTTAAATAATGAATATTTTAAAATAATATTCAGTGAATAATCAAAATATGGTTTTCATGTCCGATATTGGATGGACACTAAAATATATAAAAATATGAAGCTGGGTTAAGTATACAAACGCCGTTTAACCCGAACGGGTTTATCGATGGATTTTATCCAGTTTATTATGAATATCGAAAAGAATTAATTCCAAAATATGATATTTTGAAAATATTATCATTTTAAAATTATAACGATATGGAATGTTCAATTTTGATTTAAAATTGAAATAGAAGTCGGAATCGTTTTAAAACGAATTTATAAATGATTTATAAAATATGTTTTATATGGAAATGGACGTAAATGGAAATGGACGTAGCGAATATCGTAGAGGAATTTGGAAGATATATATATCGTTATTCTCAATACGATATTTGTTGATTTTAGAATTTGATATTGAATATAAGCCGATAAAATTTCTATTTAGAGTCTTGTATTTAATGTCAAATTGGATTTTGGGTTTGTCGTGAATGATGTCTTAAATAACACCGTTCTTAAACCCAGTTGAGAAAAGAATAAATCTTTTAATTAAGATTTAGAAGTAGTTTACCAATTGATTAATATTTAATTGGAATTGAATTGAAATTGGATTTTGGGTTTGTCGTGAACGGTGTTTTTAAATAACATTTGTTCTTTAACCCAAATTAACAGTGAAGAGATGATTTAAAATTTATAAATCTTTTTATTAAGATTTAATGGAAATTTTTCAACGTAAAGTTTTCCAATTAATATATATTAATTTGGAATTGAATGGAATTCGATTTGGTAATAATCGAGATGAGTTTCTGTCAACCGTTACTATATATGGAATTTAAAAGGCCTTTCCAATATTCCATTTATATTATTAGTCTGATACGGGAATTTATGTCGATTATACACTTTTATAATTTCCGTGTAGTTTCCATTTTGATGGAAGATGATTTGGGTTTATTATGAACTGTGTTTTTAAAAACATTGGTTCTTTGACCCAGTTGAAGACAAGATTAATTTCTTAAAGTTGAATAATCATTAAGTAATGATTTTCGAGATCAACATTGAACTAGAGTTTTAATGTATCTTTAAGTAGTTTAAAATGAGAATGGGATAATTAAATTTATCGAATTCAGGAAATGACTGTGAATGGAGTACCACTAGTTTTACTCTAGGCGATAGTTAAATCTTTATTTAGATTTGAACGTGAAATGGTAATTAAATTTACCGATAACAATGTGGGTGTTAGATATGGAGTACTACCAGTTTTTCTCCATGGGATAAATAGGTTGGGATTGGAAAAATAAAATAAATGATTACTCCGGTAAAGCTCGATAATCCCGACTGGTTGACATACCTTAATTTGGTTTAGAATGGCGAAAAGATAAAATAAAATCTTTTGAAATGGATATCCAAAGGATGATTAAAGAAATAGTTTAAATGAACTTATCTTTGATAAAATTAATGGGAACCTTTCCCTAAATTGTGAATATGTGAATAAAAGAATATTCTGGATTGGAATGAGGCGTATGATGTGTTTTTATAATACTTGATTGTAAGATACATGAGTAATTCAGAAAGACCGGGTTTAACCCATTTTGAATAATTAATACGACGACTAAAAGTCGAAGATGAAGACGGTGCTTGAAAACTGGAGTACTTCACATCGTCTGGATGATTGCTGATGTCTTGATTGGGCTGTACACCCAAGACAAGGTAATAAGTGGTGATCGTCTAGACGTACTTGGAGAATGACTGGATATGTGAGGACCACTCTCCTGTATTGGACATATGGGATGAGGAATAAAGTGCCTCCAGTTTCGTACAGACCCAGAACGGACTTGTAAAAGGATGTGTGTCCGACATTGGATTTCATTCCGCATTGACTGATTTCTATTAAATATATATTTGCTTGGTGGCGGAGAATTTATTCTCTTGTTTAACGCCTTTGTCTGAGACGTACGAGCTTAGAGGCTATATATTGATAGACATCTATTGCATGGCGTGAATTGTCAGTGTGGAATGCTGAGATGTAAATGATCAAGTCTTTTGTTGAAAAGCAAAGTCTTGTGGTTGAAGATCAAAGTGAAACGACCCAAAATTCCCCTTATGAGAAAGCCCGGATTGAGTTGAGAACACAACGCATCAGAACACAAACAATAGAACATTTCACGCTATTGCAACAATTTTCATCAAAATACAAGAATATTCCAGAGTATGAGTAAATATTACACATTGGAAATACAATTTCAGAAATTTAATTAATTACAAAGTGGCGGAAAATATAATACAATGCGTAGCGGAAAATACATCACTAGCACAACTGAACGAAATACACGGATCCAAAGCTTTTCGAATATAGCTCCAGTTGTAATCTAGGATCCCGTGAAAAGAAGTATCTGCAAATACCAAATCTACTAGTTGCCTGTGTGAAGATTATGGACACCAAAAGTTTAGGTAGAAACAATAAACTCCAAGTCAATCATGGGACTGGTGTGAGAACTAAAACATTTATTAATCTTAAATTTTAAAGTTATGAAATCGTGGGACCACGCCGTATAACACAGAACTGGTTTACTCCACATGAATCTTAGTTTAGAATAAAACTACGCAATGCTTTTTAGAAAAATGAAGCCATTATAAGACTCAGACCCCATCACACTATGCAATGCAAGACTGAGGATAGAGTTTTCCCCTATAATAGCCAAATATGCTTGATACATATAAAACAAAATTATTTTGATATTACTATAGGTGTATAGTGTCGAAACAATTTCAAGTATCAACGTATCAATCAAAAACGACATGGGTACCATATATCATATCGGCATACTAGTTCTACAACTAAAACCGAAAGGTCACTTATTGGAAATTGGATTTCCATCTATGTGTCGAGGCAAGGGATGGCTCCTCACCGATTCGAGACACTCTAGCAAATGCCTCAGGGCTCGGACGTTGGCGAACCCTTGGATCTTTAGGGCTAGTCCACACATACTTTAGTGGATTAATTATTCCTAAACAATACGTTTCCCGGTCCTATTGGACCTATCACTTGGCCAGTAGCAACCAATATCCGAGGCGCCTCTTTCCGTCATCCACATAAGTAAAAATGCCTAGGCTCCATACCATGACGCCACTTCTAGATAGAAAGAAATGCATACACTCCCTGTACTCATGACCCCATTTTTGACTAATACCGGGTGTAAGGCTCGCGAATTAACGCTATAAACAAAGCTATGCTATTTAAAACTGTGCTTTGATTATCAACCACAAGACTCTGCTTTTCCATACAAGCCTTGAACACTTGCATCTTAGCATGCCACACTGACAATTCACGCCATGCAACTGATGTCTATCAATATATAACATCTAAGCTCGTACGTCTCAAAGAAGGGTGTTAAGCAAGAGAATAAATTCTCCGCCACCAAACAAATGTATATTTAATAGAAATCAATTAGCACAGAATGAAATACAATGTCAGACACACATCCATTTACAAGTCCGTTCTGGGTCTGAGCGAAACCGAAGGCACCTTATTCCTCGTCCCATATGTCCAATATAGGAGAGAGGTCCTCGCATATCCGTCGATCTCCAAGTACGTCTGAACGATCACCACTTATTACCTTGTATTGGGTGTACAACCCAATCAAGACATCAATAATCATCCAAACGATGTAAAGAACACCGGTCTTCAACCACCGTCTTCATTGTTGACTTTTGGTCATTGTATTAATTATTCAGAACGGGTCAAACCCGTTCTTTCCGAATAACTCGCGTATTTTATAATCAAGTGCTTTAAAAACACATCATACGCCTCATTCCAATTCAGAATATTCTTTTAATAAAATATTCACATTATTAGGGAAAGGTTCCTATTAATTTTATCAAAGATAAACTCTTTTAAGTTTATTCTTAGATCTTCCTTTGGATATCAATTTCAAAAGATTTTATTAACTAGTCGGGATTATCGTGCCTTACTGAAGTAATCATTTATTTTATCTTTCCAATCCAACCTATTCATCCTATGGAGCAAAACTGGTAGTACTCCATATCTAACACCCACCATGTCATCGGTAAATTTTATTACCATTTCATTCTCAAATCTAATTAAAGATTTAACTGTCGCCTGGAGTAAGACTGGTGGTACTCCATTCTTGATCATTTCAAGAATTTGATAAATTTATTTATCTCATTCCCATTTCAATCTAATTAAAATATTTATTAAAACTACAATTTGGTTTAATATAAAAAATCGTTACTTTATAACTATTCAAATGTAAGAAATCAATCTTAAAAAATCGTTACTTTATAACTATTCAAATGTAAGAATTCAATCTTATCTTTAACTGGGTTAAAGAACTATTGTCATTTAAGACACAGTTCACGATAAACTCAAAATCATCTTCCGTCAAAATGGAATCTGCACGGAAATCATAATAGTGTATAATCGATATAAATTCCCGTATCATACTAATAATATAAATGCAATAGCGGCAAGGCCTTTTAAATTCCATATATAGTATCGGTCTTCCTTCACAGAAGCTCATATTGATTATTACCAAATCGAATTACATTCAATTCCAATTTAATATTTTAAATTGGAAAACTTTACTTTGGGAAAATTTCCATTTAAATCTGAATACAAAGATTTATAAATTCCAAATCATATCTTTACTGTTAATTGGGTTAAAGAACAAATGTCGTTTAAAACATCGTTCACGATAAACCCAAAATCAACTTTCATTTCAATTCCAATTCATTATTAATTAATTGGTAAAGTTCTCTAAATCTTAATTAAAAGATTTATTCTTTTCTCAACTGGGTTTAAAATTAACGTTATTTAGGACACCATTCACGACAAACCCAAAATCCAATTTATTATTTTAAAAACCATTAGATTATTAATCTAGTTAATAACTAGTTCATTTCGATAAAGATATATTTTTATCTTTTCAAATATGGAATTTTTCATCCGAAATTTTTCCAAATCATTTATTATGATTTTACATAATTTTTCCATAATTTTATTAAGGCCCGTACAGTCGGTTTCTAATAATAACGGCCACCGAACAACATTCGTGGCGACCTTTTTCAAATTTGATTTGGACATAATCCAAAATCCAACAGCTAGATTTCACATCTCTTATATTCATTGGAAAGCTTTTTTCGATACGAACCCAACCAGTCTGGTTTTAGGTGAATCCGACGGTCGGATCTCCCGTTACATCAATTTGAAATTAATGGTCGAAATTCGTGAACGGTCGCTGCGCGGCGCATTCTATTCAGGCCATTAAATATATATAATATATATATTTCAAATTTTCAATGTTTTCCATTTAAAACGTATTTTATAAATCGTTTATATATTTGTTTTAAAACGATTCCTACTTCATTTTCAATTTTAATCAAAATTGAATATTCTATATCTTTATCGTATTAAAATGATAATATTTTCAAAATATTAGATTTTGTAATCACTTCTTTTTGATATTCATTATAAAATGAATAAAATCGATCGATAAACCCGTTCGAGTTAAAATGGCGTTTGCTACTTAACTCGGCTTCACATTTCGATATTTTTATGTCCGTCCAAAAACGGACATCAAAATCACAATTGTATTCTTCATTGAAAATTATTTTAAAATATTCTTTATTTTAAAATATTCTTTATTTTAAAAAGATTCTTTATTTCTGAATCAGAATGCAATCCAATCAATTACCATATAATTTCCGTTATATGGATTTCATACATCGTATGTATTCAACAATAATGATAAATAATCATTAAACAGTCCATTCACATTCAGAGTGAAATTTTACAACTGTGTAAGCATTAAAATTAAATAAATAATGCTCATCACAGCCTGTCAATCCATCGATTGACATACGACTAAATATTGGGATTAGTGTATATAAATCATCATCCCAACACCCGTGTGGGGTTTTCAAACAACAATAGTTTATTTAAATAAATCATTGGTTAATAATTTAACCAATTTTAATTCGGTTTGAATTACTTTCTATTTAACCAATTTTCATTGTTTTAAATTATAAATAGATATTTATAATTTAACTTCAATTACCACCTTAATGTCAACACTATTTTTAATGTGTTAATAATCATCACGACATCACAAACAAAACACAGTACAATCGATTAAATCGTCCATAGCCAGTGGACGAGGGAGGTGAGCTAACAATTTATAATGATTAAATCTGATAAAAACCTACACTGACAATTCTATATATTTTTATACATAAATAAAATAACATGATAAAATATAATTTAGTGCGGAGTTCTTACCTTGGGTTTCCACTCCATCATTTTTTTATGCAAAGGAATTTGAGATTTTCGGCTCCACAGTCCACATACGATGTCTAAATCACTCCAAATTAGGTTTATTGTGAAGCTCTCATCGATATGGTTCCAGCGCATCTTGTTTCGCTGAATTCCGAGTTCGTATGAAAAGGTTATGTTTTTTTTCAAGTTTCATGTACATATAAGTCATTAACAATTAAAATAAGTAATTAATTAACCTTAATTTCTTAATAATCACTCCTCTAATCTTCTTCCTTTCCGATTTCCAGTGCACAAACACAACAGCCCCTCCTTCACCATTCATGTGACTTCTCTCCCCTCTTCCTCCTTCATTTCTCAATGAAAATTCGAACCATCTTCACCATTGCTCTTCTCTTTCCCCTCTACATGCTCAACACAAACACCTTGAACTCGATGCTCATCCATGCTGCGGCCTTCCAAGCTCCATCGCACGTATACTGTAACAACCCGGGAAATCAGAACCAATTTAAATTTTTTATTTTAGCAGTTTTATTGAATTTTGAATATTTAAAATGATTTGTTTTAAATAATAACGAATAGAAATATATTTTGAATAGAATTAGAACATATAAATTTATTTAAATCGAAGTTAGAATATAAATATTTATTTTAATTACAAAAGGAATTGGAAATGGCGCGGTAGTTTAAAAATTCGATTTCAAATTTCAAATGAATGTACAGGAATCAAAATAAACCGGATTTTAGTGAAACCAGAAATATTTGAATTTGTTTGAAAATATCTTTCCAACGAATGTGAAAAATCCAGATTTCATAGCGGGAATAAAAAGTTAAGCCCGGTTGAAAATTCAGAATAGTCGCTATGGAATTTATATAATATATAGCCTTAAAAATAAATATTTTGCAAACGACCTCCTTTTCCGATGAGACAGCTTTTGTTGGATCGGAAATGTCAAATTATTGCTTGATTCCAATTTTCATAATTTTTGAATTAATATGTGAGCGTGGCAGATTTAAACGTGTTTGGTCAATTCAGTTTGAATTTAATCAACTAAAAATGAACGTTTTTCAAATGGTCTCCAAATTCGACGAAATTAGTTTTGCTAGGACCGTATCGTTAAAACGTAGCCAGATTTATTTTTCTAAATTTTTTGGAATCCGTATGTGGCCCCGGTAAATTAAAATGTGCGTTAAAATCAGTTTTGAACGTTATTAAATTATATTTTAAATTTGATGAAAACTGATCGTAACAGTTGAATTGACTTACGATACATATCCCATTGTATTCGGAATGGGGGTAATTAGCTAGGGCCGACTATCATTGGGTTCAATTTGGAATCCGAACGAAAATTTAACCTTTTGGATTATAAAATAAATAATTAATTAATTTTATATTCCCCCTCCCCCTCTTATCTCCTAATATTGGTCAACCCACCCTTTTTTCATTCAAATCGATTTAAAAAAAAAGTGGAAATCGACGCGCAGTCGCGCCTTACCCACCACCACCACCGAAGACCGCCACCGCTCCCCGTGCCTCGCGCCACCGCCAATTCGCGCCACCGCCAATTCGCGCCACCCCCTCTCTCCTCCATTGAGCATCTCCCTCGACGACCCTCAAATTAGAAAACACCACCGTACCCCCTCTCTCAACCACTACAGTCCACCATCGGTTAGTGGGACCACTGCCGCGTTTGAGAGCGCCCTCCGACGCTCCGACCCCCTACGTTCCCTCCTCCGTCGAATGAAACCCCAGAAGTAAGTTTTTAACATGATTTCCATTTTTTATTACATGATTTTTAGCTTGGAAAATAGGATTTTTATAGTAGTAAAAAAAAATTTTAACTAGTAGAGAAATACAGAATTTTATTTATAGAAAATATAATTTTTATTAGTAGAAAGATATGATTTTAACATTAAAAAGATTAGATTTTTAACATCAAAAAGATTAGATTTTTAACATTAAAAAAATAGATTTTTAACATTAAAATGATAAGATTTTTAACATTAAAAAGATTATATTTTTAACATTAAAAAGATTGGATTTTAACATTAAAAAGATAAGATTTTTAACAGTAATAAGATAAGATTTTAACATTAAACAGATTTGATTTTTTATAGTTAGAAAAGAATAGGTTTTTAAAAAATGAAAAGATAAGATTTTTAACAATATAAAGTTATGATTTTTATTACTATAAAAGTATGATTTTAATGCATGTAGTGGTGTTATAAAAATTTGATATATATATATATATTAGCGATAGAAAACATGATTTTTAGTTAGATAAAAAAATACTTTTAATTGGATAAAAAATTATATATAAACATCATATTGAAAATGTGATTATTTAAATATAAATATTATTGATTAAAAATATGATTTTCAATGTATAAACATCATATTAAAAATGTGATTTTTGCTATGAACAACGTGAAAAAGACTACGTTGGAATTTCGGGCAAATCCGAACGGTTCAGAAATTCAGAAATAGAACCGGAGGAGTGGATCCCAAAGGTGAGAACTTCTCACTTTAATTTATTTTCTAGTTAAATATATATACTAGGATGCAGGCGGTGCTTAGTAGCACCCGACACCTTTGTTTGAAACCATGTTTGTTTGGTTGTTTGGTTGATTGGATTATTTGTTGAATTTGGGTTGGGAAATGAATTGAATTGATAGAATTTGGTTTGTACATGGCATGAGCCATTATTAGTCGAGGGATTAGGCTAGACCTTATTTCGGTTCTTCTATCGCGCCGTTATGCTGCCAAAATTTTCTAAAAGTATTAGAACAGTAAAAATATCATTTTTATTGTATAAATGAACTGTATAAAATATTCATGTGTTGAAATAAATATTTTATAGTTAAAAATATAATTTTTAACGTGTATATGAATAAAATAAATACTCATTTACAAATCGAATGATTTGTTTATGTACACACATTTGACTGATATTGAATGGGACGATATATTTTACACATCGCCCAACTGCACAAATAATAATCAGTGTTTGTTGTTTGAAAACCCCACACCGGTATCGGGATGATATTGGACATAGAATGATCCCAATATTTAGTTGTATGTCAATCAATGGGTTGAGAAGCTGTGATGCGCGTTAATTATTTATTTTTACGCTTATACAGTTGTAAATTGCACTCTAGATGATGGTTAATGGAATATCATTGTTGTTATATACATGTGTTGTATGAAATCCATATAATTAACATTATATGGTAATTGATTGGGTCTGATTCCAATTCGAAAAGAACGAATATTTTAAATTAACGAATATTTTAAAATGACGAATAATGAATATTTTAAAATAACTAATATTTTAAAATAATATTCAGTAATGATCAAAATATGATTTTGATGTCCGATTTAGGATGGACACGTAAATATTGAAAAATATGAAGCCGTGTTGATTAGATATGCGCCATTTGGACGCGAACGATATTTATATCGATTTTATTCATTTTCATAATGAATATTGAAAAGGAAATTATTTCAAAATCTGATATTTTGAAAATATTATCATTTATATATTAATGATATAGAATATTCAATTTTGATTTAAAATTGAAAATGAAGTTGAATTCATTTTTAAAACGAAATTAAAACAAATTATAAAATACGTTTTAAATGGAAATTGACAAAATATTATATATATATATATATATATATATAATATAATGGCCTGAACAGAACGTGTCACGCCGCGGTCGTTCGCGAATTTCGACCATTGACTTCGAATTGACATTACGGGAGATTTAACCGTCGGATTCTCCTAAAACCAGAACATGTGTCGAAAAGAGCTTCCCAACGAATATAAAATATTTAAAATCTAAAAGTTGGATTTGGAATTATGTCCAAGTCAAATTTGGAAAAGGTCGTTGTAAGTGTAGTTCGATGACTATTTATGGAAATCTACTGTACGGGCCTTGATAAAATTATTAAAAATATTGATAATTTGTGTAAAATCATAATGAATGATCTGGAAAGAATTGGGATGAAAAATTCCAAGTTCGTAAAGATAAAGTTATATTTTTATCGAAATGAACTAGTTATTAACTAGAATTATAATCCAATTATTTTTAAATAAATAAATTGGATTGAGAATGGGTTTTAATTTAACCAGAATTTCCAATATATGAACTGGAGTATATTTGAATGAAAATCATCTTCGGAATATTTCGATGTTAGATTTCGTGATTATACAGACATTGTTATGGAAATTTGGAAGATATATATATCGTTATTTCTAATACGATATTTGTTGGTTTCAGAATTTGAAATTGAATATAAGCCGATATAATTTCTATTCAGAGCCTTGTATTTGATATTAAATGAAATTTTGTGTTTGTCGTGAATGGTGTCTTTATTAACACCGTTCTTAAACCTAGTTGAGAAAAGAATAAAACTTTAATTTAAGATTTAGTGAAGTTTTCCAATTGACTAATATTAAATTGGAACTGAATAAAAGAATTGGATATTTGGGTTTATAGTGAACGATGTTTTAAACGACATTCGTTCTTTAACCCAATTAATAGTGAAATATGATTTGGAATATATAAATATTTTATTAAGATTTAGTAGGATTTTCAAAAGTAAAGTTTTCAATTAATTAATATTTAATTGGAATTAAATGGAATTCGATCGATAATAATCAAAATGAACTTCTATGGAGGAAGTCTGATAATATATATGGAATTTAAAAGGCTTTGTCGTTATTCCATTTATATTATTAGTCGGATATGGAAATTGATATCGAATATATATATTGATCTGTTTTCCGTGAAGATTTCATAATTAATAGAATGTGATTTGGGTATATCGTGAACTGTGTTTTAAATGACATTCGTTCTTTAACCCAGTAAAAAACATGATTACATGTCTAACATTGTATTTCGAACTGTATGGTTGATCTCTGCTAAATGTATATCTGTTTGGTGGCGGGGAATTTATTCTCTTGCTTAACACCCTTCTCTAAGACGTACGAGCTTAGAGGTTATATATCGGCAGAAATCAATAGTACGGTGTAGATTGTCGATGCTGCATGTTTGATTTCCCAAAGTTAAATAATCATTAATATTGATGTTTGGGACGATTAAAGCAAAGTGGAGTTTTAATGAATCTTTAACTATATTGGAATGAGAATGTGATAATTTAAATTATCCAATTTGAGAAATGTTCGAGAATGGAGTATCACCAATTTTACTCTGGACGATAGTTAAATCTTTAATTAGATTTAAACGTGAAATGGTAATTTAATTTTACCGATAATACCGTGGTGTTAGATATGGAATATTACCAGTTTTGCTCCATGGGATGAATAGGTTGGGATTGGGAAATTAAACAAATGATTACTTCGGTAAGGTTCGCTAATCCGGACTAGTTGATAAACCTTAAATGGTTTAGAATTGATACCCAAAGGAAGATTAAAGAATAAATTTAAAGAATTTATCTTTGATGAAATTAATGGGAACTTTTCCAAATGATATGAATATTTAAATAAAAGAATATTCAGAATTGGAATGAGGCATATGTTGTGTTTGTGTAGCACTTGTTTATAATATACCCGAGTTATTCGGAAAGGCCGGGTTTATACCCATTCTGAATAACCGATTCGACGATTAATCGACGATAAAGACGGTGGTTGAAGACCAGAGGTCTTCACATCGTTTGGATGATTACTGATGTCTTGATTGGGCTATACACCACGGACAAGGGTAATAAGTGGTGATCGTCCAGACGTACTTAGAGATCGACCGGATATGCGAGGGCCTCTTTCTCGTATTAGACATATGGAACGAGGAATAAGGTGCCTCCGATTTCGTTCAAACTCAGAACGAACTTGTAAATGGATGTGTATCTGACATAGGATTTTATTCTGTGTTAATTTATCTCTATTAAATATATATCTATTTGGCGGTGGAGTATTTATTCTCATTCTTAACGCCCTTCTCTGAGACGTACGAGCTCAGAGGTTCCATATCGATAGACCTCAGTCGCATGGCGTGAATTGTCACCGTGGCATGCTGAGATGCAAAGGATCAAGGCTTTTGTTGAAAAGCCGAGCCTTGTGGTTGTTGATCAAAGCACGGCTTTAAATAACATAGCTTTGTGTAGCGTTAATTCGTGAGCCTCGCACAAAGTTGTGAACCAAAAACAGGATAGTGACTACATGGAAATGGACATAAATTAGTTCTAGCTACGAATAACGTCATGATATGTAGCCCAGACGGCTTACTCATGTGGATGCTGCACACTATTATTACTTGATGGGAGACGAGGTACCTCGAATATATCGGCTCATCTGGGCTAATGGATATTATATCGATCACTACGGGACTGAAGGATATAGTCGACATACTGACCATTTTAGAGGTTCGAATGAACCGACTAATATATAGCTTATGGTATAACTAATCATCGATGGATGACCGGCCATAAAGATCCAAGGGGTTCACAGCGGGGATCCTGAGGCACCTGCTAGTGTGTCTCGAAATCGGTGAGGATAAACCCTTGCCTCGGTTCATAGATGGAAACCCAATTTCCAATACGTGATATTCAATTTTAGTTGTAAATATATATATATATATATATATATATATATTGCAACGTAATATAATGGTACCTACACCGCCTATGATTGATACATTTATATTTGAAGTTGATTTATTTATTTATAGTAATAATAAAAGATGAAATTTCGCGTATCAAGCATATTTGGCTATTATAAGGGAAAACTCTATCCTCGACTGTGTTCATTGTGTGATGGGACCTGAGTCTTATATTTGCAGTGACCAAAACATCTTCGAACAACCCGAAAACTCATACCAAATCGAAGAGCGACTCATGAGGATCATATATATATATATATATATATATATATATATATATATATATTTCATGATTTATAGACTTGTAATTTGATTGCTATGATATTTTTAAACATTGAAAAGCTCTAATTTTTAGGGTTAGAAGGAGGAATTGGGGCTGCCGTGTATTCGAGTTTGGGAATAGGTTTAGGAAGGTTTGAGACAATTTATAGTGGAGCTAATTTATTTTTTTAATGATTTTTATATTTTATTATACTCAATTATCGCTCATTTTCATAGTTTAAAAATCCGTGTGGTCACCTATGGTTCCCGTTTTCAATAAAAATTGAGTTGTAGCTACTCTCTGACATTACGGATCCAATGAAACTAGTTCCGTCAAATTCTGAGTCTGTATGCACAAACAACGAATTTTTAAGGCCGAAATAGTGACTATTTTTCTACTATAAATCACGCTCGGCCACATACTGATTCTAAAAATCGCGGAACTTGGAATCTTACTATTATTCAATGATACGAATCCAAAAAAAAAAATAGAATCGAATTCCGAGGTCGTCTCAATAATGTTCCTTTGTAAAACTGCTACAATTAACTTTAAAAATGTGATTTTAGCGTATCTTTTCTTCCTGTACACCCAAACGCAAACTTAAAAAATTATGGCCTTTTGGATTTAACCATTATTTGATGATACGAATGCAGAAAAAAAATGGTATTGAATTCTAAGATCGTCTCCATAATGTTCCTTTGTAAATTGATCGCCTGTTTTAGAAAAAATGGTTTTGCTTTGCGTGGCCATATACTGGCTCCGTTTGACACGCATTTTGGAACTCAACAATGATTTGTCATTATGAATCCAAAAAAATTTAACTCGTCGGATTCTGAGCTTCCTAGCAAAATTTCACTTTTTAAGAGCTGTGCGATGATTTTAAAAATTGAATTTTCAAAATTTGCAAAACAAAGCTTATAAATCAATTTAATAATTTTACTGATTTGTTTTAAGTCAAATAAAATAAAAAAACTAATTTCCAAATTATTCTCAAAATTTATATAGAAAAATAACCAATTTATATTCAAAAATTCCTTAAAATAGCTTAAATTAAATTTTAAATTTGTTCTGAAATTCCGGGTTGTTCAATCTCCCCCACTTAAAATCTTTTCGTCCTCGAAAAAGAACGAAGCTGAAATTTGTTTAACTAACCAACTAAACTTTCATTCTTCAACTTTTCAGATTCTAAGAATTTTCTAATTTCTCAAAAATTTGGCTAACACCCTAAATTTTCAAAAAATTTCGCCATAACCTCCTTTGTACGGGCTGATCGGTAAAACAGCAACTTGCCTCACACGGCCCTCATCAATCCAAAAGAAAAGAAAAAGCCACGTGGCTCATAAAATCATCAAAACCCAAGAAATACAGTAAATATGTACCTATTTGTCGGGCATACAATTTTATTCCTCTTCTTAGATTTCATGTTATGACCTATTCAATACATATACATGTGTACGTATGCAATTCCCATCAAATTTCAATTCAGTTCAGTATACGATTCGATGTGGCTAAATTTTACCTTTCATACTCTTATGGTTAAATTAATTATTAATCTAGTAATTCTATTAGTTAAACTAAAAATCAAACATCACAACCAGCAATCAATTAGTCAATTAACTTTTCAAACATATATCTTTTACATACAGTCAAAAATCATATTTTTAGTGCAAATCAAAGCAATAAACTCTAACAAAGTTTTGGTTCTCACACCAATGAATTGAAAATATATAGATATCCCACTTTCTAACTCGAACATGAATACTGATGATGCCCGAGCATCAACAGGATTATCCCTGGGCGACTAGAGTGTGATTCTATGTCTATCCAGTATATTTAGGACTTCGTATATACGATCATGACGCGTATATGCAAAATCTTCATATACTCGATTGTCCAAAATAAAATAAAATAAAATAATGTACTCAAATATGTATAATAATGTTTAAATTTTCAAAACAAAATTTGTTTTCATTTTTTTTTTAAAATAACACTGTTTGAAACTCATTCTAAGATACTACTTATCCCATCTCTAACAAGCCCTTCTTATTAGATATTAATAATCCAATTTCTGATGAATTCTTTCGTTTGGTTCTAATGTGCCTTATTCTCTATCTTTGTAAACCAAAGCTCTGATACCATGCTGAAACGACCTAAACTTCCGCTTATGAGAAAGCCCGAATTGAGTTGAGAACACGATGCATCAGAACACAAATAATAGAACATTTCATTGCTAATAGAACAATTTTCATCAGAGTACAAGAATATTCCAGAGTATGAATAAATATTACACATTGGAAACACAATATAAGAGATTTAATAAATTATAAAGCAGCGGAAAATATTATTCAATGCGTAGAGGAAAATACATCACTAGCACAACAGAAAGAAATACACGGATACAAAGCTTTCTGAATATAGCTCCAGTTGTAATCCAGGATCCTGTGAAAAGAAATATCTGCAAATACCAAAACTACTAGATGCCTATGTGGAAATTATGGGCACCTAGAGTTTAGATTGAAATAATAAACTCCGAGTCAGTCATGGGACTGGTGTGAGAACTAAAACAGTTATTAATCTTAAATTTTAAAGTTAGGAAATCATGAGACCACGCAGTATAACATAGAATGGGTTTATTCCACATGAATCTTAATTTTGAATAAAACAACGCAATGCTTTTCAGAAAAATTAAGCCATTATTAGACTCAGGTCCCATCACAAAATGCAACACAAGCCGGAGGATAGAGTTTTCCCTTATAATAGCCAAATATGCTTGATACGTATAAAACAAATTTATTTTGATATTACTATAAGTGTATAGTGTCGAAAATATTTCAAATATAAATGCACCAATCATAAACGACATGGATACCATATATCATGTCGCTAAACTAGTTCTACAACTAAAACTGAAAGGTCGCATTTTGGAAATTGGATTTCCATCTGTGAGTCGAGGGAAGGGATGGCTCCTCACCTATTCGAGACACTCTAGCAAATGCCTCAGGGCTTGGACACTGGCGAACCCTTGGATTTTCAGGGCTGGTCCACACACACTTTAGTAGATTAATTATTCCTGAACAATATGTTTCCCGTTCCTACCGGACCTATCACTTGGCCAGTAGCGACCAATATCCGAGGCGCCTCATTCCATCATCCACATAAGTAAAATTGCCTGGGCTCCATACCCTGACACAACTTCTAGCTAGAAAGAAACACATGCACTCCCTGTAGACACGATCTCGTTTTTGACTCATACCGGGTGTGAGGATCGCGAATTAACGCTATATACAAAGCTATGTTATTTAAAACTGTGCTTTGATCATCAACCACAAGACTCTGCTTTTCAACAAAAGCCTTGATCATTTGTATCTTAGCATGCCACAGTGACAATTCACGCCATGCATCTGATGTCTATCAACATATAACTTCTAAGGTCGTATATCTCAGAGAAAGGTGTTAAGTAAGAGAATAAATTCTCCGCCACCAAACAGATACATATTTCATAAAAATCAATTAGCACAGAATGAAATCCAATGTTAGACACACATCCATTTGCAAGTCCGTTCTGGGTCTGAACGAAACCGGAGGCATCTTATTCCTCATCCCATATGTCCAATACAGGAGAGAGGTCTTCGCATATCCATCGGTCGCCAAAGTATGTATGAATGATCACCACTTATTGCCTTGTCTTGGGTGTACAACCTAATCAAGACATCAGTAATCATCCAAACGATGTGAAAAACTCTAGTCTTCAACCACCGTCTTCATCGTCGACTTTTGGTCGTCATATTAATTATTCAGAATGGGTTAAACCAAATCTTTCCGAATAACTCACGTATTTTATAATCAATAATCAAGTGCTATAAAAACACGTCATACGCCACATTCCAATTCAGAATATTCTTTTAATAAAATATTCACATTATTAGGGAAAGGTTCCCATTAATTTTATCAAAGATAAATTCTTTTAAATTTATTCTTAAATCTTCGTTCGGATATCAGTTTCAAAAGATTTTATTAACTAGTCGGGAGTATCGTGCCTTAATCGAAGTAATCATTTATTTTATCTTCCCAATCCCAACCTATTCATCCAATGGAGTAAAACTGGTAGTACTCCATATCTAACACCCACTGTGTTATCGGTAAAATTTTATTACCATTTCATGCTCAGATCTAATTAAAGATTTAACTATCACCTGGAGTAAGACTGGTGGTACTCCATTCTTAATCATTTCAAGAATTCGATAAATTTAATTATCTCATTCCCATTTCAATCTAATTAAAAATTTATTAAAACTCCAATTTGTTTTATCAAAAATCATTATCTTTAACTGGGTTAAAGAACTAATGTCATTTAAAACAAAGTTCACAATAAACCCAAAATCATCTTCCATCAAAATGGAACCTACATGGAAATCATAATAGTGTATAATTGATATAAATTCACGTATCATCTCCACTAATAAAGAAAATCTTTAAGGATGGTGAAGCTTTTATGCGTTTCCACTAATACCCACTCTCCTCCTATTATCCAACGTCAAATAATACTAGGGTTTTAGGGTGAAACCGTCATCCCACGTTCCACTTTCACATTGTTTATACCACGACGTTCAGTTGGTCAACCGTTTCCACGCATTTCCTTTTCTTATCTTCATTTCTCGCCACTTTCTCCGCATTTCTTTTGTTCTCCAGATTTTTCTCCCCATTTCCAAACCCTAAACAACTCCATCTTCATCCTTTACTGCAGCGATTTCCTTTCCATTGTTCACCTACTACACCCTTCCCCTCCTAACATCCACTGACAGCAGAACTTGTTTGAATTTTTTGAATTTTGTATGATCTGATGTTCAAGCTCAGGTCCGACAGTCCAATTACCCGTCTACCACGTAGTCGAAGAGATAACAAGTAATTTTTTTACTTCTTACCTCCTTTACATTTTCTTACTACTTGCTTCGATATTTTCAGATTCCTAATTTTTCGATTTGTTTCAGATCTGATGCTCACGTATAGATCTGATAACTGACCAACCCAACTACCACGTAGTTGAAGGCATAACAGGTAATTTTCTGTACTTCTTGCCTCCTTCTTCACATTTCTTACTGCTTGCTTCGATATTCCCAGATTCCAACACATCTGCTACTGAAATTCGCTGTATTGTCGGTTGTTTCCTTTCGATCTACTTAGGTATTTTTTTCTTAATTTTTGCGATATTTTCTTATGTTTAATCATTAAGCCAACATACTGTGGTTACAACATACAAAACCTATTCACTGTCCTATTTTACATGAATAACTTCTGCTAAACGAAAATGATTTTCTTAAAATGATAATCTATAATACACATAAATTGTAAATATCATATTATTTCATGGTTGATGAATTAAACTCTTTATATACATGTATATGAAGTGAATGCTGAAAACTTTGCCTGTTTTACAGAATAGAAATCTCTGTTGTAGCTGAGGTGTACATAGTTATGGAAGAATTGGGTCCAGAAAAATTCAGATATACTGGAGGTAAACATATAGATTGTTTATTGGTCAAAACTGCAACATATTTTGTTTTGTTTAGTTGCTTGATTATTTAATCAAAGTTTTCATTTCTATGATTATTTAATACATATATATTACATGGGAAAGCATTAAAATAAGTTGATTCATCAGTTTAATATGTAATCCGTGAATAATATATCTCTATGCATTAGATGCAGACACAGAATTCCAAAAGTATATTAACTTTCTATTGAATGTATCTATGGATGGTCAGTGTTACTATAATAAAATTCTCATTGTTTATTTGATGTAAACAAACTTCGATCATATAAACTCTTAACATTGGGTTGACGGTGATGGTATTATACATGTTTAGATGACTATAATATAACAGATACATGTTACTTTTTTAGGGTTGTATGTTATAACACCTAAATGAAATTCAACCCTATTGTTTACATTTTGTTTGATGAAGTTTATAAATCAAGGCCATAGCCCATAATTTAAGGCAGATTTATTATCTCATTAAGTTAGTTGGTCCAGTGACATTAATTTTTGCTAACATATCTTCGAATATGGCGATGAATAGCATTAGATTTTAACAAAAAAATCGGAATTTACATTTAAATATAACATTATCAAATTTTACAATGTATTTTTATTTATTTGTTAACATACTAATATATGTATGTTACTCTATTTCTTACCGAAATAAGAATTATTTCCTTGACTGATTGACAGAACAAATCATTTGTATTTTTGGGAGAGGCAAATCAATCAAAGAATGTTAAGCTCCAAGAAGGATGAATTAGAATTTTCTAACATGGTTAGTAACATATATGCCAAATTTTATGATAAAATCTTTGAAAATATATACTTATGATATGGGTTTGATACATTTCAGATTTTTTTTAATTAAGTGATGATTCTGAACTTATAAGATTTTGAAGTGTATAACATGGTTAGTAACACCCTGCTTGACTTGGTTGTTTATTCCCCCTAATTATTGCTGTCCATTCTCTTATTAGCAATAACTATAATAATAGGTTTATTATATTTGTAGGTGGAAGCGTAAGGATGATTACCATTGGGATTCAGATTTTATGAGTTGCCTTAGGACCACAGCTTGACACGACAATGCTTTAATGAATCATCAATAGGTATAGTTTTCAATTATCTACAATGTTATTGGCGTGAAAATAAATTGTGATCAGAGTTGAGATAAAAAATATATAAGGAATGGTATGACCTCTGATATGCAATACCTTGACTAATTGCAGTATTTTACAATCTCAACGATAGGAAATAGACTTCTTCCCATTATATGGATTTATAGTTGATGAGTAACCACTTATATTTAGCATGATTGAATATGTTTTTAAAGTTGCTCATATGATCATATTTAGTTAAAGATGAAGTACGTTTCATCATTCCAGTAGTTTAATTGCCATACACTATCTTCGCACTACAGAACCATAGAACCCCAGTAGGCTAGAATATTTACATTTACATGAGAACAGAACGACGTTTTTTGTTCCTAAAAAGATTAATGGACAAAGCTGGAAGTTCATTAACGGAAAATAATATATGACTCAGTTGATATGTATGATTTTTATTCAAAATACCATTTCTTTGATTGGTAAAGGAATTTGTTAAACCTATGTTACTTTTGAATCACTCTCTGTTTTAGCACTAACGTATGATTGACTAGAAATTTCAATACAAGTAGGGTAATTGTGCCTCTTGAACCACAATCTCAAAGATACTGCCGTAAGATTATAACAATCCTTCCGTTACGCCTCTTTATTTCACGCGCAGGCTATGACTTCTCTTCTTGATAATAGTCAAACACTAATTTAGTTTTGATTTTAGATCTCATTCTTTTTTTTCAGTATTCATTGCAATCAGGATGCGTTGATCAAGACTGGATGCAAATTCGGTTGATTTTCTGAGGACAAAGATCAGATGAAAAAGATACAGATGAAAAGGAGGAAGTCCAAAAGGTTGTTCTTTATTTTTTTGCCTTAAAACCTTCCAGCTAAATTATCAATCGTATTTTGATAATTATATGTCATATTTGGCTTTCAAAATATTTACACTATAATCATATGGACATGATTTAACAATGACATTTATATATTGAGTGTGGATCAGTGACAGCTTAGTGGCAGGAAGTAAAAATTTTATGCCCCAAAACGGTCGGGGGGTTTAGAGTGAAAAATTACAACTGTATTTGTTGTCGTGTTAGTTGTATCACAGCATACAACGTAAGCATTCTGCCATGCAAATATAATCATATTATAATTAGACTGATAGATATAAACATTTGTTTCATTAGTCACAACTATCGAGCATAATTACTGCTTCATATTTTTGTTGCTTATATGCCATAATTTGCATCCATGCATGTTAATATGTAATATGATCAATAATAGCTTTAAAAGGATGTGATGGTATTATATTCAGAATGAGGTAGTTGAATTTTGATTAATGTTTTAAGGATGAGCTATGCGCATATTGCTTGAATTACAACCGCCGTTTCCTTATTCAACTTAATCATTTGCAAGATGCTGAGGTGTACGCTTTACTTGAAACAAGTACGGTTTCCAACTGAAAAATAAAGCATGTATTATGCCTCGATCAATTAATTTTAAAAAAATTGAAATCTCTATTGAAAGTCATCAAGGTGCCTTAGCAACTATCAGGCTTCACCACTTTTTAACATATTGCATCACATTTCTATGTCATGATGCAGTTTATACAATGACTTAATCCGTACTTGTTGACATGAGTACAAAATACTCCTCTTGAAGGCTGGCAGGAAGGTTGCACTGAGCTGCTGCACTTGGCTAAAATGTGACACAGGTGATGTATGTCTCCTCAGTATTTGTTTATTTGTTTCAGAAATATTTCATATTTTTGGATTGCTTAAGAATTAGATCAAGTTAACACACTTATTAGATCATACTTTTTGAATCATATGTACTACGGTTTTTCAGATAATATAATTTCTGCCAAGTTATAACAAGCAACAATTTACTTCAAACTTTTTTTAGCCAGTCCACTCTCCCAAATCATTTGAATCTTCCATCAAATTTACTATTTTTTTTTCCCAGCTAAAACTCATGTAGCACTTCAACAAATCTATGGACAATAGACTTTGCCTACATTCTTGGTGGAAAGCACATTGATGGTTGTGATAATCGTACGTTGGTGCCACTTCTTACTTAGGCATGAGCCCGTACTGTTACAGCAAGAAGTTTGTTGTGATTATCGGTGTTCCATGATTGTACTAAAAAATACTGTATTTGTGTTTGTCTTTATGGTTAATGAGACTAAGGGGCCATGCACTGAGAATTTGTCTTAATTTAGTTGCAGCAAAATTTGTAAAATCATGTGTTTAATCGTTTATATTTATTAAACATGTTTCTGATTGCTTGATGTTACATTAAATATAGACTTAGCTTTTTATGTACGTTTTGCATATGAACAGTCTGTAGTTTACGTTACATTATTACAAATTAAAAGGGCATGGGAGACACAAGTGACTAACCATTTTAAACACAATTCTAGCTATTGTAGAATTCACCTATGCACATGCCCATCGGGCGTGCCTACGTACTGGTTCTATTAATATAAATGGAATAGTGGCAAGGCCTTTTAAATTCCATATATAGTATCGGTCTTCCTTCACAGAAGCTCATCCGATTATTACCTAATCGAATTCCATTCAATTCCAATTTAATATATTAAATTGGAAAATTTTACATTAGGAAAATTTCCATTTAAATCTTAATACAAAGATTTATAAATTCCAAATCATATCTTTACTGTTAATTGGGTTAAAGAACAAATGTCATTTAAAACATCATCCACGATAAATCCAAAATCAACTTTTATTTCAATTCCAGTTCAAAATTAATTAATTGGTAAACTTCTCTAAATCTTAATTAAAAGATTTATTCTTTTCTCAACTGGGTTTAAGAACGGTGTTATTTAGGGCACCATTCATGACAAACCCAAATCCAATTTATTATTTTAAAAGCCATTGGATTACTAATCTAGTTAATAACTAGTTCATTTCGATAAAAGTATATTTTTATCTTTTCAAATAAGGAATTTATCATCCAAAATCTTTCCAAATCATTTATTATGATCTAACATAATTTTTCCATAATTTTAATAATTTTATTAAGGCCCGTACAGTCGGTTTTCAATAACGCCACTAAACTGCATCCATAGCGACCTTTTTCAAA
Organism: Allium sativum; assembly: GCA_030737875.1. Taxonomy (NCBI): domain Eukaryota; kingdom Viridiplantae; phylum Streptophyta; class Magnoliopsida; order Asparagales; family Amaryllidaceae; genus Allium; species Allium sativum. Next base: position 242,373,964 of record CM060923.1, on the reverse strand, counting down.
TTTGATTTGGACATAATCCAAATCCAACCATTAGATTTCAAATCTCTTATATTCATTGGAAAGTTTTTTCGATATGAACCCAAGATTCCAGTTTTAGGAGAATCCAACGGCCGAATCTCCCGTTATATCAATTTGAAGTTAATGGTCGAAATTCGCGAACAGTCGCTGCGCAGCGCGTTCTATTTAGGCCATTAAATATATATTATATATATTTCATCGATTTCCATTTAAAACGTATTTTATAAACCGTTTATATATTCGTTTTAAAACGATTCCAACTTCATTTTCAATTTTAAATCAAAATTGAATATTCTATATCTTTATCATTTTAAAATAATAATATTTTCAAAATATTAGATTTTGAAATCACTTCTTTTCAATATTCATTATAAAATGAATAAAATTGAAACACCCCACCTCCGTTAAGGTCACTCACAAAGGGAATCCCTTAACTTTGGCGGAGGGTTATAGGTACAAGACACAGAAAAATTTACAAGACAGATAAATTTAAGAAACGGAATTCAAACATTTATTGCATACGTAGTTCAATACAAAAGCATTACATCAAATTGTCTCAAAATAACATCCAAAATATTACACCATAATTTCTGTCTTGATTATTCAATAAAGAAGCATAAACCAAAAGTAAAAGTGCATAAATCTCCAAGGATAATGTCCAAGAGTCATAGCCAAGGCGAGAGAGAGTCCAAATCATACATCTGCTTTCTTGAAGCTTGCAAAGAGTCTGACTAAGCTGCAGTATTCCCTCCCTATGGAGCTGGGGGGGGGAACGGAAGAAAACGGGTCAAACAATAAGTCTGGTAAGTTCGGTGATTACTAGTATTTAAACAAGGAAAGGGATCGTGACAGTAGTAACAGAACATAGGACAATACCCTAATATAAGATAAGAGGAACATGTGATCGCACTCATTACTATAGTCTCTGCACCTACCAACTATTGGTTCAACCAGCCCCACGTGTTTATAAAAAACGATCCCCTTAATGATCGGCTCCTACTCGCATGCATTCATGTCCTGAGTCGTTTACCTAACCCCACCCATTCGTTTAGTTAACATGTTGAATCGGTTAAGTGTTTTCCTAATTGACTTAACCCTACCAATCTTGATTTAGCTTTAATTTATTAAAGCACCAACCACTCACATTAGACAGATCTTGTTGTGGTCACTAGATGTGTCAGTCGGTTCCGGGCAGATTTACACCACAACTCCGTCTATCCTCGGGTTCTTTTTGGGCATGATGCACTAACCACCCACATTAGACAGGTCTTGTTGTGGTCACTGGATATGCCGGTTGGTTCCAGGAAGATTTACACCACAACTCAGTCTAACCTCGGGTTAGGCATATTCGTCTTTTCTAAATTCACACACATATATATATGTCTAATTTCTTTATGTAGATTAAATTTAATTTAATCATGCCATAATTATCATTTGATTATGCTCACCATAAATGGTATATCAAATATACCATTTAATGAACAAATCTATGCCATGAATTTTCATATTTCCCATCGCTACCCCCGTGGAACGTACACATGAATCACGTAAATTGTTGGGCTAGTAAATTAGCCCAACCCATAAACAAGGAAAGGGGTAATAAACAAGAGACATGAAATAAACATAAAATAGCATACATTTCAACTTTTCATGTGTAACTTGTCATAGAAGTATCGTTATCTTTAATTAAATGGGTAAAGGTGAACTTGTGACTAAGTTGGGTCTAATGGTCATGTAAACTTGACAAAGGTCTAGCATGGAGGTTTAACATATAATCACAGTTTCAACCCACAACTTAGCATATTAACTTATGTATGTCAAAACATAAGAAAGCTACTATAACCATTTTTAAATTGCAACTTAGCATGATAACTTATGTGTGTTAAACATAAGAGGGCTGTTATAAACATATTCGAATGATACTTATGTGTTAAAAACATAAGAGGACTACAATTCCAAATTTTACAACATAATTAGATTCAACCTAACATGAATATACATGAGTGTTGATCTAACATATAAGCATGTAATTAGATCATAAACTTGCAATTAACCACCAATTTATAACATGAGATGTTTTACCATTTTATTGGCAAAATAAATCCATTACCCAATCATGATAGATTCCAATAACATACAATATGTTCATCACCACAAGCATATAGACATGATTAATATACAATATGTTCATCACGGCAAGCATGTGGACATGATTAATGTACAACATGTTCATCGCCACAAACATATAGACATGATTAATATACAACATGTTCATCGCCACAAGCATATAGACATGATTAATTACAACGATACTTTAAGATAAACGAGAATCAGATCTTATACATATGCGTCATTCTATATCCAAATTACAACATGTCATGATTCAATTGAAAGAATGTTTAAATCTGCGTAATAACCCACTTACAAACTAAAAAGGAATTCTTGCGTTCTGAAATATGGAATTGGTAAGCTCGCCTTTGATGTAGATCGTTGAATTTGATAATCTTTTAATTTGATTTTTGATTCAAGTTCTTATCTTGTCTTTGAATTGGTTACGGCTACTCCAAGTTCTCAACTCACAGCATGATAGTTCTAGGCTTATTTTTGAGTAATTTTTAGGTTTGAGTATTGGGTCGTTTATATAGAATTTCAATTCAATTTGAGCCGTCAGATGATCCTAGGGTTAACCACAACCATCCAGTGAAGATAGGGTGACACCTCAGCCTTAGTGACTCAACACTGAGTCACAAAATTGTCACCTTTCATATCTGCTCGGGGGGGGGGGGCAGGTCGACCCCTAGGTCGACCTGTAGGGGGGAGGTCGACCTGGATCCTAGGCGGGAATTTTCCCGCCCTGTCCGCTTCTGACTTCTGATTTGAATTCGTTTTCGAGCTGTTTGAATTTTCTGGAAACTTCCGACAGCCATAACTTCTTCATACAAAGTCCAATTTACGCAAACTCAGACTCTATCTCAACCAGAATTCCGAGACGAACACAATGGCGTAACCCGTTTCTCTTAATTCTCATATTTTAAATTAAGTATTCTAGGATTCGTTATTATAACGTTAATAGAAAATACGGGGTGTTACAAAAATCGATCGATAAACCGGTTTGGGTCAAAATGTCATTTGCTACTTAACTCGGCTTCACATTTCAATATTTTTTGTCCATCCAAAAACGGACATCAGAATCATAATTGTATTCTTCATTGAAAATTATTGTAAAATATTCTTTATTTTAAAATATTCCTTGTTTTAAAAAGATTCTTTATTTCTGAATCGGAGTGCGACTCAATCGATTACTATATAATTTCCATTATACATATTTCTTACATCGCATGTATTCAACAATAATGATAAATAATCATTAAACAGTCCATTCACATCGAAAGTGAAAATTTACAACCGTGTAAGCATTAAAATAAATAAATTATGCTCTTCACAGCCTGTCAACCCTTCGATTGACATACGACTAAATATTGGAATTAGTGTATGTAAATCATCATCCCAATACCCGTGTGGGGTTTTCAAATAACAACAGTTTATTAAATAAATCATTGGTTAATAAATTTAACAAATTTTAATTTGTTTTGAATTATTTTATGTTTAACCAATTTTCATTGTTTAAAATTATAAATAGATATTTATAATTTAATTTCGACTACCACGTTAATGTCAACATTATTTTTAATGTGTTAATCATCACAACGTCACAAACAATACACAATACAATCAATTAAATCGTCCATGGTCTATGGACGAGGGAGGTGAGCTAATAATGATTAAAACTGAAAATAAAACCACACTGGCAATTCTATATTTTTTATACATAAATAAAATAACATGATAAAATATAATTTAGTGAGGAGTTCTCACCTTGGGTTTCCACTCCATCATTTTTTTTAAATGCAAAAGAATGTGACCTTTTCGGCTCTACAGTCCACATACGACATCCAAATCACTCTAACTCAGTTTTATTGCGAAGCTCTCGTCGATATAGTGCCAAGCATCTTGTTTCGCTGAATTCCGAGTTCGTATGAAAAAGTTATGCTTTTTCAGGTTCCATGTACATATATGTCATTAACAATTAAAATAAGTAATTAATTAACCATAATTTCTTGTTAATCACTCCTCTAATCTTCTTCCACTCCCATTTCCAGCGCACAAACACAGCAGCCCCTCCTTCACCATTCATGCGACTTCTCTCCCCTCTTCCTACTTCATTTCTCAATGAAAATTCGAACCATCTTCACCGTTGTTCTTCTCTTTTCCCCCTCTGCACAAACACCTTTAACTCGATGCTCCTCCATGCTGCGGCCTTCCAAGCTCCATCGCACGTATACAATAAGTGGATCGACAAAAAATTTCATGAAATCACCCCAAACTTTTCCACAACATGTTATTTCACATCACAAACTCAAAAACTACACTCAAAACATGAATCATTGCTCCAAAACTCCACAATCCCCAAACCCTAGAAGCCAAAACTCACATTCTCCCCACTATAGTAAAATTGCATCGACCAAAACATCTTTGAACAAGCCCAAAACTAATACCAAATCGAAGAGTGACTCATGAGGATCACATATATAATTATTTCGTGATTCAGAGACTTGTAATTTGATTGCTATGATATTTTGAAAGATTGAAAAGCTCTCATTTTTAGGGTTAGAAGGTGGAATTGGGGCTGTCGTGTATTTGAGTTTGGGAATAGGTTTCGGAAGGTTTGAGACAATGTATAGTGGAGCTAATTTTTTTAATGATTTTTATATTTTATTATACTCAAATATCGCTCATTTTCATCGTTTGAAAATCCATATGGTCACCTACTGATCCCGTTTTCAATAAAATTTGATATGTAGCTACTCTCTGACATTACGGATCCAACGAAACTAGTTTCGTCAAATTCTGAGTTTATATGCACAAATAGCGAATTTTTAAAGCCAAAATATGAACTATTTTGCGACTGTAAAGTCACACTTGGCCACTTACTGATTCTAAAAATCGCGGAACTTGGATCTTACTATTATTCGATGTTATGAATCCAAAAAAAAAAATCGAATTCCGAGGTCGTCTCAATAATGTTCCTTTGTGAAACTACTCAATTTAGCTTCAAAAATGCGATTTTAACGTACCTTTTCTTCTTGTATGCACAAATGCAAACTTCAAAAATTATGTCCTTTTGAATTTAACCATTATTTAATGATACGAATCTAGCAAAAAAAAGGAATTGAATTCTGAGATTGTCTCCATAATGTTCCTTTGTAAATTGATCTCCTGTTTTTGAACAAAAGGTTTTGCTTCGCACGGCCATATATCGACTCCGTTCGATGCGCATTTTGGAACTCAACAATGATTTGTCATTATGAATCCAAAAAAATTTATCTCATCATATTCTGAGCTTCCTAGCAAAATTTAACTTTTTAAGGGCTCTACGATGATTTTAGAAATTGAATTTTCAAAATTTTTAAAAAAAGCTTATAAATCAATTTAATAATTTTACTGAGTTTATTTTAAGTGAAATAAAATATAAAAACTAATTTCAAAATTATTCTCAAATTTTATTTAGCAAAAATAACCAATTTATATACACAAATTCCTTGAAATAGATTAAATTAAAAATTTTAATTGGTTTTGAAATTCTGGGTTGTTACGCAAAGCAAGGCTTTAAATAGCATAGCTTTGTGTATAGCGTTGATTCGCGAGCTTCACACCCGGTATGAGTCAAAAACGGGTTGAGGAACCATTGGGAGTGCACGACGTTTCTTTCTAGCTAGGAGTGGTGTCATGGTATGGAGCCCAGATATTTCTACTTATGTGGATGATGGATTGGGAGGCGCCTCGGATATTGGTCACTACTGACCAAGTGATAGGTCCGATAGGACCGGGAAATGCGTGTTTAGGAATAACCAATCCACTAAAGTATGTGTGGACCGGCTCTACTGCTAACCAAGTGCTCGCCAGCGTCCGAGCCCTGAGGCATTTGCTAGAGTGTCTCGTAATTGGTGAGGATGATTCCTTGCACTCATAGATGGAATCCAATTTCCAATACGTGACTCTTGATTTTAGTTGTAAACCTATATGGTGACATAGTAGGATGGGATACTATGCCGTCTATGATTGATACAATTATGTTTGAAGTTGCTTTGACACTATACACTTATAGTTATATCAAAAGGATTTGTTTTAAACATACCATGTATGTTTGGCTATTATAAGGTAAAACTCTATCCTCCAGCTTGCGTTGCATTGTGTGATGGGACCTGAGTCTTATGATAACCTCATGTTTCAAAAAGCATAGCGTTGTTTAATTTAAACTGAGATTCATGTGGAGTAAACCCGTTCCGTGTTACACGGCGTGGTCCCATGATTTCCCAATTTTTAAAGTAAAGTATAATAACTGTTTTTAGTTCTCAGACCAGTCCCATGACTAACTCGGAGTTTATTGTTTTAACCTAAACTATGGGTGCCCCTATTTTCCACACGGAAGCTAGTAGTTTTGGTTTGCAGATATTTCTTTTCACAGGATCCTAGATTACAAACTGGAGCTATATTCGGAAAGCTTTGTATCCGTGTATTTCACTCAGTTGCGCTAGTTGATGTATTTTCCATTGTGCCTTATATTTATGTATATATTTTGTGTTGTACTATGAACTTTAATCTCTGATATTGTATTTCCGCTGTATATTATGTATTCATACTCTGATATATTCTTGTATTTTGATGTAATTGTTGTTATAGCAATGAAATGTTCTAGTCTTTGCGTCCGATGCGTCATGTTCTCAACTCAATCTGGGATCTCCCATACCAGGGAAGTTTGGGTCGTTTCATTATATATATATATATATATAATATATATCGTCGATTTCCTTTTAAAATGTATTTTATAAATCATTTTAAATTCGTTTAAAAAATGATTCCAACTTTCATTTCAAATTAAAATCAAAATTGAATATTCTGTTATAAGACAATTTTATATGGTGCATATATATGTTAAAAATTATATTTTTAACCACCCAATAATTATTTCGTTACATGCCAATTTTATTCATTCCATATATACATTAAAAGTTATATTTTCCACGATCCAATAATTATTTCATTACATGCCAATTTTGTTCATCACATATATATACATTAAAAATTATATTTTTAATGAACAAATATTTATTTCAACACATGACCATTTTATCCATTTCTATTTTTATACAATGCATAAATATCTTTCACATCACATATATATTTTTCATATCGCATATATATATATATATATATATATATATTACTCACATCACGTATATGTTTTATTCACATCGCATATATATATATATATATATATATATTTATATATTATTCACATTGCACATATGTATTTTTCACATTGCAAATATATATTTTATTCACATCGCATATTTTTTTTTCAATGCATATATATTTCATACAACGCATATATATTTCACTTACTCCATTTCACATCACAACCACAAAACAGTATAGTCAATTTAATCATCCATGTTTTTCAAACAACAGTGAATGTGTGCTGACAGGCACCGTACACATTTGTGATAATTAAAAAAATGATAAAAATCAATATTGGCAGTTCATATATGTAGTTATAAAATAAATAACTGTACAAGTATTATAGTGAGAGAGTTCTCACATTGGGTTCCACTCCGCCATTCTTTATTTGAAGATTTTATTACAGTTTGGGTTGAAATTTGCCTGAATTTCTAACGTGTTCCGTTTCCATTCTGGCCAGTTCTGAAATGTATATCTTGAATTTATGGTCCCAACGAAAACTCATCAAATTCTGTTTCTGTTTGGAGATATTATGGCATTATAAATATTTGTATACTTTAAATACATTGGTTAAGTAGTTTAAGATAATTAGAAATTAAATTAACCTAATTAGTTTTTACCAACTTCGGTCAACTCCTATAGGCTTTCCTCCCTGTCTTCTTTTGCTCATCTTCGTTATTACACAGGCCGGCATCAAAGAAGCATGCAACTTAGGGTTCCAACTCACAGATAATCAACATCGCCGGAGTTCGATCAGGGGTCACGTGGAGAAAGGCCGGAGCCTCCTCCCTGAGCGCTAGCGACGACGTTTAGTTCGGCAGCCTCAATGGCCCGAAAATGGCATTCGAACGGCAGTGTATTTAGCACAAAAACCGAGTAACCCTCCCCACCATAATCGATCTTAGCCATACGAATTTGTAGATCTCGGAATGTTCTTTCATTTTTGTTTAAAAAACATGTATTAATTTGCCACCAATTATGAGAGATTGAGGAGCCAAGAATCATCGTCCCTGGCCATTGATTTTAAAATAGCGGCGCGGGAAATTGAGATAGGAATTAGGGTTCTAATTGGAACGTTTTTATATATAGATATATTTTAATATAAATTAATATTTAATTCCTTTATTAATTTTCGAAGATGTTTCGTACTCCAAACTCCAAATCAAACCTAACAACTATCGCCCTTAGTTAAATACCCCCATTCCGAACACAATGAGATATGTTTCATAAGCCAATTCGATTGTTTCGATCGATTTTCATCGAAATTAAAATATAAATCAATATATATTGAATTTAAATGTACATTTAGATTTACCGAGGCCACACACTGACTCCAAAAACTACAAAAAATAAATCTAGCTATGTTTTGATGATACGGCACTAACAAAACTAATTTCGTTGAATTTAGAGGACGTTTGAAAAATGGTCATTTTCCAGTCGATTCAATTCAAACTGAAACTACCAAACACATTTAAATTCACTGTACCTGTAACGACCCAAAAATCCGTACCAATTTGAGCTGATAATATCATACACATTCAACTCAAAGTGCACGAAAATTCAGATCATTAATAGGAAGAAGTTAGAGGATGAGAAAGATAAGGTAGAACTAATAGAATAGAAGAAGAAGAAGAACACGACTGAGCAGAATCAGAGTAAACACGAATATCACAGCGGAACGAATAAAATATAAGATATAACAAAACTTTGAAATACAAAACTGTATTTGTATTTACATACCATAATCAGAGTACAATACATCATACCATAGCGGAAATAATCTCTAAATACTAACGGTGAAGCCTTCTTCTTTTAGCTCCTCCAAGCGTATCTGTAAAAGCCTAAAACACTTGACTGCCCGTACAAATTTGGGCACCCAAGAGTTTAGGGAAAAACAAACAAAATAAACTCTGGTTAGTCATGGGACTGGTGTGAGTAAATTCCAACCATATGGCTTAGCTTTGAAAATCCTTTTTGAACAAAAGGGTAATAGTAAGCCCGACCCACATATAAACATGGACGGTTTTTACCTTACTATAACCCAAAATATTTTGGTATCAAAATCCAGTGATATTATAATAATGTCTAATCAAGTAAATAACCAAATAGCAGAACGCTTGCATCTCACGCTCTACATACATAGTATAAAATAAAAAAAACCACAGGCGCTTATTGGAGATTGGATTCCAACTATGACAAGGTATGGGTCCACCTTCCGATGATGTACCTCTAGAGACGAATACACCTGGGTGCAACAAGAACATCTTGCAACCCGGCCCACACATGACCGACCACTCATTTCGCTTGAGTGTATCGAATGTATATCACCAACGGTTGGGCTCAAACCACCGTTCCCGAATGGGCATAATCGATAGATTAAGAAACAAAAGGAATTTCTCTAGATAGGTGATTATACACCCTAATGGGAGCGACCCACATAGCCATGCTGCCTGCCCATTTTTGTCATTTACCGGTTGTGAAGCTTGAGGCTACGTCTATCTTTTAGAACATCTGGCCACCATACATTTTGAATGCCACATCGTCAAACCCATCAAATCACTAGTTGATCTTCCCAAAAATATTACGGGTATAAAAGCTAAGAGAAACGAATTTCTCCGCCACCAGACGTGATACCTTGAAAAGATCGTCTTATGTGACCGCTAGGAATACTCTGTCAGACATTCGTCCATACAAGTTGTCCTGGGACTAGACAAACAGGAAGCACCATTCTGGGACAGGACGACCCTTGCATTTCACTCCATCTTCAATTGTCGTCAGCATAATCTATTCGCAGCGCTTATGCCTATAGGGAGTGGTTTAAGATAATATATCCAACCGGTCTCTCCGTATTGACAACGATGGTCAAAACACTTCGATAGTCGGTTATTTAACAATCGAAGTAAAAACAAACATTCATTCAAATGTTCAACTAACATCACACAACCATGGCTACTTTTTATTTACCATTCATTTTATTATTCGAATTCTCATATCTTACCAGATATTTCTCAAATCTTATTTTAGCACTTTCACACTTCTTGGAAATATTCTCAGTTATTATAACTCTTATTCGTATATCTCTTTGGACAACATTGTTGCTTATTACTTTAGAATAAGTGGATTTCAAACCAAATTGTTTTCATTCCATAGGGAGTAGTGCTATATATAAAATCACACTTAAGCTTAGCCAACAGCGTTAATTTAACGTTATAGTTCAAAACTTGTCATACGCTGTAATATTCCCCTTTATAACAAATCTCGACATAACAATCATGCTTAAGCCTGGTCAACAGCGTTATTTTATCGCTATAGTTCAAATACTTGAAATACGCTGCTATATTCCACCTTATACTGATCTTGACATCTCTTACCATTACAAAAATCTTGACATCTCTTTCCGTTACAAAATTGACATCTCTTTCCGTTACAAACAAATACCATCCTTCGATAATAGTGAAGTCGTTCAAGTTGGTGTATTTTAATTACCTCTCAGACCTTGATCAACAACATTCTTATCTAAGAATAGATATAAGTTCGTAACTCTAACCCCTTATACTTTAAAATCTGTAATCGTGCTTCTTGCTATATTTTAAATATGGTTTTATGACGCCATATCCTTATTTTGAAAACTCGATTATTTACATTAGCTTATACAAATTCATTTTTAAACATTTCTCTCCGCTTCGTCTTTCTTAGACAAATCCCTTATTAAACATTCCTCTTCGCTTTGTCTTCTTTAGACAAATCCTTTATACTTTAAAATCTTATTTAAACTAAATCAACTATTCGTTAATTTATTACATTAGATTAATCAGCCCAATCTAATTTAATTATATAACCAATTGTTGATCAAAACAGTTTGCTTGGTAAATATTTAGCCATGATTAACCCACTAATCAATTCTAACAAATCGTTTCATTTTGAATTAATCTAAATAATTTCACTTGTATCGATTACTATAAAAATAATAATTTATTTCTAAATAATCTCATTTACAATTAAATAAACAATAATCGATTCTAATTAATCTTGCTTAATATGAAATCAACCATAAGCTATTTGTAAATATTTCATTTAATTGTTCATAAAAAAAAATATTCTTGTTATTAATCATCAAGTTAATCTCCGCCTACTTACTTATTAATCTTATTAATATAAGAATCCACTTTACCAAATCATTTAGTAAGTATGGTGAAACACGTGCTTCGCACACGGTAGGATTTTGGTAAAACAATAGCGGTTAAAACAAACGATACATTTATGGTTGGTTGTTGCCACTTTCTTAATCGATATCATCTATTGATTAAATCAAAATAACGTTTGAATTTCCATTCAACGCTAATATCAACACCAGGTTTCAAAAGTCATTTGGGTTCAAACAGTGCATCTATATAAAACAAACATTACATATAAATATTGAGGAATCCGGTTGGATTCCTCCAACCGGTTTCTTCCATCCACCGATGTTAGTCAACAATTAACACTGATTCCATACCAGGAAATATTATAATCGATGGAATCAGTCCAACCAATGATGTGTATATATGCAACGATATATTATTCAACCAATTCAATTGTAATCTACCGAAGCGACCATCATACAACGTTCAACCAATATTTAAAATATAAATATAATATTTTAAAATAGAACAGAGTTAGTGAATTTACTCACCTTGGCGCGTTAACCGTTAAATAACGATTTGCGTTAGTCGATTAACCCAGGCATTCAATTCTGCCATAGATTAAGCGTGCTACAATTTTGCTCCAAACTGACTTTATAGCGTCACCAGTTTCCGTACGATTCCAAAGTGATGGACTGTTCGTCAAACCCTGGTTCACTCCCTTTCATGCCCGCGATCCATAGCACCCTTTCTTCTTCTTAAACTTTGAAAGAAACTCGCTATCTCGTTATATAGAACCCACTTTGGCCGAACACCATTCAAAGCCACAACCAAAACATGGTCGCGTCTTTATCGCTCTACTTGTCTTCGCGATCCCTTCTTCTCGACCCAGCGTTTGCAACTCATCTTCATAACCGAAGTCGCCACTCCTGCAGTAGGCTTCTAAGTTGCTGTGACAAAATTTCTAATCGAAAGTCACCAAACTCCGTCATCCCGTGCGGCCGCACCATGTAAACTTCCAGATACTGCCGTTCATTTTTGAATCCACATCACTGGACGGGCCACGTTCTTTCATCAAAACAATACCAATCACGTTGTTGTCTTTCTGATCGAATTTATATTTCAGGAAACCAAAACAACTCCTTCAACAATAAGGCAACCACTCCTCCATGATGCCACAAACCGTGCCTCCTTCCTTCTATAACAATGACCCCATCACGTTTTGATACCCATACCTGCCCAAACCTTGTTGTCACCTTTCCAGTCCCTCATGTATCCACTCTCCCTCCTTTTCACACCATATTTTACACGAGACCCCCCCCCCCCCCCCCGCTAGCGGCTTCAAGGAAACCCCCTTCTCCGTACTCGTATCAATGAGCTCGCACCACCCTTGATCCTCACATCGAACAGCACTCCCGGTCCATGACTAACTCCCTCCGTGCCAGCAGCTAACCGAGACCGTTTACTCGTTGGGTAAAGACCACGGTTTCGTTTTTCATAAGAAAAGAAAAAGCGAGAAGTAAGCAGCGTTATTTTTAAAGAGGAGTTTGATTGTCTATGATTATGGATATTGTGTGCTGTAAAAGAAAATAGAAGGAGAGTGGCTTTTGTTTTACCTTTCAAGGAAAAGAGATGAGACTGCATTTATAATATTCAGATACCTTGGATGCCAAGGGTTCGGGTACGCGTAGGTCTAGCGTAGAACATGGTGTAGGTTCTGAAAATACACTTTGATTTGAAAATTCGATGGTTGTTCCCTCAGCATGACGTTTTAGCATAGGTTATGTATTGAGCTGTCTTCGTGTAGCTTGGGGTAGGATAGATAGCATGAATTTTCACTTCTTACGTAGCTGTTTTGATTTGAGCATTCATGGCAGATCACTTTTCTTGCTTAGAGTAGTGAGTTAGGATGGCGTACGTGTATGAGGACGATGTACTTTATTAAATGGGTATGGGTGTTTGCTTCAGAAGTAAGGGATAGCGTTACTAGCGTGGATGGGTATGGATCTGGCATGTGAAGCTGACAGGATATTATACACGTACATTTCTTTCTTGTCTACATGTGCTGTAGTAGGTATATAGATGGTTTGTGTTTTCCATGATACCTACGTTGATTGGTATTGTCAATATATTGGGTATACGGTATGGGTAGATATTATGGAGTTTCCTACCATATCTTTTCTTGTGTCTTTTAGTGTCTTCTGTCTTAAGTTTTCATTTATAGCTATCACGATTTGTCATGTTTGCATTTATGTTCCTACTTTATTTAATTGTTGTAGAGATTGGTTTACCTTAGTTTTTTCTAAAATTACACTTACGTACGGACAGAAGTAAAAGTACAGTTGTGCTCAACGAGGTGCCATGATACCAAAAATATAATAATATCGGTAGGTTAACTCATATTTTGAAACCCCAAAATATTACTATAGGGTGCAAAATACTCCAAATAAAAAGTTGCGTATTTAATAAATTAAAAATTACAGTAAAATTCTAAAAATTAAATTAACACTATGTCTCAAAAAAACCTTGTCCAGATTTGTAACCGGTATCCAGTTATATCAAATAAACTGTTATGGTCGATAAACGATTCTATAGCGACTATTTGAAAATTTGATTTGGATATAACTCGCAATCTATAATGCGAAATCCTGATTTTTCACTTCCGTTAGAATGATACAGTTCAACAGATTCCAACGTTTCTTGTTTCGAAGAAATCCGGTTTATAACGAGTCCTGTATACTCAGTTGAAGTTCAGAACGTTAAATTACGAACTGCAGCGTCGTTATGAGCTCGATTATATTTAATATACATTTTTATACGTTCAACTTCGTTTTAATCGATATATAAATCCGCTTATATTACGAATTCAATATTTAAACTAATATAAATATTTAAATACAAACCGATAAAAATGCGGGACGTTACATTCCTTCCCCCTTAAAATAATTTCGTCCTTGAAATTGCTAAGAAGTGAAGATGCTCTAATTCTAACCCCTCACAACCTGCTCGGTTGAAATTTCTTACTTCACATCCCCATAACTCAATCCTTGGTTGATCTCTTACTTCACAACCAAGTTCGGTTTCATTCCCAATCTCAATTCACAACTCAACTACTTTGCCAAGTCAAATCCTTATTCTAGTACGTTTTCCGCCTACTTGGCTTCAGTTCAACTCCAACTTTATTTTACTTAGTTAATCTCTTTATTTATTTACTTCATAAGTAAAATTTAAATTTCGGAATTCAAATTCCTTTGGTTTTTATTTCAACTCAGTTTGAAATCATATATTTTTCAAAACATTTGAATTTCTGACAACTAGTTTTCTCAAATAATACAACAACAGAATTTATTTGGTAGTAATCCATCACTTAGAAACTCGAAAATGAACACTGATGATGCCATGGTTCATCATCAGGGTTATTTTCTAGCGACTGAAGTGAGTTCAATACTGTATCTCTTTCAAAACTTATTTCAAACACTTTCATTGTGAAATTGCTTCGAAATATCCTTTCAAACGCTTGGAAAACATTTTCAAATTCACCCAGGATTTTAAAATTCCCATATAACATTCAAA
Organism: Allium sativum; assembly: GCA_030737875.1. Classification (NCBI taxonomy): domain Eukaryota; kingdom Viridiplantae; phylum Streptophyta; class Magnoliopsida; order Asparagales; family Amaryllidaceae; genus Allium; species Allium sativum. Next base: position 242,358,953 of record CM060923.1, on the reverse strand, counting down.
TTCAATTACGAACTTTTTGCAAAATTACCATAGGTTTAATTCCAATTCAGGTTTTCCTTTAGATTCAATTCATCGGATTTGTATTTTATACTTACGTGAATTTCGATTGGTTATGTAACCAACTCAAGTATGATCTTATTCGATTATAATAATGATCACACATCCAACATATTATAATAATATCAAGATACATGCTTCTTTTTATATCAAAATATATTTTGCTGTGGAATTATTTTATTCACCCAGCTTTTAAAACAATACTATGTCGAATTTCTCCATCCAAGCGTTTATAAATCCCTATCGACCTCGTCAGCTAAACGCGTCGATCGAGAATTCATATACCACTCAACAGATCAATCAACACAATATAAAACAGTTTTTATATCAATTTACAAATACGCGCTCATATGTATATACTCAAACTCAATCTAGGGTACTTCTAACCCCATCTCTACTGAGTTACGCCACAGAGCCAAGGTAATCACTTAACCTTCAGCTCTGATACCAACTGTAATGACCCGAAAATCCGTACCATTTTGAGCTGATAATATCATACACATTCAACTCAAAGTGCACGAAAATTCAGATCATTAATAGGAAGAAGTTAGAGGATGAGAAAGATAAGGTAGAACTAATAGAATAGAAGAAGAAGAAGAACACAACTGAGCAGAATCAGAGTAAACATGAATCTCACAGCGGAACGAACAAAATATAAGATATAACTAAACTTGAAATACAAAACTGTATTTGTATTTACATACCATAATCAGAGTACAATACATCTTACCACAGCGGAAATAATCTCTAAATACTAACGGTGAAGCCTTCTGCTTTTAGCTCCTCCAAGCGTATCTGTAAAAGCCTGAAACACTTGACTGCCCGTACAAATTTGGGCACCCAAGAGTTTAGGGAAAAACAAACAAAATAAACTCTGGGTCAGTCATGAGACTGGTGTGAGTAAATTCCAACCATATGGCTTTGCTTTGAAAATCCTTTTTGAACAAAAGGATAATAGTAAGCCCGACCCACATATAAACATGGATGGTTTTTACCTTACTATAACCCAAAATATTTTGATATCAAAATCCAGTGATATTATAATAATGTCTAATCAAGTAAATAACCAAATAGCAGAACGCTTGCATCTCACGCTCTACATACATAGTATAAAATCAAAAAAAACCACAGGCGCTTATTGGAGATTAGATTCCAACTATGACAAGGTATGGGTCCACCTTCCGATGATGTACCTCTAGAGGCGAATACACCTGGGTTCAACAAGAACATCTTGCAACCCGGCCCACACATGACCGACCACTCATTTCGCTTGAGTGTATCGAATGTATATCACCAACGGTTGGGCTCAAACCACCGTTCCCGAATGGGCAGAATCGATAGATTAAGAAACAAAAAGAATTTCTCTAGATAGGTGATTATACCCCCTAATGGGAGCGACCCACATAGCCATGCTGCCTGCCCGATTTTTGTCATTTCTCGGTTGTGAAGCTTGAGGCTACGTCTATCTTTTAGAACATCTGGCCACCATACACTTTGAATGCCACATCGTCAAACCCATCAAATCACTAGTTGATTTTCCCAAAAAATATTACGGGTATAAAAGCTAAGAGAAACGAATTTCTCCGCCACCGGGCGTGATACCTTGAAAAGATCGTCTTATGTGACCGCTAGGAATACTCTGTCAGACATTTGTCCATACAAGTTGTCCTAGGACTGGACAAACAGGAAACACCATTCTGGGACAGGACGACCCTTGCATTTCACTCCGTCTTCAATTATCGTCAGCATAATCTATTCGAAGCGCTTATGCTTATAAGGAGTGGTTTTAGATAATATATCCAACCGGTCTCTCCGTATTGACAACGATGGTCAAAACACTTCGATAGTCGGTTATTTAACTATCGAAGTAAAAACAAACATTCATTCAAATGTTCAACTAACATCACACAACTATGGCCACTTTTTAATTACCATTCGTTTTATTATTCGAATTCTCATATCTTACCAGATATTTCCCAAATCTTGTTTTAGCACTTTCACACTTCTTGGAAATATTCTCAGTTATTATAACTCTTATTCGTATATCTCTTTGGACAACATTGTTGCTTATTACTTTAGAATAAGTGGATTTCAAACCAAATTGTTTTCATTCCATAGGGAGTAGTGCTATATATAAAATCACACTTAAGCTTAGCCAACAACGTTAATTTAACGTTATAGTTCAAAACTTGTCATACGCTGTAATATTCCCCTTTATAACAAATCTCGACATAACAATCACGCTTAAGCCTGGTCAACAGCGTTATTTTATTGCTATAGTTCAAATACTTGAAATACGCTGCTATATTCCACCTTATACTGATCTTGACATCTCTTACCATTACAAAAATCTTGACATCTCTTTCCGTTACAAAAATCTTGACATTTCTTTCCGTTACAAAAATCTTGACATCTCTTTCCGTTACAAACAAATACCATCCTTCGATAATAGTGAAGTCGTTCAAGTTGGGGTATTTTAATTACCTCTTAGACCTTGATCAACAACATTCTTATCTTTGAATAGATATAAGTTCGTAACTCTAACCCCTTATACTTTAAAATCTGTAATCGTGCTTCTTGCTATATTTTAAATGTGGTTTTATGACGCCGTATCCTTATTTTGAAAACTCTGTTATTTACATTAGCTTATACAAATCCATTTTTAAACATTTCTCTCCGCTTCGTCTTTCTTAGACAAATCCCTTATTAAACATTCCTCTTCGCTTTGTCTTCTTTAGACAAATCCTTTATACTTTAAAATCTTATTTAAACTAAATCAACTATTCGTTAATTTATTACATTAGATTAATCAGCCCAATCTAATTTAATTATATAACCAATTATTGATCAAAACAGTTTGCTTGGTAAATATTTAGCCATGATTAACCCACTAATCAAGTCTAACAAATCGTTTTATTTTGAATTAATCTAAATAATTTCACTTGTATCGATTACTATAAAAATAATAATTTATTTCTAAATAATCTCATTTACTATTAAATAAACAATAATCGATTCTAATTAATCTTGCTTAATATGAAATCAACCATAATCTATTTGTAAATATTTCATTTAATTGTTCTTAAAAAAAAATATTCTTGTTATTAATCATCAAGTTAATCTCCGCCTACTTACTTATTAATATAAGAATCCACTTTACCAAATCATTTAGCAAGTATGGTGAAACACGTGCTTCGCACACGGTGGGATTTTGGTAAAACAATAGCGGTTAAAACAAACGATACATTTATGGTTGGTTGTTGCCACTTTCTTAATCGATATCATCTATTGATTAAATCAAAATAACGTTTGAATTTCCATTCAACACTAATATCAACACCAGGTTTCAAAAGTCATTTGGGTTCGAACAGTGCATCTATATAAAACAAACATTACATATAAATATTGAGGAATCCGGTTGGATTCCTCCAACCGGTTTCCTGCATCCACCGATGTTAGTCAACAATTAACACTGATTCCATATCAGGAAATATTATAATCGATTGAATCAGTCCAACCAATGATGTGTATGTATGCAACGATATATTATTCAACCAATTCAATTGTAATCTACCGAAGCTACCATCACACAACGTTCAACCAATATTTGAAATATAATTATAATATTTTAAAATAGAACAGAGTTAGTGAATTTACTCACCTTGGCGCGTTAACCGTTAAATAACGATTTGCGTTAGTCGATTAACCCATGCATTCAATTCTGCCATAAATTAAGCGTGCTTCAATTTTGCTCCAAACTGACTTTATAGCGTCACCAGTTTCCGTACGATTCCAAAGTGATGGACTGTTCGTCAAACCCTGGTTCACTCCCTTTCATGCCCGCGATCCATAACACCCTTTCTTCTTCTTAAACTTCGAAGAAACTCGCTATCTCGTTATATAGAACCCACTTTGGCTGAACACCATTCAAAGCCACAAACAAAACAGGGCCACGTCTTTACCACTCTACTAGTCTTCACGATCCCTTCTTCTCGTCCCAACATTTGCAACTCACCTTCATAACCGAAGTCGCCACTCCAGCAGTAGGCTTCTAAGTTGCTGTGACAAAATTTCTAATCGAAAGTCACCAAACTCCGTCATCCCGTGCGGTTGCACCATGTAAACTTCCAGATATTGCCGTTCATTTTTGAATCCACATCACAGGACGGGCCACGTTCTGCCATCAAAACAATACCAATCACGTTGTTGTCTTTCTGTTCGAATTTATATTTCATGAAACCAAAACAACTCCTTCAACAATAAGGCCACCACTCCTCCATGATGCCACAAACCGTGCCTCCTTCCTTCTATAACAATGACCCCATCACGTTTTGATACCCATACCTGCCTAAAACCTTGCTGTCACCTTTCCAGTCCCTCATGTATCCACTCTCCCTCCTTTTCACACCATATTTTACACGAGACCCCCCTGCTAGCGGCTTCAAGGAAACCCCCTTCTCCATACTCGTATCAATGAGCTCGCACCACCCTTGATCCCCACATCGAACAGCACTCCCGGTCCATGACTAACTCCCTCCGTGCCAGCAGCTAACCGAGACCGTTTACTCGTTGGGTAAAGACCACGGTTTCGTTTTTCATAAGAAAAGAAAAAGAGAGAAGTAAGCAGCGTTATTTTTAAAGAGGAGTTTGATTGTCTATGATTATGGATCTTGTGTGCTGTAAAAAAAAAGAAGGAGAGTGGCTTTTGTTTTACCTTTCAAGGAAAAGAGATGAGGCTATATTTATAATATTCAGATACCTTGGGTGCCAAGGGTTCGGGTACGCGTAGGTCTAGCGTAGAACGTGGTGTAGGTTCTAAAAATAAACTTTGATTTGAAAATTCGATGGTTGTTCCCTCAGCATGACGTTTTAGGGTAGGTTCTGTATTGAGCTGTCTTCGCGTAGCTTGGGTTAGGATAGATAGCATGAATTTTCACTTCTTACGTAGCTATTTTGATTTGAGCATTCATGGCAGATCACTTTACTTGCTTAGAGTAGTGAGTTAGGATGGCGTATGTGTATGAGGATGATGTACTTTATTAAATGGGTATGGGTGTTTGCTTCAGAAGTAAGGGATAGCGTTACTAGCGTGGATGGGTATGGGTCTGGCATGTGAAGCTGACAGGATATTATACACGTACATTTCTTTCTTGTCTACATGTGCTGTAGTAGGTATATAGATGGTTTGTGTTTTCCATGATACCTAGGTTGATTGGTATTGTCAATATATTGGGTATAGGGTATGGGTAGATATTATGGAGTTTCCTACCATATCTTTTCTTGTGTCTTTTAGTGCCTTCTGTCTTAAGTTTTCATTTATAGCTATCACGATTTTTCATGTTTGCATTTATGTTCCTACTTTATTTAATTGTTGTAGAGATTGGTTTACCTCAGTTTTTTCTAAAATTACACTTACGTACGGACAGAAGTAAAAGTACAGTTGTGCTCAACGAGGTGCCATGATCCCAAAAATATAATAATATCGGTAGGTTAACTCATATTTTGAAACCCCAAAATATTACTATAGGGTGCAAAATACTCCAAATAAAAAGTTGCATATTTAATTAATTAAAAATTACAGTAAAATTCTAAAAATTAAATTAACACTACGTCTCAAAAGAACCTTGTCCAGATTTGTAACCGGTATCCAGTTATATCAAATAAACTGTTATGGTCGATAAACGATTTTATAACGACTATTTGAAAATTTGATTTGGATATAACTCGCAATCTATAACGCGAAGTCCTTATTTTTCACTTCTGTTAGAAAGATACAGTTCAACAGATTCCAACGTTTCTTGTTTCGAAGCAATCTGGTTTATAACGAGTCCTGTATACTCAGTTGAAGTTCATAACGTTAAATTACGAACTGCAGCGTCGTTATGAGCTCGATTATATTTAATATATATTTTTATACGTTCAACTTCGTTTTAATCGATATATAAATCCGCTTATATTACGAATTCAATATTTAAACTGATTTAAATATTTAAATACAAACCGATAAAAATGCGGGACGTTACAGTACCCACATATTAATTCCAAAAATTATGAGATTTGAAACCTAATAATAATTTGACATTCCGGATCCAACAATAGTGGTTTCATCGAAAACGGAGGCCATGGCAATTCTCAAGGGTTTATATATTATAAAAATATATAAATTCCATAGCGACTATTCAAAATTTTAAACTGGACATAACTTTCAGTTTATATTATGAAATCTGAATTTTTCACATTCATTAGGAAGATATAATTAAACAAATTCAAATGTTTCTAGTTTTACTGAAATCCGATTTATTTCGAATTCTACACATTCAATTGAAATTTAAAATAATTTCAAACTACCGCGCCACTTCAAGCTCATTTCAATTAAATTTTAAATTTATATGTTCTAACTTCGATTTAAATAAATTTTTAGTCGTTATTATTTTAAATAAATCATATTAAATATTCAAAACCCATTAAAATAGCTTAAATAAAAATTTTAAATTGATTCAGAAATTTCCAGGTTGATACAGTGTCAGTTTTCGCGGTAGAGGGAGGTGCGAGCTCGGCCAGGTTGGAGGCGCCGGAGTGGTGTTCGACGGAAGGCCGTGGTGGTGTTTGATCGGAGGCACGACGATTTTAGAAGGTGCGGCGGTGGCTTTTTGTTATAAACGGATGGGTTTCGACGTTGCTGGAGTATAAAACGATTGTAGAAGGCACGACGACTGTAGAAGGGTGATTAAATTTTAATTATTATTTAATTTAATTATTTCGAAATGTAATTAAGGTATTTACTATTATACCTTTTTCATTCGAGGTCCAAATCAAATGATTTCAGTTGCGTTGCGATCATGGTGAAAAACACTACAACATGGAACCGACCAGAACGAAAAAAGAGCAAGTTATAGATTTTGATAAAATAAACGTTCTGTTTAATTTTATTAAAATCATCGCTAAATAAAGACTGACGGAGTGGAACCCAAAGTGAGAACTCTCTCACTAAAATATTTGTAAAGTTATTTATTTATTTTATAACTGAAAATATATGAATTGCTAGTGTTGATTTTTATCTTATTGTATGTGATATTGCTTGAGCTCAACACATGAACTATTCACGACTCATTTGCACAGGAAGCGTTGTTTGAATATACAACACTCATATTTCGAACAATATGGATTCACTTTGTGGTTGTTGAAATGAGATGTAAATACTTATTTATAATTAATAATAAAAATTGATTAATTAGAAAAATAATTCAGACCGAATTAGAATTGGTTAAATTTATTAACCAATGATTTATTCAAATTGATTGTTGTTGTTTGAAGGCCCACACGGGTATTGGGATGATATTGGACATACTCTAATCCCAATATTTAGTTGTATGTCAATCGATTGGTTGACAGACTGTGGTGAGTGTTATTTATTTATTTTAACGCTTATACATTTGTAGAATGCACTCTGGATGATTTTTGAATGGTTAATGATTATTTATCATTATTGTTGAATACATGCAATATATGAAATTCATGTAACTGAATTATATGATAATTGTTGAGTCGCATTCCGATTCAGATTACGCACGAATATTCAAAATAGTATTTATTAAATAATCAAAATACAATTTTGGATGGATACAAAAATATTGAAATATATGAAGCCGAGTTAAGTAGTTAAATGCCATTTTAACTCGAACAGGTTAATTAATCGATTTTATCCATTTTATAATGAATACGAAAAGGAATTGATTTCAAAATCTGATATTTTGAAAATATTATCATTTTAACATTATAATGATAGGGAATATTCAATTTTGGTTTAAAATTGAAAATGAAGTTGAAATTGTTTTAAAATGAATTTATAAACGATTTATAAAATACGATTTAAATGGAAATTGACGATATATATTATATATATTTAAATGGCCTGAATAGAATGCGCCGCGCAGCGACCGTTCGCTAATTTCGACCATTAACTTCAAATTGACGTAACGGGAGATCCGACCGTCGAATTCTCCTAAAACCAGAGCCGTTGGGTTCGAATCGAAAAGATCTTTCCAATGAATACAATAGATTTAAATTTGAACAGTTGGATTTCAAATTTTGTCCATATCAGTTTTGGAAAAGGTTGTTGTAAATGCAGTTCGATGACCGTATATGGAAATCGATTTAATCATTAAAAATATGAACAAATTATGTAAAAATCATAATAAATGATTTGGAGAGAGTTTGGATGAAATATTCCATATTTGTAAAGATAAATGGTATTTTTATCAGAATAAACTAGTTAACAACTAGAATAAAGAACTAAAAGGAATTGAAATGGTTTTAAAATAACTAGAGTTTTCAACGAATAAATTGGAATGGATTGAAATAGAAATAATTTTTGGAATATTTCGATATTGGAGTCCATGACTATATGGATATGGTTGAGGCATTTGGATGATACATATATCGTTATTCCCAATACGATACCCGTTGGTTTCAGAATTTGATATTGAATATGAGCCGATATTAATTTCTATTCAGAGCCTTATATTTAATATCAGGTTGGATTTTGGGTTTGTCGTGAATGGTGTCATAAATAACACTGTTCTCAAACCCCGTTGAGAATGGGAATAAATCTTTTAATTAATATTAATGAAGTTTTCCAATTATATTTATTAATGGAATTAAAAAGAAGATGATTTTGGGTTCGTTGTGAATGAAGTTTTAAATGACATTTGTTCTTTAGCCCAATTAACGGTGAGGATATGATCTGAAATTTAAAAATCTTTTTATTAAGATTTAATGGAATTTTTCCAAAGTAAAGTTTTCTAATTTCATATATTAAATTGGAATTGAATGGAATTCGATTTAATAATCGAGATGAGCATCTGTGAATGAAGATAGATACTATTTATGAATTTAGAAGGCCTTGCCGCTATTCCATTTACAGTATTGATTTGATACGGAAATTTATATCGATTATAGACTGTTATGATTTCCGTGAAGATTCCATTTTGATGGAAGAGGATTTTGGGTTTATCGTGAACTTTGTTTTAAATGACACTAGTTCTTTAACCAGTTAAAAGACAAGATTAATTTCTCAAAATTGAATAATCATCAAGTAATGGTTTCTGAGATTAAAACTAAAGTGGATTATTAAAGAATCTTTAATTAGATCGAAATGAGAATGGGATAATTAAATTTATCGAATTCATGAAATGATCGAGAATGGAGTACCGTCAGTTTTACTCCAGGCGATAGTTAAATCTTTAATTAGATTTGAACGTGAAATGGTAATTAAATTTACCAACAACACGGTAAGTGTTAGATATGGAGTACTACCAGTTTTGCTCCATGGGATGAATATGTTGGGATTGAGATTAATAAAATAAATGATTACTTCGGTAAGCATCATTAATCTCGACTAGTTGGGTAAAACCTTAATTGGATTTGAGTTTGGTAAGATAGTAAAAAATTTTGAAATTAATATTCAAAGGAAGATTAAAGAAATAGTTTAAATGAACTTATCTTTGATAAAATTAATGGAAACCTTTCCCTAAAGATGTGAATATTTGAATAAAAGAGTATTCTAAATTGGAATGAGGCATATGATGTATTTTTATAGCACTTGATTATTAATTATAAAATACGCGAGTGATTCGGAAAGACCTGGTTTATCCCATTCTGAATAACTGATATGACGACCAAAAGTCGATGATATGAAGACATTGGTTGAAGACCGACGATCTTCACATCGTATGGATGATTACTGATGTCGTGATCGGGTTGTGCACCCAAGACAAGGTAATAAGTGGTGATCGTCCAGACGTACTAGGTGATCGACCGGATATGCGAGGACCTCTCTTCTGTATTGGACGTATGGGACGAGGAATAAGGTGCCTCCGGTTTCGTTCAGACCCAGAGCGGACTTTTAAAATGATATGTGTCTGACATTAGATTTCATTCTGTGTTGATTGATTTCTATTAAATATATACCAGTTTGGTGGCGGAGAATTTATTCTCTTGCTTAACACCCTTCTCTGAGACGTACAAGCTTAGAGGTTATATATTTATAGACATCAGTCGTATGGCGTGATTTGTCAGTGTGGCATGCTAAGATGCAATGATCAAGGCTTTTGTTGAAAAGCAGAGCCTTGTGGATGATGATCAAAGCACGACTTTAATTAGCATAGCTTTGTGTATAGCATTGATTCACAGCCTCATACCCGGTATGAGTCAAAAACGGGATATTGACTGCAGGGAGTGCACGACATTTCTTTCTAGCTAGGAGTGGTGTCATGATATGGAGCCCAGACATTTTTACTTATGTGGATGATGAAATGAGGCGCCTCGGATATGAGTCCGTAGTGGCTTAGAGATAGGTCCGATAGGACCGGGAAATGTGTGTTCATGAATAACCAATCACTAAAGTAAGTGTGGACCGGCCTTGAAGATCCAAGGGTTGCCCGTAGGCGTGATCCTGAGGCATTTTCTAGAGTGTCTCGAATCGGGAGGAGCCATCCCTTACCTCGACTCATAGATAGAAATCCAATTTCCAATACGACACTTTTCAGTTTTAGTTGTAAACCTACGTATGGCGGCATAATATATGGCACCTATGTCGTCTATGATTGATACATCTACATTTGGAGTTGATATTGACACTATGCACTTATAGTAATATCAAAATGATTTTTTTTAAACGTACCAAGCATGTTTGGCTATTATAAGGGAAAACTCTATCCTCCGGCCTGCGTTGCATCGTGAGATTGGGCCTGAGTCTTATAATAGTTTCGTTTTCCAAAAAGCATTGCGTTGTTCTATTTTAAACAGAGATTCAGGTGGAGTAAACCTGTTCCGTGTTATACGGGTGGTCCCATGATTTCCCCACTTTTAAAGTAAAGATTTAATAATTGTTTTAGTTCTCACGCCAGTCCTATAACTGACTCGGAGTTTATTGTTTCTATCTAAACTCTGGGTGCCCATATTTTCCATACGGGCAACTTGTAGTTTTAGATTTGCAGATATTTCTTTTCCTAGGGTCTTGGATTACAGCTGGAGATATATTCGGAAAGCTTTGTATCCGTGTATTTCTTTCAGTAGTGGTAGTTGATATTTTCCGCTGCACGTTATACTTATGTATTAATTTTCCGCTGCTTTTTAGTTTGTAATCTCTGATATTTCTTTGTTGCAAATTATTTGAACTCTGTTATTCTTGTACTCTAATGTAAATTGTTGTAATAGCAAGAAAATGTTTTATTGTTTGTGTACTGATGCGTTGTGTTCTCAAAGCAATCCAGGCTCCTCCGTCTCTTCGGGATCGGGGAAGTCTGGGTCGTTTCAACTGGTGCGAGTAAACTCCAACCATTGGTTTAACTTTTAAAAATCCTTTCTAAAGAAAGATAACCGTAAGACCGATCCATATATAAACACGGTTGGTTGTTACCTTAAGATGACAATCCAGTGATATTACAATATTGTCTACATCAAATAAATAGCCATCTAGAAGAACGCTTGCATCCCACGCTCCACACATATAATATGAAATCAAAAACCGTAGGACGCTTATTGGAGATTGGATTTCGACTATGACAAGGTATGGAACCACCTTCTGATCAGTGTACTCTAGTAGGGATACACTGGGGTTCAACAAGAACATCTTTCAACCCGGCCACATATGGTTGGCCACTCATTTAATCTGAGTGTACCGAGCATATTATCCACCAATGGTTGTGATCAGCAACCGTTCCTGAAAGCATACAGCAGCGAAAAGAATAAGAAGCAAATGGAATTGTTCTAGATCAAGTGATAATACCCACAGTGGGAATGACCCACTTGGCCATGCTGCCTGCCTGATTTCTGTCATTTCCCGGTTGATGAGGTTTGAGGTCACGATTGTCTTTTTAGAACACCTTGCCACCACTTACTTTGAATTTCACCTTGTCAAATCCGTCCACATATGTGGTCCCGGGACTGGACAAACCGAAGGCACCATTCTATTAATCCGTCATGGGTAATTTTTACCTAAGATTAATAGAAAAACCCTTGCACTTTACTCCGTCTCCAATCAACTTCAATGTAACGACCCGTCTTTTTCCCTGGTTTTTCCAGTAATTAAATCAACTTGAACTGTTCACAAAGGCGGATTGTTATAGGTACTAACATATACTGAACAAAATAACAGAAACATTTCATTTCATTTCATAATACAAATGTTACATCAGAGTTACAAGGAATATCAGAGTTACGATAGAATATATAGTGAAAAGAAACACTCTCAGCAAAAGACGTGAACGACATGGCGGAAACACCAACTTTACCATGAAGCTCCAACTCATAACACGCTATGAATCTTGCTCCAAGGATCAATAACTGTAAAAATAAACCACTAACTACGCAAGTAGAAAATTAGTGGGCACCTAGACTTTAGGAAGGAACAATAAACTTTAGGTCAGTCGTGGGACTGGTGTGAGAACATAAAACAGTTGTTTTTAGTGTATATTTTAAAGTTAGTAAATTCACCGGACCACGACGCTAATGCCGAACGGGTTTACTCCATGCGGATATAATGTCGCAATGACTTTTTGAAAAATGAAGCTATCATAAGCTCTTCCCACATCACACAATGCAAGCGCAGACCAGAAGGGCAAGTTTTCACTTATGATAACCAAAAATGCCTTCATACGTGAAAATACTCTTTTGTATTATTATTAGTGCATAGTGTAGAAACAATTTCAAAAATAAATGTATCAATCTTAGATGACATAGTACCCCATCCTACAATGTCGCTATAGGTATACAAATAAAACTGTAGGGCGCGTATTTGGAAATTTGCTTTCCAACTTGATGATTCCTGGCATGAAAGATTAATCAGAAACACAAGCGAAGTGTAACACGGCTTCTTCATCTAGATACTGACACCAACTACAAATCGCGAGGTAGATCAATGATTTTCGTACAGACTCGGACCCCCCCCCCCCAAGAACATACCCTATTCCCCCAAGTTCACAAGAGGTACCTCTGCTGCAGCTACCAATCACAAAATCATGTATATGTCAACAACCTAACCGCTAGTTTCTCATCATCCGAGGTGTAAGGCTTGTCGATGTCATGGTGTACATAAAGCTACACTTAAATAAGCCATGCTTTGATCATCATTTGCTGGCTTCATATATAGAGTATGCCACATTGTCAATTCACCACATGTCACTGATTTTCTATCAGTAGATAGCCTCTAAGCATGTAAAACTTAGAGAAGGGAATATTTATTGCCACAAATCCAGTATGTACCAACAGGAATCAGTGCTACGTAGTCAATTATAATGTCAGACACATAATCCATACAAGTCCCTTCTAGGTCTGAAAGGAACCAAAATCCGGAAATCATGAAATATATTTATAACTCATGCCACTTGTAACCTCGAATCGGCTATACAGCCTGATTCAAGACATCAGCAATCAATCTAAACAATCTAACAATTCTCGATCTTCATTTGTCATTTCCCAGTCTTCTATTTGCTTTATAGCATCGTATTATTATCTGGAATGGTTTTCGGACTTAAATCCAATCTCGATCTTTCCAAGCAATAAGCGTACTTTAAAACAAAAGCTATGGACTACATCGGTTTCAATCCAAATCTCCTTCCCAATGTTTTTCAATTCATTTTTAAATAAGGTTGGATTTATTTCAAATTCCTTAAATCTCATTACCATTTCATTCCTTCTTTAAGATCCAATGTTTGTTTATCAATCTTAAATTCAAAAACACAATTCCGTTGTTCGTTGTTCCATAAGTCGCCAAATCTAAATTCGGATTTAGAGTTTATACACAAATATTTATCCCTTTAAAACCTTCCAACATTTTTAGAAATCCTTTTGAAAGTGTATATAATAATTCTTGATTTAGACATCTCAAAACCTAGTCAATTAAAAAAAAAGTTAACGCATTACTTAAAGTGCTATAGACTAGCTACTAAAACCAAATGGGTTCATAATCATTCAATTTTTTTTACCCGAATCATTTTAATTAACGAATAATGCTTGTTAAAATTGCAAAATTGTTTTAAATTCAAAGGATTTTAATTAAATTCCAAATTAGACTTTGAAAATAACCATCTCATTCGTCAGATCAGTTAGGGATAGCCAGGGAGAGCAGGAAACTGTATTTTCTAAACCCAAGCCTTAGACATTATCCTCTCTGTCATCCTAGAATGTCCTGGTATGTATATATGTATTTTTGAAAGAACTGTCGTCAACATATTTACGACTTCACACATTCGATTACGGTTAAAATTTTCCAATCTGTAATTAACGTTTCATAACTTACAATAAACCCATATTCCAAACTAGTTGGAAACTAAATATAATATATCCGATTTGTTTAATTGTTTAGAACTTACAAATGGTCTTTAAAATAATAGAACCAAGTGTATTTAAGAAACCGATGTTTAGTTACATGCTTAAATCAATTTTTTTTCCTTAAATTTTAAAGCTTATGGATAGCTAAACATTTACATAAACAAATATAACTCAAATCAACTTTTAGTTAGATTCCAAAACTTGTTTCAATCTTAAGAGTCCAAAACATTTTTTTAAAGATATTTCCAAATTCATTTCGTTGTTATGAAAATCGTTTAATTATTCACGACTTAGTTTTCAAATTATTTAGAAGTTTGAATTCAAAAAATTAACTTTCATTTTATTTCTAATCATGATTCACATAAGAAGGAGATTTAAATCTACTACCTATATAACTCCACAACTATGGTGTGTGATACAACAAAATCAATCCATATGAACACTAGTCCATCCATTAACATTCCAGAATTTACACAACTATCAAATTTGTGTGCAAGCATCACGTTAAACAACGCTTGGTGTTTTAGTGTTTTTAACTTACACAAACATCCATTCAAATCATCACAACAATAACAACCATCATTATGAACTCGATAATTATTAACTGATCAACTACTAGCAATTTTAAAATAAATTTAAATAAATGTTGTCACCAGTATGGCTTCCAATTGCGACGTCGACGCTTTGTATTACTACAATGATTAACGGACGGACTAGTACGACTCCGCGGTTGACACACACACCGTCTTTCTCGTAACTACCGTATGTGCTAGATTCCAACACAATGAATCTTCGCCACAAAACATACATGCACTCACATAGTGAAGGTGAAAGATGAACTCAGGTGCATGCAAGGCTGGCCGGGTGCTGAGCTTGGCGCACGGTGAAGGCAAAGTGTTTCTGGTCTCGTCATTGGTGGTTGTAAGTAAAGTTGACAGGACGGGCCCTTGTGTGACTTTAAGAGGAGGCAGCGGTTGTTTTGAGGGGGGAAGGTCGAGTCTGATGTGGAAGGAAGTCTAGGTGGTCGTCAGATCGTTGCAGCACTTGGCGATGGTGCCCGAGTGTAGCAAGGTGGCGGTTGTGCTCCGCGAAGGTAAGGCGGAGAGTAACAAAGGAAGGAAGGTTTTTTTTATAGAGAAGGTGAAGCAGCTTGGTGGACCGATGGTGTACTGGAGGTGCGTCGGAGGTTGACGGGGTAGTTGAGTTGGCGGTGATGATGACAGGAAGAGGCATGGTGGGGCTGTAAGGGAAAGGTGTGAGTTGTGCTAATGGAGAGAGGACGTGAGGTTTGAAACATAGAGATGGGTCTAGGCGTGCAGCTGGTTGACCATGGTGGTATGCAGTCGTGGTGACGGAAGGAACGAGGTGGTGGTTCCTTGAAGTACGGTGGAGGTGGATACTAGTGGTGGAAGAGATCGTGAGTCAAAAAGGGAAGGCTGGTGGGTTTAAGGAAGGGAAGTGGCCATGCGTCATGGATATGGCAGAGTGGTGGCGGAACTGATGTGGGAACGGTTGTTGGTGGCGATGCTTGCGTGGTGGCAAGTGGAAAGGGGTGGCGGTGAGGCTGTTAGGAGGAAGACAACACGTGTTTTTGGGTGAGGTGGTTTGAACAGTTTTCTTCACGGAGGAGGGGAGTTAAGAGTGTTGCGAAGTGGGTGGAGCTAGAATCATGGCGGTAGAGCAGTATAGATGGTAGTGAGTGATTGGCGTAAGTGGTAGTCGTGCTGTGGAGAATGGAGTGGTGGAATCATAAATTTGATTTTTGCAATGTAAATTCTTGTGAAACATGGAAAAATTGACTGACAGGAAGGAGAGAGGAATTGCTTGTGTGAAAGAAAGATGGAGCTCTGCTTATATTATAGCACAGCGAAGGGGACAACGCCTGGAGAGAAAACAACACATGGTACCAGATTTCTACGACCCAAAATATTTTATCTGTGTACAGCATTGGATTCCCTATACACTGAGATTTCCAAATCTTTGTGTATTGTTCACAAGTCTTTGTTTTGATATGGCTAGATTTTAGTCTGCTGCCATATCTTAGACCCGATTTTTTTTCCAGATATTGTTGTGTGCAATACCACTTAAAAAGGAAGTAACCCGGTTGTTGCCATGAACGGTATGTGAATGTAAGGCTAGAACGCGAACTGACACACATATTTGTTATTTCTAAATGTTATAAATTTAACCTTATGAACCATAAATTAAATTCAAATGGTAACGTAAAATATGCGGATTTATTTCCCAATTTACTTCTTTCCTTTTATTTACGTATTTTGATTACACCACTTGTATTTCAAAGTTCATTCCTTGTTTTTATTACATTTATTATGTTATAAATAGTACCATCCTGAAATAAATTTAAACTCGGCATTTTATTTGAAATGAAATTAATAGCTAATTAAATTAAAACACATGTTTGGAAGCTAATTTAATGTTTTATCATGCTATTTATACTTGATGGTTCAATTTGAAATAAATTAGTCTTAACGATATTTTACTAATAAATTCTTTGTTCAGAATAAATTATTTCTTAATTAAATTGCAGAATTTGTCTCCAAGATGATTCTACTTTCACTGTTACATTTCAACACAAAATTTTGCAAGTCATAATTCTGGCGAAATGTTTAAATTAGAATTATATTTGCAAATGCAAATTTCAAGTGAATACTATGTTTGAAATAAATAAAAGTCCACGTTCACATTTGAATTTCAAATATAATCATATATTCTTTTCTTAAACCCAATTACAAGATCAAAATAAATTAAATTAATAACAGTAAAAAATATTGTTTCTATAATATCTATATGGAAATTTTTTTGGCTTGAGCCTCTGAGAATAACTTATTGTATAAACAGGCCTCTTTCATAACTTATTATGAAAGTAGGCCTGTTTTGCATAAGAGCAACTGAACAAGCGCATTCCATTTATGTGCAAGAATATTAAAATAAAATAAAAACACACATTCCATTTCTGCGCAAGAACAAATTTGTTCTTGCGTAGAAACAGAGTGTGCGTTTTTATTTTATTTTAATACTTGCGCACTCATTTATGCTCAAGAACAATTTGTTCTTGCACATAAATGGAGTACACAAGTTCAATCTGGGCCTTCCAAAACCAGAGAGCTATATATTCATTGAGTTTAGATTTCAAACACAGAACAATTTGTACCCAAGCTTGGATTGCATATAATATTGCTTACATTTCGACATACATAGAATTCTAATATAAAATAAAACGTCGTAATCAGACATAGAACATAAACATTAAATTCAAACGTAGAATTCAGACATTAAATTACAATCACAAAATAGAAGGTCGAGACATGGTCTGGATGAAAACTAGAAAACATAGATAGTACACTGATTAAATAAGAAACATTGAAGGTTGGTGTGAATAGAGATGAAGAGTGGAAGACAACATGTAAGCATAGATATTACACGAACTAATAGTGCTAGGTTGGCTAAATCATCACCAACGAGTGGCTGAGCTCGAACCGCCTCCTTTTAATTCTAGCAAAAAAATTCCCAAATGTCTCACTTCTTCCCACGTTTCTAGGGCATATTGAAGACCCCTAGCTCACAATGGAGGGTCAATCCATTTGAAATAATCGCAACATTGAATATTTTCTGGGTCGTACTTTTTTTCTTCGTATGAACTACAGCCAAAAAATCTTCGTCGTACATTATTCTCAGTTTTTGCAATAACGACTATACATTCTTCTCCACATTGACACATCGGGTATGCGCAATTTAGCATAGTTGGAGGAACGGGACATAGACGCTCTAGCTAGATCCTGTTATGGTAGAATTTTGACCCGCTTTTTGTTT
The DNA here is from genome assembly GCA_030737875.1 of Allium sativum. Classification (NCBI taxonomy): domain Eukaryota; kingdom Viridiplantae; phylum Streptophyta; class Magnoliopsida; order Asparagales; family Amaryllidaceae; genus Allium; species Allium sativum. The sequence continues at coordinate 242,340,734 of CM060923.1, read as the reverse complement.
CGAGACAATGGCATGTAAACGAGCATTCATTGTCCCTCGTATATGTTTCTGTGCCTGAGGTATTGGATCGAATTGAGTTTCGGGAACATATTCCATGGTTTCAACATTGATAGATCTATTCCTTTCGATTTCTTCACAATAGGCCACTAAAGTTTCATCGTCAATTTCTCGATTCTCCATGTCTGCATTCATAAATCCAGCATTAAAACATATTAGATGAACTATAAGTGTCATAGCTATTTACGGAGGAAAAAACCTAATTAAATTTACCTTTCGAAGTTAAAGATGATGCCATGAATTCTGACATTTCAGAGTAAAACTAGATTGAAGATTGATTTTGAATGATTGTTGATAGAGTTGGGGATTTGGGGATAGGGTTTGTTGTTGGGAAAATGGGTTTGGTGGAAGATTGGTAAAAAATGAAGAAGAATGGTTGATGGCTGGTAGAAATAGGAGTTGAAAGTCGTATGAGCACTCCAAAAGTGCTCAAGAAGGAAATCCTTGTTGGGAATATTCCCTACTCCAAACCCTATCTCCAAATACATCAACTTGTTGTAATCTTCATCGGTTAGAAGGGAAAAACAGGTAATTTTTCTATTATTACTTCTTAAACTAGTGACTTATTTGAATTTATTGTTTTTTTTATGTTTGTTAATTTCATGGTGGTGTAGAATATTGGACATGTTCCAATCATCTTTTACTTACTGATCGGTGAAGACGATAAACCTACAAATGTTGGTGGAAAAAGAAAAGGATGCAAAATTAAGAAGTATTGTTCGTTCGAATCGCTCAAGAAAAAAGCCTATGATGTTTCCAAAACAGACGAAAATGAGTTTGATATAAAGCTAGTAACGAAGTGGGTAAAGGATGTTGGTTCGTCCGCTATCACTGTAGACGACGATGAAGATATGGATTCAATGTTCTCAGTTGGAATGAAAGTGATAGAGATCTACATTCTGAAATGTGATAAGATCCAAGAAGAGCAGCTCAAACATCAAGTGTATTACACGTTACCCGATGATAACTTACTGGACGAGAATTTTCAGGAGACCATTCCGATTGAGTCTCAAACAACAGTTTGGTTAGTATATGGATTTAAACAACATATAGGTGTAGTAAATGTGGAGGTTTAGGCCATAAAAGAAGATTGTGCACTTGATGATGATGGTTTAAGTTTAGTGTTTATCGGTTTATGTTTCGATGTATTTCGTTGCAATTTAAATTTGAATTCTATCTTTGTTTTTAATTCGAATTCTATCTATGTTTTTAATTCGAATTCTATCTATGTTTTTAATTCGAAATCTATGTTTTTACTTCAAATTTCTATTGTTACTTAATTCGAATTCTACTGCATTCTATTTTTGTGAAGTTCAATCCCTTCTTTTATGAATGTAGCATCGAACATTAAGTTCAAACACATACTTGAAAAAGTAGACTTCGACATTGATTTCAAACAACTCAACATTAACAATTAGTTCAACAAACATAATGCTAATTAAACATGACCAACCTACATGAAATCACCCATAAACACTAAATCGTCGCTAATTAGCTAGTTGTCTCTAAGTCTTCGAGCTTCTAGCGGCGTGTCCCTCTTCTTCCTCGCTCTATCGTCTTGTTATCGGCGGTGGTTGAGAACTTACGAGAACATCTACAGTCTCCGATGGTAGTCGTTGACAGGACGATCCAATTTGTTGACTTTCCAGGGGTGGTTGCGATGGACCAACAAAAATATCCTCTTGTATACCACTCGTAGAGCATCTTCCGTACCCAAGACTCTGTGAAACCGAATCCCAACTCGGCCATTCTTCTGTCGTTATGTTGAAAAGCTCTTGCTCATTGCCTTGTGCATCTTCTTCCTCTACTTCACGTTGATCTTCAATCTCTTGTTCGAGCCCAGGTCCCTATCCCGAAATAGGAGGAGGTGGTGGCGGTAATGCGGAAGGAGGCGGGGGAGGGAGTGGATTAGGTCGACGCAACTTGTTTGGCCCAAGAGTGTATCCAAGAAATTCCTCAGTCCTACACATTTCACTTTCACCTGCTCAGGCTCAAATCGGCTTTGCTCTATATCCTCCGTCATATCTATATCAGTGTAAATACCACTAACGATATCACGATCCAATGTCGCTCGAGGGATGTATGGAGCTATAAGTGAAGAAGATTCCCTCAATACAAAACGACGAGTAATCTGCCAATACCAATACTCATACTCGGCCAACGTAATTGGCGGTGTTCTCTCAACAATCTCATTATCCTCCCTAGAGTTCCAATGATGAACAGTTTGAATTATGAACTTGACCAAATTCCCTGGATTCTCAGGCACTTGATCAACCGGATCTGGTATATGTTGAAAAGCATAACCGAACTGCCTCATTACTCGGTCTGGCCAATGATTTCGAATGCATACAAAAAAAAGCCGCGTCTTGCACAATATAGTCCTATACAGTAATGGAATATTATTCTGAAAGTCTAAATCATAAGAATTCCATGTAAGACTCTCAGTCAACATCAAATCAAATTCATTCCTATAAAATATGACATTCCTCGTAGTACGAGCCCAATTTTTGGCAACATTCCACCTTCGCAACAAAGTAACAATGCTAAGTAAATAAAATTAATAAATTCTGAGTGTACTAATTTTTATTCAAAATTACCTGCGATCGTAATGAAGATGTACACCCGTAGTGTCTTGAATTTGTATATTTATTCGACCAATTGCCATGTAGGTCCACGACCATAACTAACGATATATTAAATTTAAATAGAAATAAGGAAGTGGTGTAAACACGTTATGTTAATATTAAATACAGAAAATATACCTGCAATAAAGTCATGCAACCAGCTATAGAATTAGATTTCCTTAATGCAACAACCGATAACTCGCTATACAAATTAGTGAGCACCGCACTCCCCCAAGCGTGATAACCAAACTGCTGGAATTCTCTTTAAAATGGCAAGTACCTTAAATTACATCTCCCTTTCGAATGAGTAACAAAAAGACGGGAATTTACAATGTATAAAATTACGGCACGTGCCCGACGCTCTGTCTCCACTCCTATTGCGTGTTCATGATAAGGACCCCCAAATGGTTATCCAAACCAATTCATATATATGTCATATCTCCCCATGAATTGGTTTTCAGGAACAACTACACCCAAAAGCTCGTTGCATAACTCACCGTAGTCAGTATGCAAATCATCAAACAGAATAGGACGACCAAAGGTGGGAACACCAAGTATTTTGTAACGACCCGCATTCTGCGCATCGGAGGATCGTAGAATATTTATTTCTTTCTCGTATGAAGTCGTATGTTCGTGTAACTTTTGGAAAATGACTATTGGAGTCATTTCCCATGTTCACGATTTTTGCCGATTTTTAAATGACCGTTTTGCCCCTAGCTGATCTTGTTTCGGCCATAACTTTTGACTGGAAAGGAGTTTTGACCTAAAACCACTTCCATTAGATCCGGATGATGGTTTACCTTTTCGTAGAGTGGTTATATGTGAAGAACGGACTTACCATTTGAGAGATATGACTAAAATAAGGTTTAGAAGGTGAAAAATAGCTTAACCGGGCCTAATTAGGATGATTAGCAAGAGTGCCCCTAATCCATTTCAGGATTAGGGTTATGGAAGGGCTGAGACGAGTTAGTAAATTAATTTTTATTTCATTTCTTAGCTGCCACTTACAACCTTTGAACCCTAGCAATGGCCTCCACTTGCTAAAACACCCCAAATTACACTCTAATCGCTAATTAAGCCAAATCTACATCAAATCAAAGCGGATTGGCACAAAAATCAAGGTAGAGCTGCTGGAGTGTATTGGAATCCGAACCATTTTGTCCAAAAGTTTCAAATCTGAGTTTACTTGTGGCTAAGGTGAGTGATTAGCCTTGTTTTTACACTAATTAAGGTTAATTAAGGGTAATTATGATAATTAGTGAATTTATACATGATTAAATTTTGGAAAAATATTTAAAAATTTTGAAATATTGTTTTAGGCCTCTGTTAGAAATTTGGGTTAATTTGGATAAGTTTTGCTAATCCTATCATTAGTTGTGCTTAAACATGATTAAGGGGAAGACAAGGGTTTTTGGGTATTTTTTATCTATATTACATGTTGCTATGACTGTTTGGAATGCTTTGTGATTGTTTAGAATAGTTAGAATGGTCGAAAACGCCGTCGTGTGGCGTAAAAATAATCGTTGGAAAAGTTGCAGGAAATGACCCAGAATCAGACCGGATCAGATCGCCTCTACCCGACCCCGACACGCTCGTGAATGATGGCACCGACCCAACGCGACCGTGGAGAGCCATCACGACCCGAGACCGCATTTTTGAGATAGCCTCACGAGCCAAGCATGTCACCACGAGCTGACCTCCACGAGCTGCGACCAGAGCCAAGACCTGGAGTCACGATCTGAAGCGATGAAGGGGCCCGACCCGAACCCAATGTTGTAGAAGAAGTCTAAGGCGAAGCGCTACGAATGGATGGGCGAATACAACACGATCCGAACCGGAACGGGAACCACGACCCGATCCATTGGGTGGCCATGAACCGGAACACTCCTCCGACCCGAACAAGAGATCACGACTTGAACTGAAGAACTTTTGACTGGGACCCATGAACGAGTATGACCGAGCCAGGGGAAGAAGTTTACTCATGAACCGAATGGGGTGTCAGGACCTGTTCCAGATGTACATCACGACCGAACCAAACCGAGGACGAGGAGAAGACTAGAACCCGAGATGCAAAGGTAGTCCAAGTGGGAAGTTATGGCTCAGGATCCTGTTGGGAACCAATGAGTCAACTTCATGTTGGGCTTTACTGCGGGACGTGTGCTAAGGAGTTATCGACGTCCATTGCTTTGACTCACCAGCAAGACGGATGTTAGGCTATAGATCAGTGCAGTAGGGTAGTTATTACTCCATGCGACAGAGTGATCGTAACATGGCTATGAGCCAGTGCAGTGGAGTCGTCATGACTTCATGGGGCAAAGTGGACATAGTAAAGACTAGTGGCTATGGATCAGTGCAGTGGAGTCGCCATGACTCCATGGGGCCGAGTGATCATAGAAAGGATTTAGGAGATCAAAGTGGCGGATATCGTATGCTTTACAAACTGAGTGAGAGATGTGAGGATGGTTGCTATGTTTAATTTCTTGCCATCACTACGACATGCACACCCCCTCCCCCATATCTTTACACCATATGTTAGTGTCACCTTAGAGTATTGTACATCTTGTTGTTCTAACTCTTTGGTTGCAGGTCCAGGTTCAGGTATGGTTTAGTATACCTGTTATTGTTCAGTTTTGCTGCTTATCGCTCATACAAGACTTTTGTCTGACCCAGAGTTTTATGTCTGTTCTTATTGCTCTGGGTGCTCTTAAACGGGCAGACTAGAGACAGGTTAGCTGGTTGTGCACGAGTAGCTGTCCGGAGACGAGCGAGAGGCTTACACGTACTGTTCTCTATATACTCTCCCTGTGTCGCTGTTGGTCACTGCTTTGGGCATTAGTAGTGTACCTTTCCTTTCTTTTGCTTTAGAGACAGTTTTAAAGTTGTAATAATGACGAAGTGGAACATAAGCTGTATTTGGATTTACCGTTGCTATGATGGTTTAGTTTTCAGCTTATGCACTGTCTCGCCTGTTTTATCAAGTATGTAATTATTATATGTTATTCCATGTGTTATAAGACATTCTACAAGTTCCTTGCTAGTTCAAATTCCCTTCTTTTATTTTCTTTCGTGACCATCCCGTGCTGGTTGGACATCGGCACATCGCACTTTCATTGGCAATATCGGCTGGTGCGGGGTGGGCCGTCAAATATTTTCTCAATGTCAAGCATAGTAATAGTCATTTCGCCCACTCTAAAATGGAATGCATTAGTTTCCGGATGCCATCGGTCACACAATGCGGTGATTAGTCCGTGATCCAATCTAGTTTAATCTATCTGAAGAACCTGCCACATTTGAGCTATTCGAAGATAATTTTCAAGTTGAGGCTCTTTACAGTCAATGAGTTTTAACTTGTCGAATGATCCATGGCCTTAACTTTTGAAGAATCCTACACATAAAAATGTGAAAGCACAATATTTAAATTATGAAAATACAAGACAACAACGAAATAACGTAACAATTTTATAAGGGTGTACAAATATACCTCCATTAGCTCAAGGTTGTTACTCCGGTGTTCGAGTTGTTGGTAGAGCACACTCGGATCAATCGGTCCGGGCACTAAAGCATTTCCTACAACGTGGTCGTACAACATTAAAACTCAAATAAGTTCAAATTGAAAGCATAGAACTATTTGAAATGGATTTGCTAAACTAATTGAAAGCATAGAAAACAGTAGTTCTACTTGAAAAGGAATTGCTAAACTACTTGAAATGGAATTGATAAACTAATTGAAAGCTTAGAATTATTGATTAGAAAACCTAGTTTAGAGCCATGCTACGTACCTCTACTTTGCGAAGATGTTGCAGCTTCCACCATTTTGTATGAATTTGTTGATGAAAAGAGGAAAATTAGATGTTTGGAAATAGATTGAAGTAGTGGATTAGGGTTTGGGTATTCGCGGTCTTTGGAGCCTTTTCCAAATAGAAGACAAATTCGGAGCAGGTCTCTGGTTTTGGAAGGCCTGGATTGAACTTGAGCACTCCATTTCTGCGCAAGAACAAATTTGTTCTTGCGCAAAAAAGAACATGCACTCCATTTCTGCGCAAGAACAAATTTGTTCTTGCGCAGAAATGGAATATGCATGGTCAGTTGCTCTTATGGAAAACAGGCCTACTTTCGTAATAAGTTATGAAAGAGGCATGTTTATACAATAAGTTATTCTTAGAAGCTCAAACCAAAAATTTGCCCTATTTTATTAAAGCAAAACGCTAAATATTCAAACCGGTTAGTAAATCTCATCTATTTGACAATGTTTATAAATTTCAAACAAAATACCAATTACAAAAGGGTTCACTCAAATTTCGTCCAATTAGACAAATTACCAAATATAAATATTTATTTTCCGTTAAACCTTAATTAAATTAAATTTTTAAATGTCAAAAATTTGTAGGTCGTCACATTTTCCCCATTTTTGGGCTTTTCGTCCTCGAAAAGGAGAGGTTGAAAATTATGCTTAAGTAAAATAAACCTTAATTATAAAACTTACTAATATACAAACAGAATTATTAAATAAAAGTTTTTTACAATTTCTAATAAGCTTGAAATTTTATCAAAAGGTTATTAATAGATTAAACACAAAATTTATCATACAACTAAATGAGTAAACTTCTTATGTCAAAATTTAAATTTAGGCAAAACTTAAATCATTATGTAAAATTACATAAGGAAATTCGCTATACATTGTAAGAGAAGGTTATGTTCAAAGTATAGGGAATCCAAGTAAAAATAGTTTAAACGGTAAATTTAGTTTGAAGTATGTAGTTTTTGATTAAAGCATAAAATTTAAAGAGTTAAATATAAGATAGCTTTAGGGTTAAAATAAAATGGTGAAATTTAACAATTTGGTAGAAAATAGATAATATAAGTAAAATAATATAGATAAAAGGACTTGAAATGAATAAATCACAAGTACAAATGCGAAATATAATAGTTTAGTGAGATGATGAATAAATTAGACAAGTTATATTAAGGTGTTATATAAATTACAATATTCACACATTTGAAAATCTCAAAATAATTTCTCCGAACTTAGAACCCCGTTTTCCTTTCAAATCATTGAAATACGACATATTTCCTTTATATAGAGAACCATACTTCACTACGGGATCAAGACCAAATTTGCTTTCAAAATTACAAACATTTCGTAATAAATTCGAATCAATCTACATATTATTGGTTCGAGAAGTTTTCCCACATGACGGGCTAATGAGTACCACCCATCGCACGCAATCGAATCACACCTCGGTTTAGTCACGGGTTACTCGAACAAATCAAATTATTTTATATCCCGAATTTGTAAATCACTTCGCAATCCATAATTTACAAATGCTTTAACCATATTTCAAACATAGAGATTCAAGTCGTCGAAACTACTTTATAAACCATTTATCATATCCAAAATAGTTGGAGAACAATTTTGTAACATCCCGCAAATTTAGATCATTTAAATATTGAATTAAATTTAATTCTTCATTTAAATGGTTTGAAATTAATTTTAATTCTTGATTCAAATTTCATTTCCAATAAACGACAATCTATGATAACATCAATAACCAAACATACCATACGTGTTCATTTGTATATATAAGTAATTTTTTTTCATAATCTAAATTTTGAAATGATATTGTCGATCGTGAAATAATAACCATAATCGTATAGAAATGGTTGATGTTGGAATTTAAACTTAAACTTCAAATGTGAACATGAAAATACGTCTATTTATTTAATTTAAGTAAATTAAATAAAACATTAACAATGGAAATTTCAAGGATATTGATATCAAATGGGGCAGTTACCACAAGTAGAACGTAAAATTTTGCAGTCAAATTAATTAAGAAAATTTGATATTTATAATACGTTCGATTTAATATAGATGAAAGAATTTTGTAGTAAATACGAAATTTCATTTCATTTGCAGCATAAAGAAAAAGTTAAATAATTTAAACCGTTAACAATAAATTTGAATACATTAGGAAGAGGAAGATAAAAATTAATTAAATAAACTAGCGTATGAAACGGTAAACATTTGGATTTGGAAACGTGCGAGTTCGTTTATATACATATTTAAAGTCTACCGTTTCTTCAAAATTTGTGTCGTTCCTTCTTGTGAATCTGGCTACGTTCGATCATTTTAAATAAACAAATAAGAGGAAATTGCATCATGTTGGTTTATCTACTACCCTTTTGACCGCTTCTGTAATAGCCCGCACCTCCGTTCATGCAAGATATTGTCCCCAACTTAGCCACCGTATAGGTGTGGGGTTTTGTTCCTCAAAAGGCCTCGGCGTTAGTAAGAGATGGGCTCTACTATATAAGTTACCCACTGCACATAGGCTTCCATGATGTGGGACTTAGGGGTGTTACATTTCCCCTCGTACAGAGCCCAACGTCCTCGTTGGCTCACAAACACCTCACTCAGGCGTTGTGGTCTACACAGGAGCTACAATTCCGGCTGGGTATTGGCTCTGACACCACTGTAACAGCCCGCACCTCAGTTCACACAAGATATTGTCCCCAACTTAGCCACCGTATAGATGTGGGGTTTTGTTCCTCAAAAGGCATCGGCGTTAGTAAGAGATGGGCTCTACTATATAAGTACCCACTGCACACAGGCTTCCACGATGTGGGACTTAGGGGTGTTACATTAAACAAAAATGTTCATTTTTGTCAAATAGTTTTATTGAAACAAAAATGTTCATTTTTGTCAAATAGTTTTGTTGAAACAAAATTATCATTTTTGTCAAATAGTTTTGTTGAAACAAAATGCTCATTTTAGTCAAATAATTTAATTGAAACAAAAATGTTCATTTTTGTCAAATAGTTTATTTTTGTCAAATAGTTTTGTTGAAACAAAAATGTTCATTTTTGTCAAATAGTTTTCTTGAAACAAAAACATTCATTTTTGTCAAAATAGTCTAGTTGAACAAAAATATAAATTTTTGTCAAATTAGAATTGTTGAACAAAAATATACATTTTTGTCAAATTAGAATTGTTGAACAAAAATAAACATTTTTGTCAATACATATTAGTAGAAAACAAAATATACATTTTTGTCAATACATATTAGTAGAAAACAAAATATACATTTTTGTCAATACATATTAGTAGAAAACAAAATATACATTTTTGTCAATACATATTAGTAGAAAAACAAAATGTACATTTTTATCAAAACATATTAGTTGAAACAAAATGTACATTTTTGTCAAAATATATTAGTTGAAACATAGATTTACATTTTGTCAAAATATGATGGTTGAAAACAAAGATAAAATTTTGGTTAAATAGATTTGAGTTATAACAAAAATTACATTTTTTTTAAGTAGATTGGAGTTATAACAAAAATAATATTTTGGTTAAATAGATTTGTGTTTGAGTAAAAAAAATACATATATTGTAACGACCCAGAAAATCTGAACCAATTTAAAAAATTTTAATTGGCTAAAATAATGGATTTTAAATATTTAAAATAAATATTTTAAATAATAGCAATGAAAACGGAGTTTGCATCGACAACTGAAAACGAATATAATTAATTCTAATTATAAACAAGGCTTGAAAAGGCGCAGCAGTTTCAAAAATTGAATTCAAACTTTGTCGGGTTGTACCGGGTGCAAAACAAAACGGATTTGAGTGAAACCAAATATATTTAAATCTGTTAGTGAATACCTTTCTAATGAATCTGAAAAATCGAATTTTCATAGCGGAAAGCAAAAGTTATGGCCAAATGAATTTTCAGAAAGGTCGCTATGGAATTTATATAGCCTGTGAAATTGGCCATTTTGCATACGACCTCGGAATTCGACGAAACCACTTTTGTTGGATCCAGGATGTAAAGTTATTGCTAGGTTTCAAATTTAATAATTTTTGAAGCTAGTATGTGAGTGTGGCAAAAGAAAACGTGTTTTGGTCGATTATAGTTAAATTGGATCGACCAGAAATGGGCCATTTTGCAAAAGGTCTCAGAATTCGACGAAACTGGTTTTGTTGGGACCGTATCGTCAAAACATAGCTAGATTTATTTTTCTGGAATTTTTCGAATTAATTTGTGGCCCTGGCAAATTGAAATGTACGTTCAAATTGAATATTGAATGATTTATATTTTAAATTGAATGGAAACTGACTGAAACAGTCGAATGGGTCTTTGAAACATATCCCATTGTGTTCGGAATGGGGATAAAATGCTAGGGACGACAGTCGTTGGGTTTAGATTGGTGGTCGTGTCAGAAAACCACTTATAAAACCTCCCGGCCAATCAGATTTTTTATAAAAAAAAAGAAAAGAAAATACTCTTTCTCTCTCCCCGACGTCGAAGGCGGAAACACATTCAGAACTTCCCCCTCATTTTCTGATCAATCCACGTCGAATTAGCTTGTGCCACAGTTGAACTTTTTGAAGATCTTCTCGAGATCTTCAAATCCATATAGAGTTTGGAATTTTTCGTTGAGTATCGGGGGAGATCTCGGGCTCAAAAGTCGAGCCGTTCAAACCACCGCCGCCGCTGCCTAGGACCACCGAACTGGCCCCTCTTCCTGGCGCACGTGCGCCTCTCCTCCCCCTTCGACACTGCGTAGCCCGATCGAGCTATCGATTCACGGATTGCACGAAAACTTCAAACCTAGTTTTGAAGATTTCAGAAAGGTAACGGCTGTTTAATTTAAAACTGATTTTAACAGTTTAAAACCGTTGCAAACTTTGTAAAATCATATCTTTTTCGTTTCTTGTCGAAATTCAGTGAAACAAGAGACAGTGGTCTCGTGTGGACGTCTTCTACATTTTAGAAGAGACCGCATATTTTTCTGAGCCTTCTGCTATTTTTGGCGGAGTGGAAACCAATGTGAGAATTCTCTCACTATAAATTTTCTTGTACAGTTATTTATATTATAACTGCATATCTGAACTGTTCACATACGTCCACAGACCATGGACGATTTATTTGATTGTGTTGTGATTGTGAATTGTATATATTTACGAAATGTGAAAAGTGAGATTTCTAATTTATAAACGACATGGAAAACGACGATGTATAAATTATATAATCGATGTATGAGTTATATAAGCGTTGTACACCTCATGTATAAGCGTTGTATAAGTTGTACGTTCGATGTATAAGTTATATATGCGTTGTAAAAATTATATATGTGCTGAAATAAAAGTGAATTGCTATATATATATATATACACGCCCCTCGTCCACAAACCATGGACGATATTTATTGGTTGTGATTGGTGTGAAAATTGATTGATAGCAAATGCTTGATTGGGATTGTTTGTGGTTGACATTGATTGATTGTGGTTGAAAAATACCCGTTTGTGGTTGAGAAATATTTGGTTGAAATCACATAGGATTAGTTTGTGGAAATGAAATAAATATATACATGCCGCCTGCGTGCGAACTAGATGCATGATCCCCATTGTCAAAAACAGCGAGGTTTTAAGGTAGAGCGAGGAGCCGTACTAGGGACGGTCCCGGTTTTAACTACCCTGCCGTTATGCTGCCGAAATTTTGAATAATATTCATGTGTTTGAATTATTTTCATTTGCTAAAACTATATTTATTCGTTGAATAGAAAACCTTCATGTGTTGAATCGATATTCATTCGTTGAATTGAAATTCATGTGTTGAATGGTATTCGTGTTTTAAATATAAAACTCACATTTTTATCTATATATATAAACTATAGAAAACCTTCATGTGTTGAATCGATATTCATTCGTTGAATTGAAATTCATGTGTTGAATGGTATTCGTGTTTTAAATATAAAAATCACATTTTTATCTATATATATAAACTATAGAAAACCTTCATGTGTTGAATCGATATTCATTCGTTGAATTGAAATTCATGTGTTGAAGGGTATTCATATTTTGAAAGAAATTGTTTTATAAAAAAAATCCAATTTTTAACATCAATATGAAATGTTTAAAATAATCCTGTTTTGAAATAAATTGTTTTACAATAAAAATCCTATTTTTATCACCTATATTAACAATACGAATTAATAGTGTTTTGAAATAAATTGTTTTACAATAAAAATCACATTTTTATTATATAAACGAATTGTTAAAAATAGTGAAGTGTTGAAATAGAAGACAGTTAGATAAAAATATCATTTTTTATCAAATGAATGAAAAGAATGTAGCGTTGAAATCGAAGAATCGATATATATATATAAAAAAATAGAATTAAAATATATCGAATAACGACGTTGTAGTTCGTATTTTGAAACCGTGATTTCAAACGATTATACCAGGAGATCCAACCATAGGATTTTCCTGAAATAGCAACCATTGGGTTCGCCTTGGAAATATCTTTCCAACGGCACCAACTTTGTAAAAATCCAACGGTTGGATTGTCTGGAATGTTTAATTCTAATCTGAAGAAAAACAGCGCCAGAATCGATTATATTTATATATATATATATAAATATAATTATATTTAATCGAATAACGACGCTGCAGTTCGTATTTCAAAATCGAAACTTCAAACGATTGTACCAAGAAATCCGACCGTCGGATTTTCCTGAAACTGGAACCGTTGGATTCATTTCGAAAAGATCTTTCTAATGATGTAAATTTCGTGAAGATCCAAAGGTTAGATTTTCAGATGTGTGTAAATCAAATTTGAAGAAAAACAGCGCCACGGTCGCGTTATGGCCCGAAGCGTCATTTTGAATAAAATGGCTATTTTAAAATAAATAAAAATAGCGATAAATCGTTATAAAATATTATAAATGATATGGATGTGATTTAGAAATTAACTGAAGGTTGGCTAAGTCGAATGGTTTCCTGGGTGTTGATCTGATGTTGGTTTCAGCCTTCGGGGTTAATATCTGGGAAATCGTTCTCTTACTGATTGACAGTTAGTGACTAATGAATTGAAATGATGCGTGTGTATGTTAGTGTTGCACTTGTTCATTATATACGCGAGTTGCTCGGTGTAACGACACGGGTTTTGCCCGACCTTAATCGATCGCAAAATCGACCAAGACCGTTCAAAATCCGCATACGTTAACTTTGGGAATACAACAACATCAGAACAATAACAGCAGACTTTTATTACATCATGATAATATAACATCAGAGTACAGAATATATCAGAGTACATCGATAAATACAGCGGAAGAAAAATTACAAGATTTTAATACGTTGCAGCGGAAACAAAATAACTTAGGCAGCGGAAGACTTCTGAAGCGACCCGAAACTTCCCCGGTCTCCGAACAGATGAGAAAGAACGAATTACTGTGAGGACAAGACAAATCAGAACACAAACAGAAGAACATTTCACTGTTATTGCAACAATGCATCAGATTACAAGAATATACAGAGTATAAATGAATATTACACAGAAATATCAGAGATTTAAATTACATTTAAATACCTAGCAGCGGAAAATAATACAATACACAACTAGAAGAGATATACGGATACAAAGCTTTCCGGATATCATTCCAGCTGTAAACCAGGATCCTGTGAATATAAATCTGCAAAACCAAAACTACTAGCTGCCCGTGTCGAAAATAAGGGCACCCAGAGTTTAGGTTAAAACAATAAACTCCAGGTCAGTCATGTGACTGGTGTGAGAACTAAAACAGTTATTTAAAACTTTACTTTAAAAGAGAGTAATTCAAGGGACCACGCCGTATAACACGGAACAGGTTTCCTCCCAAGAATACTAGTGCATAGAATAAACAACGCAATGCTTTTTCGAAAAATGAAGCTATTATAAGACCCAGGTCCCATCACACAATGCAACGCAAGCCGGAGGATAGGGTTTTACCTTATAACAGCCAAACATGCTTGATACGTTTAAAACAAATCATTTGATACTATAATAAGTGTATAGTGCCAAAAACAATTTCAATCATAAATATAAATCATAGACGGCATGAGTGCCCCATCCCACTATGTCGCCATACTAGGCTCTACAATTAAAGCCGAAATACACGTATTGGAAATTGGATTTCCATCATGGTGGCTCCTGATTTGAAAGATCGATCGCGTAGTACAAATCACCGCGGCTTACGTCTCAGCGAGAGAAAACACCGCTATGCACATCCGCACTTTTGGGACTCAAGTATCACCGCGGCTTACGTCCCAGCAAGAGAAAACACCGCTTACTCTATCCCTCCGAGCACGAAGCTCAATATCGGTCGACCGAATCCACTACACTAAAAATGTATACTGATCAAACCATCAGTTTACCACCATCCCGGGCTGTGAAGCTCGCGGATCAACGCTATACACAAAGCCATGCTATATCAGCTGCGCTTTGATCATCAACCACCAAACTTTGCTTTTCAACAAAAGTCTGGATCACTGCATCTCAGTATGCCACACTATCAATCCATATCGTACCACTGATTTCTGCCAATTTATAACCTCTGAGCTCATATGTCTCAGAGAAGGGCGTTAAGCAAGAGAATAAATTCTCCGCCGCCAAACAGATATATATTTAGCAGAGATCAACAAATACAATATAAAGGAATACAATGTCAGACACACCATCCATTTACAAGTCCGTTCTAGGTCTGAACGAAACCGGAGGCACTTTCCTCGCATATCCATCCATCTCCAAGTACGTCTGGACGACCGCCAACTATTTCCATCCTCTTGGGTGTACAGCCCAATCAGGATCGTCAGTAATTATCCAAACGATGTGAAGACTTCCGGTCTTCAACCACCGTCTTCATCTTCGACATCTCGTCGAATCGGTTATTCAGAATGGGTGTAAACCCGGCCTTTCTGAATAACCCACGTATATGATAAACAAATGTTACACAAACACATCAAACGCCTCATTCCAATTCAGAATATTCTTTTATTCACAAAATCACATTTTTAGGGAAAGGTTCCCATTAATTTTATCCAAGATAAATTCTTCTAAATTTATTCTTTAATCTTCCTTTGGATATCATTTCAAACCATATTATGGTTTTCCAAACTAGTCGGGATTAGCGAACCACACCGAAGTAATTATTATTTCATTTCCCAATCCCAACCTCTATATCCCATGGAGAAAACTGGTAATACTCCACATCTAACACCACTGTGTTATCGGTAAAATTAATTACCATTTCACGTTCAAATCTAATTAAAGATTTAACTATCGCTTTGGAGCAAAACTGGTGGTACTCCATTCTCGATCACCTTTCAGATTTGATAATTTAAATAATCAATTCATTTTTCAATCTAATTAAAGATTCATTAAAACTCCACTTAGTTTTAATCTTCTCAAAAATCGATATCTTGCCTTTAACTGGGTTAAAGAACCAATGTCTTCTAAAACACGATTCACGATAAACCCAAATCACATTTGATATTAATTACAAGGCTCTGAATAGAAAATATATCGGCTTACATTCAATATCAAATTCTGAAACCAACATATATCGTATTGGAAATAACGATATAAAATATATCTTTCAAATCCCCATAACAATATTTGTATAGTCACGAAATCCAACATCGAAATATCCCGAAGATAATTTCGATTCAACTCCAGTCCAATCCACGTATTGGGAGTATTGATTATTTTTAAAATCACTTTCAAATTCAATTTATTTATTTCAAAAATAAATTGATTTTAATTCTAGTTCAAAACTAGTTTATTTCGATAAAAATCTATTTTTATCTTTTCAAATGTGGAATTTTCCAGCTCAACTCTTTCCAATCCATATATTATGATTTTACACAAATTATAGATATTTTTAATAATTTTACCAAGGCCCGTACAGTCGATTTCCAACAACGGCCATCGAACTGCACTTACAGCGACCTTTTTCGAATTTGATTTGGACATAACTCCAAATCCAACCGTTAGATTTCAAATTTCTAATATTCATTGGAAAGCTCTTTTCGATACGAACCCAACGGTTCCGGTTTTAGGAGAATCCGACGGTCGGATCTCCCGCAATGTCCGTTTGAAATAAATGGTCGAAATTCACGAACTGCCGCGGCGCGGCGCGTTCTATTCAGGCCATTATATATATAATATATATATATTATATATATTTCGTCGATTTCCTTTTAAAACGAATTTTATAAATAGTTCTACATTCGTTTCAAAACAATTTCAACTTCCATTTCAATTCAAATCAAAACTGAATTCTTCTTTATAAATTCGCTTTAAAATTCATTTCTATTCAATTCAATTTGAATTCATTTCGAATTCGCTTTCAATTCAATTCATTTCGAAATCGTTTTCAATTCAATTCATTTCGAAATCGTTTTCAATTCAATTCATTTCGAAATCGTTTTCAATTCAATTCATTTCGAAATCGTTTTCAATTCAATTCATTTCGAAATCGTTTTCAATTCAATTCATTTCGAAATCGTTTAAAATCGATATAAATATCGTTTACGTCAAAATGGCATCAATCTAATCAACACGACTTTATATTTTCAAAACTTCTTTATTCTATCCAACAAATGAATATTTATCCCATTCAACACATGAATCTATATTTATTTCAACACACGACTAATCTCAACACATGAGTACTGTCAACACATCACTATTTTTATATTCAACACATGAATTTCTATTCATTTCATTTACACAATAAAAATGATATTTTTATTTTTCTAACATATTTTAGAAAATTTCGGCGGCATAACGGCACGATACTAGAAACGGGACGAGGCCTAGCCTTATCCCCGGTCTAGTGAAGGCCCACGCCATTCACACATCAATCAAATCAATTTTATTTCACCAAACAATTCAGTTCAAACCAAATAATCTAACCAACTACACAACCAAACAATTTAACAAACAAGCCATCCATGGTCTGTGGATGACGGGTGTCGGGTGCTACTAAGCACCGTCTGCATCCTAGTATATATATATATAACTAGAAAAAAAAAATTTTGAGTGAGAAGTTCTCACAGAGGTTTCCACTCCGCCGTGCTTTGCTTTTGAACTGCTGAATATTCTGGATTTGCTTGAAATTCCAATGCAATTCTTTTCACGCTGTTCAAATAAAAAATTATATTTTTACTGCTTCATTCAATAAATAAAAATCGTATTTTTATTTCATATATTTTTATAACGCTTCATCCTATATAAAAATTATATTTTTATATTTCTATTTCATGTATAAAGATCAAATCTTTACTATCTATATAATATAAAAATCGTATTTTTATTCTTTCTATAATATAAAAATCATATTTTTATTTTAACACTATATGGATAAAAATCACATTTTTATCAATTCGCTATATTTATAAAAATCAAATTTTTATAGCGACATTCATATTATAAAAATCAAACCTTCATAGCGCTAAAAATCCTATCTTTTTATTTTAAAAATCAATTCTTTTTCTATAATCAAAACTCTAACTATATAAAAATCAAAACTTTTACTATATAAAAACTGATTCAAGAAAAAAAAAATTGTACTATATAAAATAAAAACTGGTTTCTTCTATGTATTATATGCTTAAAAAAAAACTAAAATTATTCTATGTATTATATATTAAAAACTGAAATTATTCTATGTTTTATATATATTTGGAGCTGATTTTAAATCACTGTATATATATTTTTATATAAAATAAACTGAAATTAAAAAAAACACTGCTATTAAAGAGAAAAGAAAAAAAATGCTCACTGCAGAATTCATCTTCATCTTCTTCGTGGCGTCGAACTACCCTCTCGCCCTAGGGTTCAAGGCCGCCACCAACACAAGCTGCCGGAGTCGGATCTGGACCCACCACGATGAAGCCTGTCGTGCCCTCCTATAACGCCGGTAGTGGCGTCCCCTTCGGCGGTCGACGGAGCCCAGAAATCGAGCTTGAACAGAGCGACTTTGAGCGGAGAAATCGCTCGAGCCACATCACAATACCCGATCTAGCTTGTATGAATTAGAAGCTCTCATCTCCCTCTTTGATTTCCGCTTATTAAATTACAGAAATTTCTTGGAGGATTTATCAGAAAATGGCGGGGAAGTATTGGGCGTTTATCGCCGTCGGTTTTCTTCGGAGGCGGGCTAAAGGGGTTTGACCGTGAGAAGGGAATGAGGCTTTGACTCTAGGGTTAGACTAATATATATATATAAATATATTTTTATTATTTAATTCTTTAAAGCGAAATTTTGCATTCGAACTCTAATTCAAACCTAATGACCGTCGCCCCTAGCTAATTACCCTCATTCCGAACACAAAGGGATATGTTTCGTAACCCAATTCGGCTGTTACGATTAGTTTTCATTTAAATTAACATTTAAATCATTATATTGAATTTTAAACGTACATTTCAATTTACTGGGGTTACATACTAACCAGAAAAATTCCAGAAAAATATTTTCTAGCTTCGTATTGACGATACGGTCCTAACAAAACTAATTTCGTCGAATTCTGAGACCGTTTGAAATATAGCCATTTTCCAGTCGATTAAAATCAACTAAAACTGGTCAAATGCGTTTTCCTTTGCCACTCTCACATATTGATTCGAAAAATTATGAAATTTGAAACCTAGCAATAACTTGACATCACGGATCCAACAAAAGTGGTTTCGTCGAAAACCGAGGTCGTTTGCAAAATGGCTATTTTTAATGGCCTGAATTCCATAGCGACTATTCAGAATTTTCAACTGGACATATCTTTTGATTCCCACTATGAAATTTCGATTGGTCGGATTCAATAGAAAGATATTATCAATTAGATCCTATCATTTTTGGTTTCACTAAAATCCGGATTGTTTTGCACCCGGTACATTCAATTGAAGTTTGAAATCGAATTATCGAACTACCGCGCCATTTTCAATTCCTATTATAATTATATATAATTATTTATATTCTAACGACGACGCGTATAAATATATACGTTGGAATTCTATTCAAAATAAATTTCTCGTCGATTTTATTTAAAATAATCTATTTTAAATATTCAAATTCAGCTAAAATTGCCAAAATAAAAATTTCAAACTGGCTCGCATTTTCCGGGTTATTACAATCTCCCCCACTTAAAACTTTTCGTCCCCGAAAAGGAACAAAGTCGAAAGTGGTTTGATCAATCAACTCTACGTTCGATCTGGCTTGCCTTCTCCAACTTTTCAGTTTCTGAGAATTTTCAAATTCTTCAAAAATTTGGCTAACACCCTAAATTTTCGAAAAATTTCGCCATAACCTCCCCTGCACCGGGAGCATCGGGGAATTTCAAATAGCTTCCCCGGTCCTTCAGATCTCAAAAAGAAAAAGAAAAAGCCAAGCGGCTAGCCAATAGGCTCACAAAATCATCATCACCCAAACAAAACAGGAAATTATGTAATAAACATGTACCTATTTGTCGGGCAAACAAATTTTATTCTCTGCTCTAGCCTCCTTGCTATGACCTGTTCAATGTATGTATATGTATATGCAAGCAAAAGCAACCAATTTTTAATATAATTCAATATTTGATACAATTAGGCTAAATGGTTAAAAATTAGCAAACAAATAAACAAACAACACAAACATCAATCAATTAGTGGATTAACGTTTCAAATTCATAATTTTGATATATATAAAGAAAAACATGTTTTTGATGTCAATTCACAACAATGTGTTCTAACTATATAGGTTTTGGTTCTCACACCAGCCTAATGGAAATATATAGATATCATACCTTCGTCACTCGAAAATAAATACTGGTAACGCTGCAGCATTATCAGAATCATTCCCGGGCAACTAGAATGTGATTCTATATCTATCTAATATATTAAAACTTCGAATATACGTTCATGACGCGTATATGCAAAACCTTTATATACTAGATTGTCCATATTCAAAATAAATAAATATTCAAATACGTAAAAAGTGATTTAAATTTCTAAACAAAATTGTTTTCATTTGAAAAATATACTCTTCACACTCGTTCTAGGATACTACTGATCCTATCTCTAACGAGTAATTCTAATTGGATATTACTAATCCAATATCTGATGAATTCTTTCGTATGGTTCTAATGTGTCTTGTTCTCGAGCTCTGTAAACCAAAGCTCTGATACCAAATGAAGCGACCCGAAACTTCCCCGGTCTCCGAAGAGATGAGAAAGAACGAATTACTGTGAGGACAAGACAAATCAGAACACAAACAGAAGAACATTTCACTGTTATTGCAACAATGCATCAGATTACAAGAATATACAGAGTATAAATGAATATTACACAGAAATATCAGAGATTTAAATTACATTTAAATACCTAGCAGCGGAAAATAATACAATACACAACTAGAAGAGATATACGGATACAAAGCTTTCCGGATATCATTCCAGCTGTAAACCAGGATCCTGTGAATATAAATCTGCAAAACCAAAACTACTAGCTGCCCGTGTCGAAAATAAGGGCACCCAGAGTTTAGGTTAAAGCAATAAACTCCAGGTCAGTCATGTGACTGGTGTGAGAACTAAAACAGTTATTTAAAACTTTACTTTAAAAGAGAGTAATTCAAGGGACCACGCCGTATAACACGGAACGGGTTTCCTCCCAAGAATACTAGTGCATAGAATAAACAGCGCAATGCTTTTTCGAAAAATGAAGCTATTATAAGACCCAGGTCCCATCACACAATGCAACGCAAGCCGGAGGATAGGGTTTTACCTTATAACAGCCAAACATGCTTGATACGTTTAAAACAAATCATTTGATACTATAATAAGTGTATAGTGCCAAAAACAATTTCAATCATAAATATAAATCATAGACGGCATGAGTGCCCCATCCCACTATGTCGCCATACTAGGCTCTACAATTAAAGCCGAAATACACGTATTGGAAATTGGATTTCCATCATGGTGGCTCCTGATTCGAAAGATCGATCGCGTAGTACAAATCACCGCGGCTTACGTCTCAGCGAGAGAAAACACCGCTATGCACATCCGCACTTTTGGGACTCAAGTATCACCGCGGCTTACGTCCCAGCAAGAGAAAACACCGCTTACTCTATCCCTCCGAGCACGAAGCTCAATATCGGTCGACCGAATCCACTACACTAAAAATGTATACTGATCAAACCATCAGTTTACCACCATCCCGGGCTGTGAGGCTCGCGGATCAACGCTATACACAAAGCCATGCTATATCAGCTGCGCTTTGATCATCAACCACCAAACTTTGCTTTTCAACAAAAGTCTGGATCACTGCATCTCAGTATGCCACACTATCAATCCATATCGTACCACTGATTTCTGCCAATATATAACCTCTGAGCTCATATGTCTCAGAGAAGGGCGTTAAGCAAGAGAATAAATTCTCCGCCGCCAAACAGATATATATTTAGCAGAGATCAACAAATACAATATAAAGGAATACAATGTCAGACACACCATCCATTTACAAGTCCGTTCTAGGTCTGAACGAAACCGGAGGCACTTTCCTCGCATATCCATCCATCTCCAAGTACGTCTGGACGACCGCCAACTATTTCCATCCTCTTGGGTGTACAGCCCAATCAGGATCGTCAGTAATTATCCAAACGATGTGAAGACTTCCGGTCTTCAACCACCGTCTTCATCTTCGACATCTCGTCGAATCGGTTATTCAGAATGGGTGTAAACCCGGCCTTTCTGAATAACCCACGTATATGATAAACAAATGTTACACAAACACATCAAACGCCTCATTCCAATTCAGAATATTCTTTTATTCACAAAATCACATTTTTAGGGAAAGGTTCCCATTAATTTTATCCAAGATAAATTCTTCTAAATTTATTCTTTAATCTTCCTTTGGATATCATTTCAAACCATATTATGGTTTTCCAAACTAGTCGGGATTAGCGAACCACACCGAAGTAATTATTATTTCATTTCCCAATCCCAACCTCTATATCCCATGGAGAAAACTGGTAATACTCCACATATAACACCACTGTGTTATCGGTAAAATTAATTACCATTTCACGTTCAAATCTAATTAAAGATTTAACTATCGCTTTGGAGCAAAACTGGTGGTACTCCATTCTCAATCACCTTTCAGATTTGATAATTTAAATAATCAATTCATTTTTCAATCTAATTAAAGATTCATTAAAACTCCACTTAGTTTTAATCTTCTCAAAAATCGATATCTTGCCTTTAACTGGGTTAAAGAACCAATGTCTTCTAAAACACGATTCACGATAAACCCAAATCACATTTGATATTAATTACAAGGCTCTGAATAGAAAATATATCGGCTTACATTCAATATCAAATTCTGAAACCAACATATATCGTATTGGAAATAACGATATAAAATATATCTTTCAAATCCCCATAACAATATTTGTATAGTCACGAAATCCAACATCGAAATATCCCGAAGATAATTTCGATTCAACTCCAGTCCAATCCACGTATTGGGAGTATTGATTATTTTTAAAATCACTTTCAAATTCAATTTATTTATTTCAAAAATAAATTGATTTTAATTCTAGTTCAAAACTAGTTTATTTCGATAAAAATCTATTTTTATCTTTTCAAATGTGGAATTTTCCAGCTCAACTCTTTCCAATCCATATATTATGATTTTACACAAATTATAGATATTTTTAATAATTTTACCAAGGCCCGTACAGTCGATTTCCAACAACGGCCATCGAACTGCACTTACAGCGACCTTTTTCGAATTTGATTTGGACATAACTCCAAATCCAACCGTTAGATTTCAAATTTCTAATATTCATTGGAAAGCTCTTTTCGATACGAACCCAACGGTTCCGGTTTTAGGAGAATCCGACGGTCGGATCTCCCGCAATGTCCGTTTGAAATAAATGGTCGAAATTCACGAACTGCCGCGGCGCGGCGCGTTCTATTCAGGCCATTATATATATAATATATATATATTATATATATTTCGTCGATTTCCTTTTAAAACGAATTTTATAAATAGTTCTACATTCGTTTCAAAACAATTTCAACTTCCATTTCAATTCAAATCAAAATTGAATTCTTCTTTATAAATTCGTTTTAAAATTCATTTCTATTCAATTCAATTTGAATTCATTTCGAATTCGCTTTCAATTCAATTCATTTCGAAATCGTTTTCAATTCAATTCATTTCGAAATCGTTTTCAATTCAATTCATTTCGAAATCGTTTTCAATTCAATTCATTTCGAAATCGTTTTCAATTCAATTCATTTCGAAATCGTTTAAAATCGATATAAATATCGTTTACGTCAAAATGGCGTCAATCTAATCAACACGACTTTATATTTTCAAAACTTCTTTATTCTATCCAACAAATGAATATTTATCCCATTCAACACATGAATCTATATTTATTTCAACACACGACTAATCTCAACACATGAGTACTGTCAACACATCACTATTTTTATATTCAACACATGAATTTCTATTCATTTCATTTACACAATAAAAATGATATTTTTATTTTTCTAACATATTTTAGAAAATTTCGGCGGCATAACGGCACGATACTAGAAACGGGACGAGGCCTAGCCTTATCCCCGGTCTAGTGAAGGCCCACGCCATTCACACATCAATCAAATCAATTTTATTTCACCAAACAATTCAGTTCAAACCAAATAATCTAACCAACTACACAACCAAACAATTTAACAAACAAGCCATCCATGGTCTGTGGATGACGGGTGTCGGGTGCTACTAAGCACCGTCTGCATCCTAGTATATATATATATATAACTAGAAAAAAAAAATTTTGAGTGAGAAGTTCTCACAGAGGTTTCCACTCCGCCGTGCTTTGCTTTTGAACTGCTGAATATTCTGGATTTGCTTGAAATTCCAATGCAATTCTTTTCACGCTGTTCAAATAAAAAATTATATTTTTACTGCTTCATTCAATAAATAAAAATCGTATTTTTATTTCATATATTTTTATAACGCTTCATCCTATATAAAAATTATATTTTTATATTTCTATTTCATGTATAAAGATCAAATCTTTACTATCTATATAATATAAAAATCGTATTTTTATTCTTTTTATAATATAAAAATCATATTTTTATTTTAACACTATATGGATAAAAATCACATTTTTATCAATTCGCTATATTTATAAAAATCAAATTTTTATAGCGACATTCATATTATAAAAATCAAACCTTCATAGCGCTAAAAATCCTATCTTTTTATTTTAAAAATCAATTCTTTTTCTATAATCAAAACTCTAACTATATAAAAATCCAAACTTTTACTATATAAAAACTGATTCAAGAAAAAAAAATTGTACTATATAAAATAAAAACTGGTTTCTTCTATGTATTATATGCTTAAAAAAAACTAAAATTATTCTATGTATTATATATTAAAAACTGAAATTATTCTATGTTTTATATTTATTTGGAGCTGATTTTAAATCACTGTATATATATTTTTATATAAAATAAACTGAAATTAAAAAAAACACTGCTATTAAAGAGAAAAGAAAAAAAAATGCTCACTGTAGAATTCATCTTCATCTTCTTCGTGGCGTCGAACTACCCTCTCGCCCTAGGGTTCAAGGCCGCCACCAACACAAGCTGCCGGAGTCGGATCTGGACCCACCACGATGAAGCCTGTCGTGCCCTCCTCCAACGCCGGGAGTGGCGTCCCCTTCGGCGGTCGACGGAGCCCAGAAATCGAGCTTGAACAGAGCGACTTTGAGCGGAGAAATCGCTCGAGCCACATCACAATACCCGATCTAGCTTGTATGAATTAGAAGCTCTCATCTCCCTCTTTGATTTCCGCTTATTAAATTACAGAAATTTCTTGGAGGATTTATCAGAAAATGGCGGGGAAGTATTGGGCGTTTATCGCCGTCGGTTTTCTTCGGAGGCGGGCTAAAGGGGTTTGACCGTGAGAAGGGAATGAGGCTTTGACTCTAGGGTTAGACTAATATATATATATTAATATATTTTTATTATTTAATTCTTTAAAGCGAAATTTTGCATTCGAACTCTAATTCAAACCTAATGACCGTCGCCCCTAGCTAATTACCCTCATTCCGAACACAAAGGGATATGTTTCGTAACCCAATTCGGCTGTTACGATTAGTTTTCATTTAAATTAACATTTAAATCATTATATTGAATTTTAAACGTACATTTCAATTTACTGGGGTTACATACTAACCAGAAAAATTCCAGAAAAATATTTTCTAGCTTCGTATTGACGATACGGTCCTAACAAAACTAATTTCATCGAATTCTGAGACCGTTTGAAATATAGCCATTTTCCAGTCGATTAAAATCAACTGAAACTGGTCAAACGCGTTTTCCTTTGCCACTCTCACATATTGATTCGAAAAATTATGAAATTTGAAACCTAGCAATAACTTGACATCACGGATCCAACAAAAGTGGTTTCGTCGAAAACCGAGGTCGTTTGCAAAATGGCTATTTTTAATGGCCTGAATTCCATAGCGACTATTCAGAATTTTCAACTGGACATATCTTTTGATTCCCACTATGAAATTTCGATTGGTCGGATTCAATAGAAAGATATTATCAATTAGATCCTATCATTTTTGGTTTCACTAAAATCCGGATTGTTTTGCACCCGGTACATTCAATTGAAGTTTGAAATCGAATTATCGAACTACCGCGCCATTTTCAATTCCTATTATAATTATATATAATTATTTATATTCTAACGACGACGCGTATAAATATATACGTTGGAATTCTATTCAAAATAAATTTCTCGTCGATTTTATTTAAAATAATCTATTTTAAATATTCAAATTCAGCTAAAATTGCCAAAATAAAAATTTCAAACTGGCTCGCATTTTCCGGGTTATTACAACTTCCAATGTTCTGGGCACAGCTTTAAGCTTCAATCCAGGATCCTGCTAAAGAGATAAACCTGTAGACAACTACTCGACTGCCCGTGTGGAAAGAGGGCACCCGAGTTTGCAAAAAGGTGGAAACAAACAACGGGTCAGTCGTGGGACTGGTGTGAGAATTCTTAACTAATAAATCACTATTAATAGGGCAAATCCAAAGACCACGCCGCTAACGCGGAACGGGTTTGCTCTAATGGATTGCCGTGCATAAAGGTGTCAGAATAAATGATAAGTAAATCGTACAACAACGCTATGTTTTTTAGAAAAATGGAATCACCATAAGACCCAGGTCCCATCACACAATGCAACACACACCAGAGGATAGGGTTTTACCTTATAGTGATTAAACATGATAAATACGGCAAATACGAGTTTAATATTATTATTAGTATATATCAAAACATTTCAAAGTAAATGTAGAAATCCTAGGAAGAATAGTATCCCATACTACTATGCCTCCATACTAGTAATACAATAAAATCCGAATGGGGTCGTATTGGAAATTGGGTTTCCAACATGAGTCAAGGCTAGGGAGGAGCTCCTACCGATTCGAGACACTCTAGCTAATGCCTCAGGATCCCCCGCAGTGAACCCTTGGAAAGCTGCAGGGCCGGTCCGCCGTACGAGTTGCGGATTAGTTATTCCTGAACACACGTTTCCCAGTCCTATAGGACCTATTCGAGGCGCCTCATTCCATCATCCACATAAGTAAAATGTCAGGGCTGGTAGGCCACTGACACCACTCTAGATAGAAAGAAACGTGCTGCTCTCCCTGCGTTCCCTTCTCCCGTTTTAGACTCCGCCGGTGTGTGAGGCTCGCGAAGTCATGCTATACACAAAGCTATGCCTAAACAGACTATGCTTTGATCGTCCCACAAGGCCTGCTTTTCAACAAAGCCTTGATCATATGCATCTTAGCATGCCACATCATCACTCCATATCACACTACCAATCCTTTGCCGAAATATATGAACGGGTGTTAAGCAAGAGAATAAATTCTCCGCCACCAAACATCCATACATTCGACAGAAGATTAATAACATGATATATAATGGAGTACGATGTCAGACACACCATCCATTTATAAGCTTATGCTCTGGGTCTGAGCGAAAGCCAAATCCGTACAAATCAACACTACGTCTGGGCAACTCCTACTATTACCTTATCATGGTAGCGAGCCATTCTAAGGCAACAGTCATCATCGTCCATTCGATGTGGAGATTTGACGGTCTTCAATCGTCGTCTTCCAATCTTGGATTTTTAAACGTCGTCTAATTATTTGGAATGAGATAAACTCGGACTTTCCAAATAATCCTCGTATATATATATATTGAAAATCCTTCTTACACATTAATAATTATTTTTATTAATGATTCATTCCTATTTTAATTATTTAAAATAATTAAATTTTTATATAACGACGCCTTAAGTCCATGGGCGACTATGGCGCTGCATTCAACCAATTTTGATTTTTACATTTCTCAGAATCTAACCGTTGGATCTTAACGTAATATATATCATTGGAAAGATTTTTCCAAGACGGTCCTAACGGTTTCAGTTTCAAGAAAATCCGACGGTCGGATCTTCTTATATAGTCATCTAAAAGTACGATTTCAAAACGCGAACTACCACGCCCTATTCGTTTAATTTTAATTATATATATATATAATCATTAAATCATAATAACGTCGTTTGATTAAAACAACGCTCTTCACAATTACCGATACTTACTAAATTTTAATTCATTTGAAAATGAAAATACTATTACCGCATCCTTAATTCATTCTTTCCTTACATTGAAAATGTAAATTTTGATACACTCAAAATCTTTAAATTACATATAAAAATACAATTTCTAATGACAATGCAAACCCTACTCTTAATTCACATTGTGAAAACATGATTTGTAATTACAATGCAAACACTACATCTAATTCACATTGTAAAAATATAATTTTTAATTACAATGCAAACACTACATCTAATTCACATTGTAAAAATATAATTTTTAATTACAATGCAAACACTACATCTAATTCACATTGTAAAAATATAATTTTTAAATACAATGCAAACACTACATCTAATTCACATTGTAAAAATATAATTTTTAAATACAATGCAAACACTACATCTAATTCACATTGTAAAAATATAATTTTTAATTACAATGCAAACACTACATCTAATTCACATTGTAAAAATATAATTTTTAATTACAATGCAAACACTACATCTAATTCACATTGTAAAAATATAATTTTTAAATACAATGCAAACACTACATCTAATTCACATTGTAAAAATATAATTTTTAATTACAATGAAGACACTACATCTAATTCACATTGTAAAAATATATTTTTTAATTACAATGCAAACACTACATCTAATTCACATTGTAAAAATATAATTTTTAATTACAATGCAAACACTACATCTAATTCACATTGTAAAAATATAATTTTTAATTACAATGCAAACACAACATCTAATTCACATTGTAAAAATATAATTTTTAATTACAATGCAAACACTACATCAAATTCACATTGTAAAAATATAATTTTTAATTACAATGCAAACACTACATCTAATTACATATGAAATAAATCAATTTTATTCCTAATGTTCATTCTCATTTCATGTTACATATATACATAAGAAAAATGCAATTTCGATCATACAATGAAATTGCATCCTTTAATTGCATAGAAAAATGTAGTTTTGTCATACGGTATACTTTCCTATAGACATTACATATAAAAATGTAATATTTAACACACAATGTAAATTCATGTTTTAATTACATATAAAAATGTAAATTTTATCCTACGGTGTAATTCCTTATATAATTTACATATAAAAATGTAAATTTTAACATACGATGAAATTTCCATGTTAATTACAAAGGAAAATGTAATTTTTAACATACGACATTAATTCACTTTATAATTTACATATAAAAATGTAAATTTTAACATACGATGGAATTCTCATATTAATTACAAAGAAAAATGTAAATTTTAATATACGACATAAATTCACTTTATATTTTACATATAAAAATGTAAATTTTGACAAACGATGAAATTCACCTTTTAATTACAAAGAAAAATGTAATTTTTAACATTCAACGTTGATTCACTTTATAATTTACATATAAAAATGTAATTTTCGTCATGCAATGTAAATTACATTTTAATTACATAGAAAAATGTAATTTTCAACATACGGTGCAAATTTATATATAAATTACATATAAACATGTAACTTTTGTTCATGCGGTGTAAATTTATTCTTAAACTACATAATAAAATGTTCTTTAATTCATGCGATGCAGATTCATTCATAAATAACAAAATAAAATGTTATATAATTCATGCGTTGTAAATTCATTCATAAATAACAAAATAAAATGTTATATAATTCATGCGATGTAAATTCATTTTACAACATAAAATTTCGTTCTTTTACTTACAATGTAAAAGCATCAACTTTTTATTCACAATGTAAAAGTATCTACTTTTATATTTTCAATGTAAAAATATCAACTTTTTATGTTTTACAATGTAAAGACATCAACTTTTATATTTTACAATGTAAAAATATTAACTTCTCTATTTTACAACGTAAAAATATAATCTTTTCTATTTACAATGTAAAAAAATATATTACCTTTTCTACTTTACAATGTAAAAATGTAATCTTTTAGCATATCATTCTAATTTACATTAAAACAACATATAAAAATGTCACCTTTAATTCATCGTTAAATTTTATATTCCAACAACATATAAAAATGTCAACTTTATTCATCGTTCAATTTTATATTCAAACAACATATAAAAATGTCATATTTATTCATCGTTCGATTTTATATTCAAACAACATATAAAAATGTCATATTTATTCATCGTTCAATTTTATATTCAAACAACATATAAAAATGTCATCTTTATTCATCGTTCGATTTTATATTCAAACAACATATAAAAATGTCATCTTTATTCATCGTTCGATTTTATATTCAAACAACATATAAAAATGTCATCTTTATTTCAAATAAAAATGTGATTTTTATTTGCATATCAAATATCATGTCTTTAGTTCAAATAAAAATGTGATTTTTATTTGCATACAAAATTCATGTTACATAGTTCAACTAAAAATGAAAATTTTATTTTCATATCTTAACTTGCAACGTAAATTTTATTCTTAAATTACAATGTAAAATTTTCCATCCTTTAATATTTACATGAAAAATTTCCTCTTTTAATATTTTCATGAAAATTTACATCTTTAATAATTCAATTAAAAATTCAGTCTTTAATAATTTCAATCAAAAATCCAATATATAAAAGTTAGTCTTT
Source organism: Allium sativum (assembly GCA_030737875.1). Taxonomy (NCBI): domain Eukaryota; kingdom Viridiplantae; phylum Streptophyta; class Magnoliopsida; order Asparagales; family Amaryllidaceae; genus Allium; species Allium sativum. The sequence continues at coordinate 242,309,909 of CM060923.1, read as the reverse complement.
CTATTTACAATGTAAAGATTAAGCCTTTACCATTTACCACATCGTATTTCATGTCACATCCAGTCAACAACAACATTCAAATAAACCAACATGACTAAATCAAACAATTCACATCCAGGTGGGTGATGTTTATATTGGTATATGACAAATCAACGAGGCATGATTCAATAAAATTAACAAATAATTAATTCTAATTAATCAATAAATTCAGATCTAATATTTAGATTTGCATATCTAACATCATACAGAATAAACAATTCGGATCCATATTTAAAATATCACGACATAGCAGATCTATCAATAAATATTTTTAATAACTAAGAATTAATAATTAAATAAATGAAATTAAATTAAAAATAAATTCTCACAGTGGTCTGGTCTGAGAAGATGATACAGGTTCAATCCGATTCAGTGTTCGTATTCAAATAGATTTTAGATCTGGAACGATTCAAATACAAATACATATGAAAAATCAAAATTCAGCTTTTAACAACTGAAACAGCGACATTTAAAAGCGTCGCAAAATCTGAAATAAACATTACCTAAAGTTCAAAACTTTGAATCGAGATAACTCGAGCTACGATCGACGGTTTTACGAACGGTTTGCGGGAGATTGACCGCCTTGGAGAGAGCTATCGGCGCCAGGAATCCGGGGAGGTACGCACGCTTCAGGTGGGCCCGGTTGACCACAAACGGCGGCGGGTTTAGGGTGTCGGGGCGGCGATTTCAGGCAACGAGGAGGGTTGGGTTGTATTTGAAGAGCTCGGAAATTCGTCGAAACGCGACAAACGGCGAAGGTTTTCGTGGAGAAATGAGGAAGAAATCAAGGTTTGAAATTCTAAAGTGTTATGGGTTCTTTGCGGCTAAAATGAACGTGGAAGAAGAAAGATGAATAGTGTCTTTATATTAAAATAATAGGTTTAGTTTATTAAATTTTTTAATTAGCCCAACAAAGCCCGTTTTGGTCCGAACTCAGAATTAGGCCTGCTTACTGTCGTTCTTAGTGTTTTGACGTCTTTTGAGCGCAATGGGCTATGTCTCGGGCCCCAATTCTGATGTCTGTAGCATTTTTTATTTAAAATCCTATTAAAAATTAATTAATTAAATATTGACCGTACATGAAAATTCACCGGGGCCACAAATTAACTTCACAAATTCCCGAAAAATATATTTAGCTATGTTTTTACGCTGCGGACCTAGAAAAATTAATTTCGTTCAATTCTGAGCTCGTATGAATTTTTAATGAATTTTTTAAAGTCAAAAATTGTCCGTTTACTCTAAAAAATCAATTATAATTATATATTAATTCTAAAAATTACCGAAAAATCATTTTTAGCTTTGTTTTGACGATACGAACCCAACAAAATTATTTTCGTCGAATTCTGAGACTGTTTGAAAAATGGTTATTTTTAAGGCGTTTAAATTTAACTGAAATAGTCAAAACACATTTTCTTTTCCCACGCTCAGATATTAATTCGAAAAATTCTGAAAATTGAAATCTAGCCATAATTTGACATTCCGGTTCCAACAAAAGTGGTTTTGTCGAAAACCGAGGTCGTTTGAAAAATGACTATTTTTAAGGCCAATATATTTAATACTAAAAATACATTTTTAAACAAATAATTTTCGAAACTCAAAATATAAGTGTTTACTGTTTCTCAATGTAGAAACATCATTCTGAACTCAATGGAAGTGGTTTCGAGTTCAAATTCCTTCGTATGTGAAAAGTAGCCTTTCGGGCCAAATATAAATTCTACAGCGACCTTTCTAAAAATTGAATTAGCCATAACTTTTGATTTCCGCTATGAAATTTCAATTTTTTTGATTCGTTGGAAAGATATTTTTAAATAGATTCTAATATTTTTGGTTTCACTAAAATCCGTTAAATTTTGCATCCTGTATAGTCAGTCAAAGTCCAAGTTTGACTTTTCAAACTACCGCGCTATTTCTAACTCTTTTTATAATTAAAATTAAATTATTCATTCTAACTTCGATTTAAATCAAATTTGTGATCATTATTATTTAAAATAGATTATTTTAAATATCAAAACTCATTAAAATCACTTAAAATAAATTTTAAATTGGCCCCAAAATTCAGGGTTGTTACACTCAGAAAGATCGGGTTTATCCGATTCTGAATAACTGAATCGACGATAAGAAATCGAAGATGAAGACGGTGGTCGAAGTCCGGATATCTTCACCTCGTTTGGATGGTAACCGAGGTCCTGATTGGGAGGCATCCCGAAATATGGATAATGAGTGGTGATCGTCCAGACGTATGTGGTGATCGATGGGTTTGCGAGGTATTTAGTGCCTCCGGTTTCGTTTAGACCCAAAACGGACTTGTAAATGGACTATGTGTCTGACATTGGATTTTATTCTGTGTTGATTGATCTCTGTTAAATATACATATGTTTGGCGGCGGAGAATTTATTCTTTTGCTTAACGCCCTTCTCTGAAACGCACAAGCTCAGAGGTTGTATATCGATGGACATCAGTCGCATGGCATGAGTTGCTAGTGTGGCATACCTAAGTGGCAAATGATCAGGGCTTCTGTTGAAAAGCAAAGTCTTGTGGTGATGATCAAAGCAACGCCTGTGTGACATAGCTTTGTGTATAACGTGAAATCGCGAGCCTCACACCCGGTATGAACCAGAAACGGGAGAAAGGACCTCAGGGAGGACATGTGTTTATTTCTAGTTAGAAGTGGCGTCAATGGTTTTACACGCCCTGACGAGTTTGACTTATGTGGTTGTTACTGTTGCGAGGCGCCTCGGTTTGATCGGACGATCCGGGTCCGATGGAGTCATTCGTTGGCTCACTCACGCCCCATAGGACGGGGAAACACATTGTTCAGGAATTTTAATCCACATCGGTGGACCGGCCCTGACGATCCAAGGGCCCACCTGAGTCTGGGTCCTGAGGGGCGGGCTAGAGCGTCTCGAAGTCGGTAAGGACTATCTTTTGCCTTGGTTCATGACGGAAATCCAATTTCCAAATACGATATCATGCGATTTTGATTGTATACCTATATATGGCGACATAGTGGTATGGGGCATTAATGTTGTCTATGATTGATAGTTATGATTTGAAATTGTTTTCAAAACATATAAACACTAGCAATAATATCAAATGCCTTTGTTTTATTCGTATCAAGCATATTTTGGCCGTTATAAGGTAAAAACTCTATCCTCCGGTTTGCGTTGCATTGTGTGATGGGAACTGAGTCTTATAATGGCTTCATTTTTATAAAAAGCATAGTGATGTGTAAAAGAATGATTTGTTTTAAAGCACTGGCAATCCAATGGAGTAAACCCGTTCCACGAAAGTGGCGTGGTCCTGTGATTTGCCATATATTAAATGTGTTGAGTAGATTTCTCATACCAGTCCCATGATTGACTCGTAGTTTGTTTCACTTTCAAACTCGGGTGCCCCTTTTTCTACACGGGCAGCCTAGTATTCAGGTTTAGCTGGCTTTCTCTGGATAGCCGGAGCTGAAGATGGATTCTATCATTTGTCTCTTTTTATGTTGTTCAGCTCCTATTTTACATATTTTGTTTATTTTCCGCTGTAGACATTTTTGTATAGTTGAACTGTAATTGTACTAAGTAAGATCCTGTATACTATATAACTCTGATGATTACTTTTATCCAGTATATTCTAATGTTCATTATCTGGTGTATTTATTTAATTTTGTTCTGCTATTATCTGTTTCTGTGTTATATTCCAAGGATTACCCTTGCCGCCATCAGTACGGGGTTTGGGGTCGTCTCATTTGGTATCAGAGCTTTGGTTAAGCTTAGTTCTGGAATATAACATATTAACGAACTCGTCAGAGATAGAACCAGCAGTGTTCTAGGACGGGTAACTCATTACAGATAGGATCAGTAATATACTAGTATGGGTATAGCAGAATCAGAGTAACTCGTTAGAGATGGGGTCAAAAGTGCCCTAGAACGAGTCGAGAATGTTTATAAATAACGTATTTGTGATTATATATCTAATTTGGTTTTAGAAATATGATTTTTGAACATATATAAAAGATATATATTTTTGAAAAGTTAAAAACAATTTGATTGTTGTTTGTGTTGTGTGATAGTAGATTAGATTAATTAAATTATTGAAACAATAGTTAATTTAATAAACCATAGGATAATGGTAGAATTTTTCATTTAAATCACACATTGAACTGTTTAGAAAATAAATAGAAATATATATATGTTTGAACAGGTAAATGGATTAGCTGTTGAGTAAAGATTTTATTTGCGTGCCCGACAAATAGGTAAACCTTAATGAGTTGGATGTGAAATATTATTATATCAACTCCTGTGAATGCCATTGGATGCGGAGTGCTGGTTTTTCTGTGTGAAATAATAAACGTCGCCATAGGATAGTAACAATTAACTTTGAACTACATTACATGGCATACTTTAGAAGATAGGCATACTTCATCATATACCACATAAGCATTTGGAGCTTGTGTGATGAGGTGGAAGATTTACCATACGAGCGAGAGGCTTGTATGGCGATGACTATATTTTACAGGTTGAACTGATGACTGATATGGACTATTTAAATTGTAACGATTAAATTGCCAGATTAATAAAAACCCCACACGGGTCTGGAGTTGACAATAATCACGTCTCTCTAGTCATTAGATATGGCACATGGACTATTTATTTTTCACACGGGACAAGGTGACGAGAATTTATCCTCTGGAGCATTTTAAAAACACACTCCCTCAGGCTTTGACAAGGTGACGAGGATTTATTCTCTGGAGTTATGATCAATACACACTCCCTTGTAAACACCAGAATATATCACTATAAATATGTGTATGCTTATTAGGATTTATTGGGTACCTAATACGACCCAATAAATTTCCAAACCTCTCCCCGTACAAAGGAGGTTATGGCGAAATTTTTCGAAAATTCCGGGTGTTAGCCAAATTTTTGAAGAATTTGAAAATTCTCAGAAACTGAAAAGTTGGAGAATGGAAGCAAGATCGAACGTAGAGTTGACGAATCAAACCACTTTCGACTTTGTTCCTTTTCGAGGACGAAAAGTTTTAAGTGGGGGAGATTGTAACGACCCAGAAAATTTGAACCAAATTAAAATTTTTAAATTGGCTAAAATAATGGATTTTAAATATTTAAAATAAATATTTTAAATAATAGCAATGAAAACGGAGTTTGAATCGACAACTGAAAACGAATATAATTAATTCTAATTATAAACAAGGCTTGAAAAGGCGCTGCAGTTTCAAAAATTGAATTCAAACTTTGTCGGGCTGTACCGGGTGCAAAACAAGACGGATTTGAGTGAAACCAAATATATTTAAATCTGTTAGTGAATACCTTTCTAACGAATCTGAAAAATCGAATTTTCATAGCGGAAAGCAAAAGTTATGGCCAAATGAATTTTCAGAAAGGTCGCTATGGAATTTATATAGCCCGTGAAATTGGCCATTTTGCATACGACCTCGGAATTCGACGAAACCACTTTTGTTGGATCCGGGATGTAAAGTTATTGCTAGGTTTCAAATTTCATAATTTTTGAAGCTAGTATGTGAGCGTGGCAAAAGAAAACGTGTTTTGGTCAATTACAATTAAATGGGATCGACCAGAAATGGGCCTTTTTGCAAACGTTCTCAGAATTCGACGAAACTAGTTTTGTTGGGACCGTATCGTCAAAACATAGCTAGATTTATTTTTCTGGAATTTTTCGAATTTATTTGTGGCCCTGGCAAATTGAAATGTACGTTCAAATTGAATATTGAATGTTTTATATTTTAAATTGAATGGAAACTGAATGAAACAGTCGAATGGGTCTTTGAAACATATCCCATTGTGTTCGGAATAGGGGTAAAACGCTAGGGACGATAGTCGTTGGGTTTAGATTGGTAGTCGTGTCAGAAAACCTTTTATAAAACCTCCCGGCCAATCAGAATTTTTATAAAAAAAAATACTCTTTCTCTCTCCCCGACGTCGAAGGCGGAAACACGTTCAGAACTTCCCCCTCATTTTCCGATCAATGCACGCCGAATTAGCTCGTGCCATAGTTGAACTTTTTGAAGATCTTCTCGAGATCTTCAAATCCATATAGAGTTTGGATTTTTTTCGTTGAGTATCGGGGGGGATCTCGGGCTCGAAAGTCGAGCTGTTCAAACCGCCGCCGCCGCCTGGGACCACCGAATTGGCCCCTCCTCCTGGCGCACGTGCGCGTCTCCTCCCCCTTCGACACTGCGTAGCCCGATCGAGCTATCGATTCACGGATTGCACGAAAACTTCAAACCTAGTTTTGAAGATTTCAGAAAGGTAATGGCTGTTTAATTTAAAACTGATTTTAACAGTTTAAAACCGTTGCAAACTTTGTAAAATCATATCTTTTTCGTTTCTTGTCGAAATTCAGTGAAACAAGAGACAGTGGACTCGTGTGGACGTCTTCTACATTTTAGAAGAGACCGCATATTTTTCTGAGCCTTCTGCTATTTTTGGCGGAGTGAAAACCAATGTGAGAATTCTCTCACTATAAATTTTCTTGTACAGTTATTTATATTATAACTGCATATCTGAACTGTTCACATACGTCCACAGACCATGGACGATTTATTTGATTGGGTTGTGACTGTGAATTGTATATATTTACGAAATGTGAAAAGTGAGATTTCTAATTTATAAACGATATGGAAAACGACGATGTATAAATTATATAATCGATGTATGAGTTATATAAGCGTTGTACACCTCATGTATAAGCGTTGTATAAGTTGTACGTTCGATGTATAAGTTATATATGCGTTGTAAAAATTATATATGTGCTGAAATAGAAGTGAATTGCTATATATATATATATATATACATATATATATATATATGCCCCTCGTCCACAAACCATGGACGATATTTATTGGTTGTGATTGGTGTGAAAATTGATTGATAGCAAATGGTTGATTGGGATTGTTTGTGGTTGACATTGATTGATTGTGGTTGAAAAATACCCGTTTGTGGTTGAGAAATATTTGGTTGAAACCACATAGGATTAGTTTGTGGAAATGAAATAAATATATACATGCCGCCTGCGTGCGAACTAGATGCATGATCCCCATTGTCAAAAACCGCGAGGTTTTAAGGTAGAGCTAGGAGCCGTACTGGGTACGGTCCCGGTTTTAACTACCCTGCCGTTATGCTGCCGAAATTTTGAATAATATACATGTGTTTGAATTATTTTCATTTGCTGAAACTATATTTAGTCGTTGAATAGAAAACCTTCATGTGTTGAATCGATATTCATTCGTTGAATTGAAATTCATGTGTTGAATGGTATTCGTGTTTTAAATATAAAAATCACATTTTTATCTATATATATAAACTATAGAAAACCTTCATGTGTTGAATCGATATTCATTCGTTGAATTGAAATTCATGTGTTGAATGGTATTCGTGTTTTAAATATAAAAATCACATTTTTATCTATATATATAAACTATAGAAAACCTTTATGTGTTGAATCGATATTCATTCGTTGATTTGAAATTCATGTGTTGAATGGTATTCGTGTTTTAAATATAAAAATCACATTTTTATCTATATATATAAACTATAGAAAACCTTCATGTGTTGAATCGATATTCATTCGTTAAATTGAAATTCATGTGTTGAAGGGTATTCATATTTTGAAAGAAATTGTTTAATAATAAAAATACCATTTTTAACATCAATATGTAATGTTTAAAATAATCCTGTTTTGAAATAAATTGTTTTACAATAAAAATCCTATTTTTATCACCTATATTTACTATACGAAATAATAGTGTTTTGAAATAAATTGTTTTACAATAAAAATCACACTTTTATTATATAAACGAAATGTTAAAAATAGTGAAGCGTTGAAATAGAAGACAGTTAGATAAAATTATCATTTTTTATCAAATGAATGAAAAGAATGTAGCGTTGAAATCGAAGAATCGATATATATATATATAAAAATAGAATTAAAATATATCGAATAACGACGCTGCAGTTCGTATTTTGAAACCGTGATTTCAAACGATTGTACCGGGAGATCCAACCATAGGATTTTCCTGAAATCGCAACCGTTGGGTTCGCCTTGGAAATATCTTTCCAACGGCACCAACTTCGTAAAAATCCAACGGTTGGATTGTCTGGAATGTTTAATTCAAATCTGAAGAAAAACAGCGCCAGAATCGATTATATTTATATATATATATATATATATATAAATATAATTATATTTAATCGAATAACGACGCTGCAGTTCGTATTTCGAAATCGAAACTTCAAACGATTGTACCGGGAGATCCGACCGTCGGATTTTCCCGAAACTGGAACCGTTGGATTTGTTTCGAAAAGATCTTTCTAATGATGTAAATTTCGTGAAGATCCAACGGTTAGATTTTCAGATATGTATAAATCAAATCTGAAGAAAAACAGCGCCACGGTCGCGTTATGGCCCGAAGCGTCGTTTTGAATAAAATGGCTATTTTAAAATAAATAAAAATAGCGATAAATCGTTATAAAATATTATAAATGATATAGATGTGATTTAGAAATTAATTGAAGGTTGGCTAAGTCGAATGGTTTCCTGGGTGTTGATCTGATGTTGGTTTCGGCCTTCGGGGTTAATATTTGGGAAATCGTTCTCTTACTGATTGACGGTTAGTGACTAATGAATTGAAATGATGCGTGTGTATGTTAGTGTTGCACTTGTTCATTATATACGCGAGTTGCTCAGAAAGACCGGGTTTATCCCATTCTGAATAACTGAATCGACGATAAGAAATCGAAGATGAAGACGGTGGTCGAAGACCGGAGATCTTCACCTCGTTTGGATGGTAACCGAGGTCCTGATTGGGAGGCATCCCGAAATATGGATAATGAGTGGTGATCGTCTAGACGTACGTGGTGATCGATGGGTTTGCGAGGTATTTAGTGCCTCCGGTTTCGTTCAGACCCAGAACGGACTTGTAAATGGACTGTGTGTCTGACATTGGATTTTATTCTGTGTTGATTGATCTCTGTTAAATATACATCTGTTTGGCGGCGGACAATTTATTCTTTTGCTTAACGCCCTTCTCTGAAACGCACGAGCTCAGAGGTTGTATATCGATGGACATCAGTCACATGGCATCATTTGCTAGTGTGGCATACCTAAGTGGCAAATGATCAGGGCTTCTGTTGAAAAGCAAAGTCTTGTGGTGATTATCAAAGCACCGCCTGTGTGGCGTAGCTTTGTGTATAACGCGAAATCGCGAGCCTCACACCCGGTACGAACCAGAAACGGGAGAAAGGACCTCAGGGAGGACATGCGTTTCTTTCTAGTTAGAAGTGGTGTCAGTGGTTTTACATGCCCTAACGAGTTTGACTTATGTGGTTGTTACTGTTGCGAGGCGCCTCGGTTTGATCGGACGATCCGGGTCCGATGGAGTCATTCGTTGGCTCACTCACGCCCCATAGGGCGAGGAAACGCATTGTTCAGGAATTTTAATCCACATCGGTGGACCGGCCCTGACGATCCAAGGGCCCACCTGAGTCTGGGTCATGAGGGGCAGGCTAGAGCGTCTCGAAGTCGGTAAGGACTATCTTTTGCCTTGGTTCATGACGGAAATCCAATTTCCAAATACGATATCGTGCGATTTTGATTGTATACCTATATATGGCGACATAGTGGTATGGGGCATTAATGCCGTCTATGATTGATAGTTATGATTTGAAATTGTTTTCAAAACATATAAACACTAGCAATAATATCAAATGTGTAACAACCCGCAAAATCAGGACCAATTTAAAATTTTATTTTAGAAAATTTTAATGAATTTTGACAATATAAAATAATTTATTTAAATAATAATGATCACAAATTTGATTTAAATCGAAGTTAGAATGAATGATTTAATTTTAATTACCAAAAGAGTTAGAAATAACGCGGTAGTTTGAAAAGTCAAACTTGAACTTTGACTGACCGTACAGGATGCAAAATTTAATGGATTTTAGTGAAACCAAAAATATTAGAATCTATTTAAAAATATCTTTCCAACGAATCCGAAAAATCGAAATTTCATAACGGGAATCAAAAGTTATGGCCAATTCAATTTTTAAAAGGTCGCTATGAAATTTATAAGGTCAAAATGCTACTTTTTGCATACGAAGGAATTTGAACTCGAAACCACTTCCATTGAGTTCAGAATGATGTTTCTACATTGAAAAACAGTAAACACTTATATATTTCGAGTTTCGGAATTTATTTGTTTAAAATTGTATTTTTAATATTAAATATATTGGCCTTAAAAATAGTCATTTTTCAAACGACCTCTGTTTTCGACGAAATCACTTTTGTTGGATCCGGAATGTCAAATTATTGCTAGGTTTCAATTTTCAGAATTTTTCGAATTAATATGTGAGCGTGGCGAAATAAAATGTGTTTTGACTATTTCAGTTAAATTTGAACGCCTTAAAAATAGCCATTTTTCAAAAAGTCTCAGAATTCAACGAAATAAATTTTGTTAGAACCGTATTGACATAAGAAAGCCAAAAATAATTTTTCTGGATTTTTCTGAGTTAATTTGTGTCCCCGGTAAAATTATTTGTACGGAAAAATTAGAAATAAAGACTTAAATTTTAAAACTGCAAAACGGAGGCCTAGATGACAGTTTGGGCTGATGAGACATGTCTAGATGAGTTCGAAATGGGGGCTAAATGGTAGGAACAACAGTCGTTGGGCCTAAAACGGAGTTCGGGCCAAAACGGGCTTAAACGGGCTAATTAAGTAATAATTAAATAACCCTAATATAATAATATAATATAAAAGTCGGGTCCTTCTTCTTCCTCAACGTGATGTAGCCGCACCCTTGAACCCATAATGGCCGAAACTTCTCTCCTCCCTATCTCCCAAACCACTAAGAATTAGACCATGCCGTAGTTAAACTTTTTGAAGCTCTTCTCTTCCTCTTTCTTCTCCAACAAACCTCACGTCAAACCGTTGCCCGTAGCTCTCGATCTACCTTCCCGAACCCGCCGCCATTATGCTGCCGCCGCCCCCTGTGCTTGCAGCCGCACCCCTTCATCTTCTCGGTGAAGATAGCCCTCTCGTAGCTCTTCAATCTCCCGCAAACCGTTCGTAAAACCGTCGACTATAGCTCCCGAAATTCGCATTCAAAGTTTTGAACAATTCTGAAATTTGAGGTAAATAGCTTCAGATTTTGTCACGCTTTTAAGCGTCACTGTGTCAGTTGTTAAAGGCCAGAATTCTAATTTATGCATAAATTTCAATTTGCAATCTTTCAGATCCGTAACCGATGTGACGCCAAACACGAGATCTGATTTAAATCGCTTCATTTCAGAAAACAAGCAAGGTGAGATTCTATATTTTATTTTTTTTATATATATATATAATTAATTTAATTTAATTATGTTATCACTATGCAAAATGAATGTTGTATGGATTGAATGGTTGAATGGTGGAAAGTGATGTTTGTGGCCTGTATTGTTATTGATGTGTTATATGATTGGTGTTGGAATTGATTGTGGAAATTGTTATTCGATGACAAGTAGAAAGGTTATAATAAAAAGTTTAATCTTTGGTTTTGATTCGTAAAAAAAAAAAAGTTTAATCTTTTATCATGATTGACAAATCAAAGTTTTGATTTTTATTTGGAAATGAATAACATTAATAAAGATTCGATCTTTAGAATGAATCTTTGTTTTTGTTTATATAAAATGAATCTTTGTTTTATTTATGAAACATGAAATCTTTTATTTTTATTTATAAAGATTAAAACTTTATAAAAATTTAAACTTTGATTTTGTTAACAAAGATTACAACTTTGCTTTCGTTAACAAAGATTACAACTTTGCTTTTGTTAACAAAGATTACAACTTTGATTTTGTTTGCAAAGATTACAACTTTGATTCGGTTACAAAAATTACAACTTTGTTTTTTTTTCATTGTAATAAAAAAAGGCTAAATCTTTTTATGTTGAAAATAAGGAGACAATATTTTTTATGTTTAAAATAAAAAGACAATCTTTTTATATTGAAAACAAAAAGATGAAATTTTGACGATGAAAATAAAAAGACAATCTTTTTATTTTTAAAATAGAAGAAGTTATTATTTTTCATTGTAAAATAGAAATAGTCATATTTTTCATTGTAAAATAGAAGAAGTTATTATTTTTCATTGTAAAATAGAAAAAGTCATATTTTTACATTGCAAATAGGAAAATGAATATATTTACGTTGTAGAATAGGAAAATGAATATTTTTACATTGTAAAATAGTAAAGTTGATATTTTTACATTGTAAAATAGTAAAGTTGATATTTTTACATTGTAAAATAGTAAAGTTGATATTTTTACATTGTAAAATAGTAAAGTTGATATTTTTACATTGTAAAATAGTAAAGTTGATATTTTTACATTGTAAAATAGTAAAGTTGATATTTTTACATTGTAAAATAGTAAAGTTGATATTTTTACGTTGTAAAATAGTAAAGTTGATATTTTTACGTTGTAAAATAGTAAAGTTGATATTTTTACGTTGTAAAATAGTAAAGTTGATATTTTTACTTTGTAAAATATAAAAGATCATATTTTTACATCGTAAGATAGTAAAGTTAATATATTAAATATAAAAAAAGATGATATTTTTTTTCATTGTACATAAAAAGAAGATGTTTTTACATTGTGTGAAATAAAACATATTTTATTATGGAATTTATGAATAAATTTCCACAGTATGAAATAAATAACATTTTTATATGTTATTTATGAATGATTTTTCATCGTATGAAATAAATAACATTTTTATATGTTATTTATGAATGATTTTTCATCGTATGAAATAAATAACATTTTTATATGTTATTTATGGATGATTTTTCACCGTATGAAATAAGTTACATTTTCTGTATGTTATTTATGAATGAATTTCCACCGTATGAATAAAATTACATTTTTTAGACGTAATTAAAAAGGTGAATTTACTTTGCATAACAAAAGTTACAGTTTTATATGAAATTTATATATGAATTTGCACTGTATGACAAATTGCATTTTTCTATGGTATAAAAATGTAAATTTACATTGCATGATTTAAATTACATTTTTCTATGTAATTTAGAGATGAATAATAACGGTAGAATGAAAATTACATTTTTTTCATGTAATTAAAATGTGAATTTGCGTTGTAGGATAAAAACTACATTTTTAGATGTAATTTAGATATGAATTTATGTCGTATGATAGGAATTGCATTTTTCTATGTAATTAAAATATGAATTCCCATCGCATAATAAAGATTACATTTTCCTATGTAATTTAGAGGTGAATTAGAACGATAAAATAAAAATGACATTTTTTTCTATGTAATTTATATATGAGTTATAACGGTATGATAAAAATTTAGAAACATATTTGTTTACATTTTCTTATGTAAGTAAAAGAATAGAAATTGAAAATGCAATTATTTACATTTTCTTATATGAATAAAAAGAATAGAATTTAGAAATATATTTATCTACATTTTCTATAGTAGAAAAAAATAGAATTGTTAATGTTGAATATTTTATCGTCATTTTGAATGCGGTAAAAATAGAATTGTTAATGTTGAATATTTTATCGTCATTTTGAACGCGGTGAAAATAGAATGGTTAATGTTGTCATTTTTATCGACATTCTTGGTGTGATAAAAATAGACAATGTTAGTGATTCATTTTTATCGACATTTTTAGTGCGATAAAAGTAGACAATGTTAGTGATTCATTTTTATTGACATTTTTAGTGCGATAGAAATAGACAATGTTAGTGATTCATTTTATTCGACATTTTTATGCGATATAAATAGCGATGTTAATGGTACATTTCTATCGTCTTTTAGTTGTGATAAAAAAACAAAATAATGAGAATCTTTTTATTTACAATTTCTATGGTAATGAAGAAGAACAAAATAATGTGAATCCTTTTATTTACATTTTCTATTGTAAAGAAAAATAACAAAATTGTGTGAACCATTTTATTTACATTTTCTATTGTAAAGAAAAGTAAAAAGAGAGTTATATTTCTTATTTGCATTTTTAGATGCAAATAAAGCATAGAAAGAAAATTAAACTTTTATTTGTCATTGTTTTGTTAAATAAAAGTAAAAGAGTTAAAAAGACATTTTATTTACCATTGTTTTGTTAAATAAATGTACAAGATATAAAAGAACATTTTTATTAACATTGTTTTGTCAAATAAAAAGACAAATACATGAGATGCACTTTTATTTGTGTTTTATGTACAAATAAAAGTACAAGATTAGAAACACACTTTTATTTACATTGTATTTGTTGAAATAGAATCGTTAACAAAATGAGTGTATCACTTTACTCATCTTTGTTGAAAACAGAAATTATGTGAAAATATGAGAATCACTTTTATTTGCATAATATACCGTAGAATTTATACGCAAATGTAAAATCCAATTTTTATTTGCAAACTGGCATTAAAATTTATATTCTAATATACAATTGTATTGTTGGTCAAAATATACACTGAAAAGTATTGTTAAGTAACTTCATACAAATAAAGAATAATGGAATTTATATTCCATTTGTCATCCGCAATAAAGCTATATAAATAAATTACTGTTTATGTGACTTTAGAAGTATATAGGGAAGTCATACGATTAAAATATATTTTACTCGATATAAGTGACATGTTTAGTGATATTGAAATTGGTTAAACCTATTAACCAATTATTTATTTATTTATTTATATGAATTGTTGTTGGCTGAAAACCCCACACGGGTATTGGGACGATACTTGACTAACACAAGTCCCAATGTTTAATTATATGTCTATCGATTGATCGACAGGCTGCGATGAGCGTTATTGTTTTATTTTAATGCTCACACAGTTGACACTGTCACTCTGGTTGTTAATGGATGGATTGAGGATTATTTCCTGTTATTACCCTATACATGAAATGTATGAAACCCATATGACCCAAATTATATAGTACATGGTTGAGTCGCATTCTAATGCAGAATTTCTTTTTAAATAAAGAATTTTTATATAATAAAAGGATTTTTGTAAAATAAAAGATTTGGTATTATAAAGTATATTTTACATTCAGAATCTTTTATATATAGAATATTTCATTGATTATTTTAAAATGTGTTTTTTTTATAGTAATGAATTAATATCTTTAAGATAAATCTTTTATTTAAGATTTTTAGATTTTAACAATTATGTTGGTGATTGATATGTAGAAAGGATTTGTAGTGGACGATGTTTAAATAACATTTATCCTTTAATCCAATTTACATTGAAATTACTATTTGAAATTTATAAATCTATTTTATAAATTAAATCAAAATTGGAATATTAATACATCTTTTTAGAAAGACTAAAATGTAATTTATTTTATCTTTGATAAAATTAATGAGAACCTTTTAACATAAATAATAATTTTTATTTAAAAGGATATTCAAAGTTGGAATGTGGCGTATGGTTGATTTTAATTACAAATACGCGAGTTATTCAGAAAGACCGGGTCTAACCCATTCTGAATAATCATCACGACGATCAAGAGTCGAAGATGAAGACGGTGACTGAAGACCTGAGAGCTTCACATCGTTTGGTTGATGGTGACTAATATCTTGAATTGGGACTGATCCCCCAAGGCAAGGTAAAAGTGATGATCTTCCAGACGTACTGGAGATCGACGGATACGTTGTTTCGTTCAGACCCAGAACGGACTTGTAAATGGATAGCATGCCTGACATTGAAATTTATTTCATGTAATTAAATTGGTTTTTATTTAATATATAAATGCATGGTGGCGGAGGATTTATTCTCTTGCTTAACACCCTTTTGTATGTTAAATATTTACCGATCGCATGATATGAGTTGTTGATGTGGTATGCCAAGTTGCACTTGATCAAGGCTTATTGTTGCAAAGCAGAGCCTTGTGGTTGATGATCAAAGCATAGTCTATTTAGGCATAGCTTTGTGTAACGTGACTTCGCGAGCCTCACAGCCCGGTAGAGTCTAAAACGGGAGAAGGGAACGCAGGGAGTGCGCACGTTTCTTTCTAGCTAGAGTGGTGCCAGGGACCTACCAGCGCTGGCATTTATTCATTGTGGTTGTTGGATTGTTCGAGGCCTCGGTTTATGCGGTCGCCACTGGCCGTAGTATAGGTCCAAAAGGACCGGGAAGCGTGTGTTCAGGAATTGCCAATCCACAAAAGTAAGTGTGGACCGGCCCTGCAGGATCCAAGGGTTGGACAGAGTACCAATCCTGGGGCATTTGCTAGAGTGTCTCGAATCGGTAAGGATCTCCTCCCTAGCCTTGACTCAGATGGAAACCCAAATTTCCAATACGACATCACGCGGTTTTGATTGTATACCTATATATGGCGACATAGTGGGATGGGGCACTCATGCCGTCTAGGATTAATACATTTACTTTGATGTACTTCAAATTGGTTGCACACTATTATTATATATAATATCGTGTTTATCGTATCAAGCATTTTTTGATCATTATAAGGTAAAACCCTATCCTCCGGTTTGCGTTGCATTGTGTGATGGGACTTGGGTCTTATAATGGTTTCATTTTTCTAAAAAGCATTGCGCTATTTTGACGATTTACTTTAGTCATGCACTGGCAATCCATAGGAGAAAACCCGTTCCGCGAAAGTGGCGTGGTCCTGTGATTAGCCTTATTATATTTTATAGGTTAGGTAGAATTCTCACACCAGTCCCATGACTGACCTGTAGTTTTGTCCACTGGCAAACTCGGGTGCCCATATTTTCCACACGGGCAGTCGAGTAGCTATTTTTGCAGATATAATAAACAGGATTCTGGGTTGAAGCTTAAAGCTGTGTCCAGAGATAGAAAGTCTTCCGCTGTGTTCTTCCGTTGCAGGATATTACATTTTTTGTATTTATCTTCCGCTGTAATTATATTCCAATGTACTCTGATATGTATATTCTGTACTCTGATGTAACATTTATTATAGTGTTATAAAAGTCTTCTGTTGTTGTTTTAATATGTTGTATGCCCAAAGTTAAAGTATTCGTAGATTTTCACTTTTTGGGTCAGACCTGTGTGGTTTATGGTCGATTCAAAGGGCGGGAATTTGCGGGTCTTTACAGTTGGTATCAGAGCTCTGGTTAGCTCAAATCTTTGGGGTACAACTTGTTAGAACTGAACAAAAGACTCATCAGAGATTGGATTAGTAATGTCCAATAAGAATACTCATTAAAGATAGGATCAGCAGTATCCTAGAATGAGTAAACTCGTTAGAGATGGGGTTAGTAATGCCTTAGAACGAGTTCAGAGTTACGAATTTATAATTAACGTATTTTTGATATTTATAATCTATTTTGTGAAATATGATTTTTATATATATAAAGTTATATATATTTTGAAAAGATAATTAACCATTAAAATTTAAAATTAAGATAGTTAATTTTATAATTTTTAGCTACGTTCCTTTTCGAGGACGAAAAGTTTTTAAGTGGGGGCGATTGTAACAACCCGCAAAATCAGGACCAATTTAAAATTTTATTTTAGAAAATTTTAATGAATTTTGACAATATAAAATAATTTATTTAAATAATAATGATCACAAATTTGATTTAAATCGAAGTTAGAATGAATGATTTAATTTTAATTACCAAAAGAGTTAGAAATAACGCGGTAGTTTGAAAAGTCAAACTTGAACTTTGACTGACCGTACAGGATGCAAAATTTAATGGATTTTAGTGAAACCAAAAATATTAGAATCTATTTAAAAATATCTTTCCAACGAATCCGAAAAATCGAAATTTCATAACGGGAATCAAAAGTTATGGCCAATTCAATTTTTAAAAGGTCGCTATGAAATTTATAAGGTCAAAATGCTACTTTTTGCATACGAAGGAATTTGAACTCGAAACCACTTCCATTGAGTTCAGAATGATGTTTCTACATTGAAAAACAGTAAACACTTATATATTTCGAGTTTCGGAATTTATTTGTTTAAAATTGTATTTTTAATATTAAATATATTGGCCTTAAAAATAGTCATTTTTCAAACGACCTCTGTTTTCGACGAAATCACTTTTGTTGGATCCGGAATGTCAAATTATTGCTAGGTTTCAATTTTCAGAATTTTTCGAATTAATATGTGAGCGTGGCGAAATAAAATGTGTTTTGACTATTTCAGTTAAATTTGAACGCCTTAAAAATAGCCATTTTTCAAAAAGTCTCAGAATTCAACGAAATAAATTTTGTTAGAACCGTATTGACATAAGAAAGCCAAAAATAATTTTTCTGGATTTTTCTGAGTTAATTTGTGTCCCCGGTAAAATTATTTGTACGGAAAAATTAGAAATAAAGACTTAAATTTTAAAACTGCAAAACGGAGGCCTAGATGACAGTTTGGGCTGATGAGACATGTCTAGATGAGTTCGAAATGGGGGCTAAATGGTAGGAACAACAGTCGTTGGGCCTAAAACGGAGTTCGGGCCAAAACGGGCTTAAACGGGCTAATTAAGTAATAATTAAATAACCCTAATATAATAATATAATATAAAAGTCGGGTCCTTCTTCTTCCTCAACGTGATGTAGCCGCACCCTTGAACCCATAATGGCCGAAACTTCTCTCCTCCCTATCTCCCAAACCACTAAGAATTAGACCATGCCGTAGTTAAACTTTTTGAAGCTCTTCTCTTCCTCTTTCTTCTCCAACAAACCTCACGTCAAACCGTTGCCCGTAGCTCTCGATCTACCTTCCCGAACCCGCCGCCATTATGCTGCCGCCGCCCCCTGTGCTTGCAGCCGCACCCCTTCATCTTCTCGGTGAAGATAGCCCTCTCGTAGCTCTTCAATCTCCCGCAAACCGTTCGTAAAACCGTCGACTATAGCTCCCGAAATTCGCATTCAAAGTTTTGAACAATTCTGAAATTTGAGGTAAATAGCTTCAGATTTTGTCACGCTTTTAAGCGTCACTGTGTCAGTTGTTAAAGGCCAGAATTCTAATTTATGCATAAATTTCAATTTGCAATCTTTCAGATCCGTAACCGATGTGACGCCAAACACGAGATCTGATTTAAATCGCTTCATTTCAGAAAACAAGCAAGGTGAGATTCTATATTTTATTTTTTTTATATATATATAATTAATTTAATTTAATTATGTTATCACTATGCAAAATGAATGTTGTATGGATTGAATGGTTGAATGGTGGAAAGTGATGTTTGTGGCCTGTATTGTTATTGATGTGTTATATGATTGGTGTTGGAATTGATTGTGGAAATTGTTATTCGATGACAAGTAGAAAGGTTATAATAAAAAGTTTAATCTTTGGTTTTGATTCGTAAAAAAAAAAAAGTTTAATCTTTTATCATGATTGACAAATCAAAGTTTTGATTTTTATTTGGAAATGAATAACATTAATAAAGATTCGATCTTTAGAATGAATCTTTGTTTTTGTTTATATAAAATGAATCTTTGTTTTATTTATGAAACATGAAATCTTTTATTTTTATTTATAAAGATTAAAACTTTATAAAAATTTAAACTTTGATTTTGTTAACAAAGATTACAACTTTGCTTTCGTTAACAAAGATTACAACTTTGCTTTTGTTAACAAAGATTACAACTTTGATTTTGTTTGCAAAGATTACAACTTTGATTCGGTTACAAAAATTACAACTTTGTTTTTTTTTCATTGTAATAAAAAAAGGCTAAATCTTTTTATGTTGAAAATAAGGAGACAATATTTTTTATGTTTAAAATAAAAAGACAATCTTTTTATATTGAAAACAAAAAGATGAAATTTTGACGATGAAAATAAAAAGACAATCTTTTTATTTTTAAAATAGAAGAAGTTATTATTTTTCATTGTAAAATAGAAATAGTCATATTTTTCATTGTAAAATAGAAGAAGTTATTATTTTTCATTGTAAAATAGAAAAAGTCATATTTTTACATTGCAAATAGGAAAATGAATATATTTACGTTGTAGAATAGGAAAATGAATATTTTTACATTGTAAAATAGTAAAGTTGATATTTTTACATTGTAAAATAGTAAAGTTGATATTTTTACATTGTAAAATAGTAAAGTTGATATTTTTACATTGTAAAATAGTAAAGTTGATATTTTTACATTGTAAAATAGTAAAGTTGATATTTTTACATTGTAAAATAGTAAAGTTGATATTTTTACGTTGTAAAATAGTAAAGTTGATATTTTTACGTTGTAAAATAGTAAAGTTGATATTTTTACGTTGTAAAATAGTAAAGTTGATATTTTTACTTTGTAAAATATAAAAGATCATATTTTTACATCGTAAGATAGTAAAGTTAATATATTAAATATAAAAAAAGATGATATTTTTTTTCATTGTACATAAAAAGAAGATGTTTTTACATTGTGTGAAATAAAACATATTATATTATGGAATTTATGAATAAATTTCCACAGTATGAAATAAATAACATTTTTATATGTTATTTATGAATGATTTTTCATCGTATGAAATAAATAACATTTTTATATGTTATTTATGAATGATTTTTCATCGTATGAAATAAATAACATTTTTATATGTTATTTATGGATGATTTTTCACCGTATGAAATAAGTTACATTTTCTGTATGTTATTTATGAATGAATTTCCACCGTATGAATAAAATTACATTTTTTAGACGTAATTAAAAAGGTGAATTTACTTTGCATAACAAAAGTTACAGTTTTATATGAAATTTATATATGAATTTGCACTGTATGACAAATTGCATTTTTCTATGGTATAAAAATGTAAATTTACATTGCATGATTTAAATTACATATTTCTATGTAATTTAGAGATGAATAATAACGGTAGAATGAAAATTACATTTTTTTCATGTAATTAAAATGTGAATTTGCGTTGTAGGATAAAAACTACATTTTTAGATGTAATTTAGATATGAATTTATGTCGTATGATAGGAATTGCATTTTTCTATGTAATTAAAATATGAATTCCCATCGCATAATAAAGATTACATTTTCCTATGTAATTTAGAGGTGAATTAGAACGATAAAATAAAAATGACATTTTTTCTATGTAATTTATATATGAGTTATAACGGTATGATAAAAATTTAGAAACATATTTGTTTACATTTTCTTATGTAAGTAAAAGAATAGAAATTGAAAATGCAATTATTTACATTTTCTTATATGAATAAAAAGAATAGAATTTAGAAATATATTTATCTACATTTTCTATAGTAGAAAAAAATAGAATTGTTAATGTTGAATATTTTATCGTCATTTTGAATGCGGTAAAAATAGAATTGTTAATGTTGAATATTTTATCGTCATTTTGAACGCGGTGAAAATAGAATGGTTAATGTTGTCATTTTTATCGACATTCTTGGTGTGATAAAAATAGACAATGTTAGTGATTCATTTTTATCGACATTTTTAGTGCGATAAAAGTAGACAATGTTAGTGATTCATTTTTATTGACATTTTTAGTGCGATAGAAATAGACAATGTTAGTGATTCATTTTATTCGACATTTTTATGCGATATAAATAGCGATGTTAATGGTACATTTCTATCGTCTTTTAGTTGTGATAAAAAAACAAAATAATGAGAATCTTTTTATTTACAATTTCTATGGTAATGAAGAAGAACAAAATAATGTGAATCCTTTTATTTACATTTTCTATTGTAAAGAAAAATAACAAAATTGTGTGAACCATTTTATTTACATTTTCTATTGTAAAGAAAAGTAAAAAGAGAGTTATATTTCTTATTTGCATTTTTAGATGCAAATAAAGCATAGAAAGAAAATTAAACTTTTATTTGTCATTGTTTTGTTAAATAAAAGTAAAAGAGTTAAAAAGACATTTTATTTACCATTGTTTTGTTAAATAAATGTACAAGATATAAAAGAACATTTTTATTAACATTGTTTTGTCAAATAAAAAGACAAATACATGAGATGCACTTTTATTTGTGTTTTATGTACAAATAAAAGTACAAGATTAGAAACACACTTTTATTTACATTGTATTTGTTGAAATAGAATCGTTAACAAAATGAGTGTATCACTTTACTCATCTTTGTTGAAAACAGAAATTATGTGAAAATATGAGAATCACTTTTATTTGCATAATATACCGTAGAATTTATACGCAAATGTAAAATCCAATTTTTATTTGCAAACTGGCATTAAAATTTATATTCTAATATACAATTGTATTGTTGGTCAAAATATACACTGAAAAGTATTGTTAAGTAACTTCATACAAATAAAGAATAATGGAATTTATATTCCATTTGTCATCCGCAATAAAGCTATATAAATAAATTACTGTTTATGTGACTTTAGAAGTATATAGGGAAGTCATACGATTAAAATATATTTTACTCGATATAAGTGACATGTTTAGTGATATTGAAATTGGTTAAACCTATTAACCAATTATTTATTTATTTATTTATATGAATTGTTGTTGGCTGAAAACCCCACACGGGTATTGGGACGATACTTGACTAACACAAGTCCCAATGTTTAATTATATGTCTATCGATTGATCGACAGGCTGCGATGAGCGTTATTGTTTTATTTTAATGCTCACACAGTTGACACTGTCACTCTGGTTGTTAATGGATGGATTGAGGATTATTTCCTGTTATTACCCTATACATGAAATGTATGAAACCCATATGACCCAAATTATATGGTACATGGTTGAGTCGCATTCTAATGCAGAATTTCTTTTTAAATAAAGAATTTTTATATAATAAAAGGATTTTTGTAAAATAAAAGATTTGGTATTATAAAGTATATTTTACATTCAGAATCTTTTATATATAGAATATTTCATTGATTATTTTAAAATGTGTTTTTTTTATAGTAATGAATTAATATCTTTAAGATAAATCTTTTATTTAAGATTTTTAGATTTTAACAATTATGTTGGTGATTGATATGTAGAAAGGATTTGTAGTGGACGATGTTTAAATAACATTTATCCTTTAATCCAATTTACATTGAAATTACTATTTGAAATTTATAAATCTATTTTATAAATTAAATCAAAATTGGAATATTAATACATCTTTTTAGAAAGACTAAAATGTAATTTATTTTATCTTTGATAAAATTAATGAGAACCTTTTAACATAAATAATAATTTTTATTTAAAAGGATATTCAAAGTTGGAATGTGGCGTATGGTTGATTTTAATTACAAATACGCGAGTTATTCAGAAATACCGGGTCTAACCCATTCTGAATAATCATCACGACGATCAAGAGTCGAAGATGAAGACGGTGACTGAAGACCTGAGAGCTTCACATCGTTTGGTTGATGGTGACTAATATCTTGAATTGGGACTGATCCCCCAAGGCAAGGTAAAAGTGATGATCTTCCAGACGTACTGGAGATCGACGGATACGTTGTTTCGTTCAGACCCAGAACGGACTTGTAAATGGATAGCATGCCTGACATTGAAATTTATTTCATGTAATTAAATTGGTTTTTATTTAATATATAAATGCATGGTGGCGGAGGATTTATTCTCTTGCTTAACACCCTTTTGTATGTTAAATATTTACCGATCGCATGATATGAGTTGTTGATGTGGTATGCCAAGTTGCACTTGATCAAGGCTTATTGTTGCAAAGCAGAGCCTTGTGGTTGATGATCAAAGCATAGTCTATTTAGGCATAGCTTTGTGTAACGTGACTTCGCGAGCCTCACAGCCCGGTAGAGTCTAAAACGGGAGAAGGGAACGCAGGGAGTGCGCACGTTTCTTTCTAGCTAGAGTGGTGCCAGGGACCTACCAGCGCTGGCATTTATTCATTGTGGTTGTTGGATTGTTCGAGGCCTCGGTTTATGCGGTCGCCACTGGCCGTAGTATAGGTCCAAAAGGACCGGGAAGCGTGTGTTCAGGAATTGCCAATCCACAAAAGTAAGTGTGGACCGGCCCTGCAGGATCCAAGGGTTGGACAGAGTACCAATCCTGGGGCATTTGCTAGAGTGTCTCGAATCGGTAAGGATCTCCTCCCTAGCCTTGACTCAGATGGAAACCCAAATTTCCAATACGACATCACGCGGTTTTGATTGTATACCTATATATGGCGACATAGTGGGATGGGGCACTCATGCCGTCTAAGATTAATACATTTACTTTGATGTACTTCAAATTGGTTGCACACTATTATTATATATAATATCGTGTTTATCGTATCAAGCATTTTTTGATCATTATAAGGTAAAACCCTATCCTCCGGTTTGCGTTGCATTGTGTGATGGGACTTGGGTCTTATAATGGTTTCATTTTTCTAAAAAGCATTGCGCTATTTTGACGATTTACTTTAGTCATGCACTGGCAATCCATAGGAGAAAACCCGTTCCGCGAAAGTGGCGTGGTCCTGTGATTAGCCTTATTATATTTTATAGGTTAGGTAGAATTCTCACACCAGTCCCATGACTGACCTGTAGTTTTGTCCACTGGCAAACTCGGGTGCCCATATTTTCCACACGGGCAGTCGAGTAGCTATTTTTGCAGATATAATAAACAGGATTCTGGGTTGAAGCTTAAAGCTGTGTCCAGAGATAGAAAGTCTTCCGCTGTGTTCTTCCGTTGCAGGATATTACATTTTTTGTATTTATCTTCCGCTGTAATTATATTCCAATGTACTCTGATATGTATATTCTGTACTCTGATGTAACATTTATTATAGTGTTATAAAAGTCTTCTGTTGTTGTTTTAATATGTTGTATGCCCAAAGTTAAAGTATTCGTAGATTTTCACTTTTTGGGTCAGACCTGTGTGGTTTATGGTCGATTCAAAGGGCGGGAATTTGCGGGTCTTTACAAAATGCCTTTGTTTTATTCATATCAAGCATATTTTGGCCGTTATAAGGTAAAAACTCTATCCTCTGGTTTGCGTTGCATTGTGTGATGGGAAATGAGTCTTATAATGGCTTCATTTTTATAAAAAGCATAGCGATGTGTAAAAGAATGATTTGTTTTAAAGCACTGGCAATCCAATGGAGTAAACCCGTTCCACGAAAGTGGCGTGGTCCTGTGATTTGCCATATATTAAATGTGTTGAGTAGATTTCCCATACCAGTCTCATGACTGACTCGTAGTTTGTTTCACTTTCAAACTCGGGTGCCTCTTTTTCTACACGGGCAGCCTAGTATTCAGGTTTAGCTGGCTTTCTCTGGATAGCTGGAGCTGAAGATGGATTCTATCATTTATCTCTTTTTATGCTGTTCAGCTCCTATTGTGCATATTTTGTTTATTTTCCGCTGCAGACATTTATGTATAGTTGAACTGTAATTGTACTAAGTAAGATCCTGTATATTATATAACTCTGATGATTACTTTAATCCAGTATATTCTATTGTTCATTATCTGGTGTATTTATTTAATTTTGTTCTGCTATTATCTGTTTCTGTGTTATATTCCAAGGATTACCCTTGCCGTCGTCAGTACAGGGTTTGGGGTCGTCTCATATATTATTTTTGTTGAACTAGAATTGACAACAAAAATAAATAATCACTTTTTAGTCATTTTGTTGAACTAGAATTGTCAACAAATTGATTGAATCATTTGTTTTTAATCATTTTGTTGCAATAGAATTGTCAACAAAAATGAATGTATCACTTTTTAAGCATTTGTTGAATTAGATTTTGTATGTTAAATAAAAGATCACTTTTATTGTCAAAACATACATTAGAAAGATCATTTTTATTGTTAAAACATACATTAGGATTTGTATGTTAAACAAAGATCTTTTTTATTGTTAAAACATACATTAAAATTTGTATGTCTAATAAAAGATCATTTTTATTGTCACAGCCTACATTAGAATTTGTATGTTAATAAAAGAATTAATTTTAGTGTCAAAACATTCATTGAAACTATATACAAATAAAATATTTCATTTTTATTTGTTAGAGTTAAAAATAGAAATACAAATAAAAATTATCTTTTTTCATTTGTCATTAGCTAAATTGTCATGTAAATAAAGTACATTTTATTTGACATTATGAACATGTAGATATGATATGCCAATGAAACATTCTTTTATTTGGCATGTTAAACACGTTAGTGGAATCGTCAAAATGGTTTATATTTATGTATAATTATATGTATATATAAATATAAATTAAAATTAAATGAATCGCGCACGGTAGTTCGTGTTTCGGAATCGTAAATTTAAACGATTATACCCAAAGATCCTACCATTGGATTTTTCCCAAAACTGGAACCGTTAGGACCGCTTTGGGAAGATCTTTCCAATGATATAAATTTTGTTAAAATCCAACATTTAGATTTCGAGGTATGTATAAATCAAATTTTGATAAAAACAGCGCTAGGGCTGCCTATTGACCCGAAACGTCATTAAATTAAATTGGGCTATTTTTGTATAAATAAAAATAGCGATAAATTATTATAAAATAATATTAATGATATGAAATAGTTTAAATTATATGTACGCGATAATTATTTGAAAAGACCGAGTTCAATCTCATTTCAAATAATTATACGACGATTTGAATCAAAGATTTTGAAGACGGTAATTGAAGACCGACGATCTTCACATCGAATGGATGACTACTGATGCCCGACATTGGGTAGCTCCCGGTAAAGGGTTAAAGTGGTAGTTGTTTGGATGTACTTGTTGATTGTCCGGATAAGCGAGCACCTCTCTTCCATATTGGACATACGTGACGAGGAATAAGGTGTCTCCGGTTTCGTTCAGACCCAGAACGGACTTGTAAATGGATGTGTGTCTGACGTTGAATTTCATTCTATGTGAATTGATTTCTTTTTAGTATATATCTATTTGGTGAGGAGAATTTATTCTCTTGCTTAACACCCTTCTCTGAAACACATGAGCTCATAGGTTATATATTGATGGTTATCGATCGCATGGCGTGAATTGTCAATTTGGCATGCCAAGATGCAAATGATCGAGGATTTTGTTGAAAAGCAGAGCCTTGTGGTTGATGATCAAAGAACAGCCTATTTAGGCGTAGCTTTGTGTATAGCGTTACTTCGCAAGCCTCACACCCTGACAAGAGTCAGAAACGGGACAAGGGAAAGCAGGGAGTGCACACGTTTCTTTCTAGCTAGAAGTGGTATCAGGGTTTTTGCAAGCCCTGACATTTTACTTATGTGGATGATGGATTACGAGGCCTTGGTTATATTAGTCAATAGTGACCAATTTATAGGTTCAATAGGATCGGGAAGCATGTGTTCAGGCATAACTAATCCACTAAAGTATTTGTGGACCGGCCCTAAAGGATCCAAGGGTTCGCCAACATCCGAATCCTAAGACATTTGCTAGAGTGTCTCGAATCGGTAAGGAGATCGTCCCTAGCCTTGACTCATGATGGTAACCCAATTTCCAATACGATATTATGATTTTGATTGAAAACCTATATATGGCGACATAGTAGGATGGGGTACTATGTCGTCTAGGATTGATACATTTGCTTTGAAGTATTTTAAAACTGCTTAGACACTAAAAATAATATTAAAATATTATTTTCTATGTATCAAGCATGTTTGATCATTATAAGGTAAAACTATATCTTCCGGTTTGCGTTGCATGTGTGATGGGACTTGAGTCTTATAATGATTTCATTTTTCTAATTAGCATTATGTTGTTTTGAATAAAAATTTATTTAATTTATGCACTGGCAATCCAATGGAGTAAACCTATTACACGTTAAGGGCGTGGTCCTGTGGTTAGCCATATTGATAGATAAGTTAGGAAAGATTTCTCATACCAGTCCCACGACTGACTCGTAGTTTGTTTCACTTTGCAAACTCGGGTGCTCTCTTTCTCACATGGGTAGTCGAGTAGCTTATTTTGCAGATATATTAGGCAGGATTCTGGATCGAAGCTTAAAGCTGTGTCCAGAGCATTGATAGACTTCCGCTGCATCAGTTTATTTATTCCGCTACATTGTATTAAAATTTATTGTAAATTATCTCTTCTAATGTTGTATTATTATATCGATGTACTCTGATATTTTGTACTCTGATGTAACATTATTATAATGTTTATAAAAGTCTTATGTTATCTGTTCTGATGTGTTGTATGCCCAGAGTTAGTGCGTTTGAGGATTTCCAACTTTTGGATCAGACCTGTGTGGTTTATGGTCGATTCAAAAGGCGGGATTTTCGGGTCATTACAGCTTCTCACTCCCCTTCTTTATTTAATCTTGCCATTTTTCTCCTCAGATCTTCTCATGCATCACTCTTCCCTTCTTTCTATTCAACGCGTACCAATCCACACAAAAAAAAGAGAGAAGAAAAAGTAGGAAAGACGGCACCTGAAAGCTACCGATCTCTCACCTTGTCTACCACCATCGTCGCTTCCCTCGGCTCTTATACACGGATCGAGATCCAATGCTATCGTTCACCGTCGCAAGGCTTTCTCCCTAACCAAGCTGTTGCGTTGCAAGTTGTTGCTCCCCGCCGAAAACCCAAACGCGTCCACCATCTATATCAATCCCGACACCAATGCTACAGCTCCGAACGAGCGCCTTTCTCGTTGTTTTTGCTCTTGCTTCATCGACTGAATGTAAGTTTACTTACGATTAAACCCTTTTCAAGTTGCCACTTCGGTCTCGCTAAATATAATTTGTTGTGCATTGTTTGGCTATTGTTTTCGTCGTTTTAATTGTCCATTAAACTAGTTAATCACATTTGATTATCGCACTGATAAACGTTGTTTATATTTTCTTGTTAAACTCAAAAACTAAAGTTTAATGGGTATAAGATTTGAAAAAAACTTGAAAAAAAATTTTCTGTTGGAAATCTAAGTCTAACACATGTAATTTACTGGAAGGTGTAGACCTTTTAGTGTGCAGTTCTTTTCCGAAGATGTTTTTTCTTTTCTTCATCTACGGATCCTCAAAAACTATTTGAAATTATTCCATGGAGAAAAAGAACTTGTCGTGCCTGTATATTTCTTTGACCCTGAAATAGTTGCCTACTACCTATGCACTTCGTTTTTTTATACATGGCATGTTATGAACTAGCTGCACATTTCTTACTTTTTTTGCACCTTGCTATCTACAAAATGTACCTTGTCATGTATGGACATGTCGCCTATCCAATGTTAGTAGATTATCCTACTATCAAATTTTACTTTATTGATAGAAGGTATATATGTTATAAGTATGAACTTGAAGGAGTAATATGGTGTATTGCATAGTCAGTCAGATTTGCTACCTAAATATATGTACACTCCACATTGCGGTAGATTTTTGACATTGTATAAATAGGTTCCTACGGCTTATATGCTCAAATTTTTACATTTGAAACCCCGATATATGTGAGAAACCATTTCATTAATTCGGGACGGAGTATTTATTGAGATTAATGCTTATGTTTATATGTTTTAAACCCTCCCATATGTTGATGATGTATGTTCATGTATGGAACAGTTAGGTGCCTTATAGGTGATTTCGAAATTCCTTGTTATCTATCGCCATTTGTTATGTTCTCTAAGTTGCATGCTGTTATTTGAACCATGCATGGTTAAACCATCTCGTGCCTTGTCTATAATCTTTTTCTGATTTTTGTAGCATTTTGTTACAAATGCCTTCTACTGCTTTGTATGTTTTCTATCCTTTTATGTTGATCTATGCCGACTTAACCCTTTAGCAATGTATTTTGAATACTGTCAAAATTAGCTTGACAAGCCATGTGCATTACTTATTATCCATGTTAAGTAATATGTTTCAATATGCAGTAAGTTGATTTTGAACTGTGTACATGTGGGCTACCCATACAATGTTACGTCCCTTGTTCCCATATATTTTGCAATGGTCCTGGTTATAAATGCATTCTAGTTACTTGATATATTTATATAATTGTGACCCACGCATGGACTGCAACATGCTGCATCCTAGACTTGTTATGTAATTTATCACTCTTTTACTATAACCATCCTACTATTGATGCATGTAATTATTTCGATCTATTATTATATGATATTTCGGCAGTTCCATGGTTGATATACTTGTGTTATTCTACATATATACATATATATATATATAGTTAGGATTTGAACAATTATATTTAGTGTTTATCGAATTTTGCTAACTTGAAATAAGTTTAATCCTGACTCGGGTGTTTTGAGTTTTTGCATGGAACGCTCGGGTCAGGTCCTAAGTGCCCCAGGCTTAGATATTTCGGCTCGCTAAGTTGGAGAGGAACGTGAAGACACATACGCGCGCGCTCGGCAAAACTGGAAACTTTTGTTTTAAAGATTTATATTTATATTTTATTTTCTTCCATTGTATAAAAATTATTTGTAAAACTCTATTATTTGTATAAAATTTTATTCCGCTGCAAATTGTGTACACAGTGATTCTGTATGTGTATTTCTGTTAAACCCTGTGAGTTAAATAACGATTTTCCATTTTGAGCATCTGAAGTTGGTTTAATTACTGATTCAAGACATTAAAAATGGAGAGTCATTACAAATTCGATCATTTGAAAATAAAAATTTTGACTTTCAAACATACAACTTATGTTTTCATATTTCGAAATCAATGATCTTATTCAACATTTCAAATTTTACTAATTCATAGATTTTAAGAATCGTTATATATATATATATATCTTACAAGGCTTTGACTTATTTCAAAATATCCTTGAAACATGATTTTCAACAATTGTACATTAGTTATTATTTTTAAGAGATTCATATTGCCATAAAATTTTCTTTCAATAATTGAAATTTTCAAATTTGATCAATTAAATTTTCTTATTAGTTTTCAAAATTAAACCGTAGAAATTCAAGCCTTCTTCATTATACCGTTTCACTTCATAAATCATTTTAACTTCCTTTTCCAAACATTATTTCAAAATAATTCAAGACAAATCTTATTTTAAATCCCTTGCCCAATCAATATAGGACTTTATATTCGTCTTTATTTCAAATATCAAATCTTGTTTCAAAAATTTTCATTATTCAACTGGTCGGAAAAGTTACTCAAAACATCTTTATTCAAAAATACCATCACGCTTTTGCAAAGCTACTCTGATTCGTCGTATACATATTTTAAACAATTTATCTAAAATGTTAATTTAGAAATTCATTTAAACTTTCGGAGCCAAACCTTCAAGATCATTGTTTCTCAACCCAATTTTCCTTACATAAGTTAAATTCTATATTTCTACCATTTCCAATGCAAAGCTTATTTGGTGAAATTCTGTTGACTTAAGGTTTTAGACAAAACAAAATTACCAAATTCGAGTCAGATCTTGGTTTCGTTCGATAGGTGGCACAAAGGGTATATATATATATATATAAATGGACAAGGTCAACTTCCATGTGTTCAAGTTACGTGCATAAGAGTTCAACGAATACCAAAAGTACGACGATTCGAGTCAAAATACTTAACCAAGTTCATAAGATAGAAGAGATTAAATGATGCTACCAACGGCTCGAATTTAAACGATGGAACTAACTTAGACTAAGATAGGAAAGTCAATTGCACTTAAGGATATAATTATAGGTAGTTTAATCCTGAAGTATCCCATTTTTTCCCATTTAACTTTCTCTTTCCAATTTTTTTTTCATCATAAGTGATTACTGGTTAAGTAAATTCCCATTCAATTCACTTATATAGTTTTAACAGTTTTCTCCAACACTTAGACGCTGGTTACACCATAATAATTGTTGTTGTCAAAATTTGAAATTTGGGTGAAATTCTCAATATATCTTAAATTTGATTTCTTAAATTATCTCGCTTTACATGCATTTCCAAAATTCACTTTCAATTCTTTAAGTGAGAATTGCTTTGTATATTTCCAGTTGTCGACAAAATAGTTTGATTTCTATAACATATTATCTAAGTTAAGGATGGTTATAACTTAACTTCCAAACATTTGCAACAATTATTGAAATAGTTCAAGTATTTCTTGACGACTTAACCGGAATCATATAGTCATCCTACTCTCGAAACTCAAAAATAACTATTTGATGATGATCGATCGATCAACAGAATTAACCTCAAGTGATTAGAGTGTGATTCTATATCATCTGGTATATATAAGACTTCGTATATACGTTGATCAGGCGTACATTCGACATCTTCACTTACAGATAGTTCGATCACGATGTCGAATAAAATAATCGAAAATTCTTATTAAAAGTAGTATTTCAAAATTATTACGATTTCCAAAACAAATTAGTTTCAAAACAATTTGGAGTTTCAGAGTATGCTCTCTCAAGAAATATTCCAAAATTTCATTCTAGGGCATTACTAAACCTATCTCTAGTGAGATATTATAACTCTGATGAGTTCTATCTTTTGTTCAAATATGTCGTACCCTATAGCTTTGTATAACCAAAGCTCGGATACCACGTTGAACGACCCGTCTTTTTGCCCGGTTTTCGCCGGTAATTAAACCAACTTAAACCGTTCACAAAGGCGGATTGTTACATGTACTAATATATATTGAACAAAATAACATAACTTTTCATTTCATAATACAAATGTTACATCAAAGTTGCAAGGAATATCAGAGTTACGATAAAATATACATCAGAAAGAAACATATTCTCAGCGGAAGACGAGAATGACGTGGCGGGAACACCAACTTTAACTTGAAGCTCCAACTTATAACGCGGTATGAATCTTGCTCGAAGGATTTATAAGTGTAAAACTAAACCACTAGCTGCCCGTGTAGAAAATTAGTGGGCACCAAGAGTTTAGGTTTAACACCCTTCTCGAAAAGATAACACAAAGATCTTTTAGCACAGTGGTTAGTGCATGGTGTTGCTTTCTGGGAGGTCGGGGGTTCGTATCCCGTGGTTGTCACATTTGGTATTAGAGCCTATACCCAGTCGGAATTGTGTGTGTAATGCTGCGGATGTTAGTCGGTGTGGTACTGATGCGGGTTACATGCACAACGCCTGGGTGGTGAGTGATATGAGCCAACTAGGACGTTGGGCTCTTTAAGGGGGTTAGTCTATAACACCCCTCTAGAAAAACTAACACAAAGATCTTTTAGCACAGTGGTTAGTGCGTGGTGTTGCTTTCCAGGAGGTCGGGGGTTCGAATCCCATGGTTGTCACATTTGGAAGGAACAATAAACTCCAGGTCAGTCATGGGACGTGTGAGAACATAAAATAGTTGTTTTGGGGGTTTATTTTAAAGTTGGGAAATTCACTGGACGCCGCTAATGCGGAACGGGTTTACTCCATGTGAATACCCATGCATATAAATTTGCAATGACCTTTTGAAAAATGAAGCTATCATAATCTCGTCCCACATCACACAATGCAAGCGCACACCAGATGAGCGAGTTTTACTTATGGTAACAAAAAATGCCTTCATAAGAGAAATTCTTCTTTTATGTTATTATTAGTGCATAGTGTAGAAACGATTTCGAAAATAAGTGTATCATTCTTAGATGGCATAGTACCCCGACCTACTACATCGCCATAGGTATACAAATAAAACCGTAGGGCTTGTATTGGAAATTGGGTTTCCAACTTGATGATTCCTGGCACGAAAGATCAATCAGGACCACAAGCGAAGAGTAAAACGACTTTTTCATCTAGACATGGACACCAACTACAAATCGCGAGGTAGATCAACGGTTTTAGTCTAGACTTTGAACCCGAACATACCCTATTCCCCCAAGTTCAAAAGAGGTACCTCCGCCGCAGCTATCAATCACAAAATCATGTTTATGTCAAAAACCTAACTGCCAGTTTCTCATCATCCGAGGTGTGAGGCTTGTCGATGTCGCGATATACACAAAGCAACACTTAAATAAGCCATGCTTTGATCATCATCATTTGCTTGCTTCATAACTCGAGTATGTCACATTGTCAATTCACCGCATGTCACTGATTTTCTGTCAATACATAACCTCTAAGCATGTAAAACTTAGAGATGGGAATAATCTATTACCGAAAATCCAATATATATATCAATGGAACCAGTGCTACGCAGTCAATTATAATGTCAGGCAAACATCCATACAAGTCTGTTCTGGGTCTGAACAGAACCAAAATCCGGAAATCCTTAAATATATTTAGACAACATCCCACTTATTACCTCGATTCAGGTGTACGACCCGATTTAAGACATCAACAATCAATCTAAACAATCCAAAGAATCCTGGTCTTCATTTGTCATTTCTAAGTCTCCTATTTGCTTCATAGCGTCGTATTATTACCTGGAATGGTTTTCGGACTTAAATCCGATCCCGGACTTTCCAAGTAATAAGCATACTATAAAACAAAAGCTATGGACTATATCGGTTTCAATTCAAATCTCCTTCCCGATGTTTGTCAATTCATTTTTTAATAAGGTTGGATTTATTTCAAATTCCTTAAATCTCATTACCATTTCATTCCATCTTAAGATCCAATATTCGTTTATCAACCTTAAATTCAAAAGCACAATTACTTTATTTGTTGTTCCATAAGTCGCCAAATCTAAATTCGGATTTAGAGGCAAATATTTATCCCTTTAAAACTTCCTTCATTTTTAGAAACGCTTTTTAAAGTGTTATGGAATAACTACTTAAACAAAATGGGTTCAAAAGCATTCAATTTTTTTTTGCTTGAATCATTTTAATTAATGAATAATGCTTATTAAAATTCCAAAATTGTTTTAAATTCAAAGGATTTTAATTAAGTTCCTAATTAGACTTTGCAAATAACCATCATGTTCGTCGGATCACTTAGGGATAGCTAGGGAAAGCATGAAACTGTATTTTCCAAACCTAAGCCTTAGACCCTATCTTCTTTATCATCCTAGAACGTTATGATATGTATATATGTGTACTGTTGAAAGAACTGTCGTCAACATATTTACGCCTACACACATTCGATAACGGTTAAAATTTCCCAATTCTTTTCCACTTCGTAATTAAAATTTCATTACTTCAATTAAACCCATATTCCAAACTAGTTGGAAACTAAATATAATATTACCAGATTTGTTTAATTGTTTAGAACTTAAAATGGTCTTTAAAATAATAGAGACTAGTGTATTTAAGAAAACAATGTTTAGTTACATGCTTAAATCAATTTTTTTTTCTTAAATTTTAAAGCTTACGAATAACTAAACATTTACATAAACAAATATAACTCAAATCAATTTTTAGTTAGATTCCAAAACTTGTTTCAATCTTAAGTGTCCAAATCAAATTTTTAAGATTTTTCCAAAATCATTTCATTGCTATGAAAATCGTTTAACTATTCACGACTTAGCTTTCAAATTTTTTAGAAGTTTGAATTCAAAATTTTAACCTTCATTTTATTTCTAATCATGATTCACATAAGAAGGAGATTTAAATCAACTACCCATATAACTCCACAACCATAGTGTGTGATACAACAAAATCAATCCATATGAACACTAATCCATCCATCAACATTGCAGAATTTACACAACTAGTGCGCAAGCGCCACATTAAATAACGCTTTATGTTTTAGTGTTTTTAACTTACACAAACATCCATTCAAATCATCACAACAATAGCAACCATCATTATGAACTCGATAATCATTAACTGATCAACTACTAGCAATTAAAAAATAAATTTAAGTAAATGTTCTCACCAGTATGGCTTCCAATTTCGACGTCGACGCCCTGTATAACTGCAGTGATTGACAGACGGTCTAGTACGACTCCGTGGTTGACACACGCACCGTCTTTCTCGTAACTATTGTATGTGCTAGCTTCCAACATAGTGAATCTTCGCCTCAAAACAAACATGCACTCATAGTGAAGGTAAAAGATGAATTCAGGTGCATGCAAGGCTGGTCGGGTGCTGCGTTTGGTGCACGATAAAGCCAAAGTGTTTCTAGTCTCGTCACTGGTGGGTGTAAGTAAAGTTGACGGGGAGAACTCTTGTGTGAGTTCAAGAGGAGGCAGTGGTTGTTTTGAGGGGAGGAAAGGTGGAGTCCGAGGTGGAAGGAAGTCTAGGTGGTCGTCAGATCGGCGCAGCACTTGGCGATGGTGCCGGAGTGTAGCAAGGTGTCGGTTCTGTTACGGCAAGGGAAAGCGGAGAGTAACAAAGGAAGGCTGAACAATTCTTTTTTTATGGAGAAGGTGGAGCAGCTAGGTGGACTGATGGCATACTAGAGGTGCGTCGGAGGTGGA
Source organism: Allium sativum (assembly GCA_030737875.1). Taxonomy (NCBI): domain Eukaryota; kingdom Viridiplantae; phylum Streptophyta; class Magnoliopsida; order Asparagales; family Amaryllidaceae; genus Allium; species Allium sativum. The sequence continues at coordinate 242,273,734 of CM060923.1, read as the reverse complement.
CGGGGTAGTTGATGTAACAACCTGGATTTTCAGAACCAATTTAAATTTTTTTATTTTGGCAATTTTAATGGATTTTAAGAATCTAAAATGATTTATTTATAATAACGATTTAAAATTTAATTTAAATCGAAGTTAGAACGAATAAATTTATTTTAATTATAAAACGAACTTGAAATGGCGTAGTAGTTTGAAAATTTTAAATTTCAAATGAATGTACAGAATTCAAAATAAATCAGATTTCAATAAAACAAGGAATATTTGAATCTGTTTAATTGTATCATTCTAATAAATGCGAAAAATTCAGATTTCGTAATACAAATTAAAAGTTAAGTCCAGTTTAAAATTCAGAATAGTCGCTATGGAATTTATATATATTTATAATGTATATAAAGCCCTTAAAAATAGCCATTTTGCAAACTGTCTCCGTTTTTGACGAAACCACTTTTGTTGGATCCGGAATGTCAAATAATGCTAGGTTTCAAATTTCATAATTTTTGGATTTAATATGTGAGCGCGGTAAATTTAAATGTGTTTTGATAGTTTAAGTTTGAATTGGATCGACCAGAAATTTTAAGTTTGAATTGGATCGACCAGAAAATGGCCATTTTTCAAATGGTCTCCAAATTCGAAAAAATTAGTATTGTTGTACCGTATCGTCATAACATAATTAGATTTATTTTTCTGGAATTTTTGGAGTCAGTATGTGGCCCCGGTAAATTAAAACGTATGTTTAAATTCAATATATATTAACTTATATTTTAATTTTGACAAAACCTAATTGAAACAGTTGAATTGGCTTACGAAACATATCCCGTTGTGTTTGGAATGGGGGTATTTAGCTAGGTGCGACAGTCGTTGGGTTCGATTTGGAGTTGGTATCAACGAACAAGTATTTTTCGAATTAAAAAAATTAAATATTATTATAAAATTATATAAATAGCCCCCAACACTAATTCTCGTTCCCAAAATCAAGGTAGCAGCCACTGAAAAAGAACGCACCGGATCGTTCGATTTTGGATCCATAAATCCTCACTGTAACACCCCAAAATTTTAAATATTAAAGTTAACAAATTAAAGAATACATAATTTCAAATGTGGGAATTAAGGGAAACGGGTTGCGCCATTGCGTTCGTCTCGAAATTCTGCTCGAGATAGAGTCCGAGTTTGCGTAAAACGGACACCGTATGAAGGAGATATGGACGAACGAAGTTAGGCAAAAAAAACCGGAAACAGACCAGAATACACTGGCGCACTTGGGAAGTGCGCCAATACAGAAATGCACTGGCGCACCTGCCAAGTTCGCCCATGTCGTACTAAAAGCCTACACAGATTTCTGGAGTGTTCTGATCCGAACAACGAGTCATTGCTGAGTCATTAGGGCTTAGGTGGCCATCTGAATGGTTCTGGTTATTCCTAGGTTAATCCGACGACTCTTAATTAATTAATCTTCTATAAAAACCACCCTAAACCCCTAACCCTAATCACACAAATTCATACCAAGAGATGCCATGCCGTCAATGGAGAACCTAGAGTAGCCGCCATACACTTTCAACCCAAAAGCAAGATAGAGGCTTGAATCAAAATCAAATCAAATCCAAATAACAACTAAGTCTACATCAAAGGCGAGCAATTCAGTTTCAGAATACAGATTCCAGAAAGGGAAGACTATTCGTTTTGATTGTGAGTATGATAGCTTTCACAAAATAATTCATTAATTTAATTATGTCAAGATATAATTGGGATTATAAGAATATGATTATTAATCATGTTATGTAAATTATGTGTATGTTTGTGGTGTTGAATCATATGTTAGTTTTATGCAAGTTGGATCATATGTTAGTTCTTATGTGAATCCTATGCAAGTTGAATCATATATCTTATGCAAGTTTGTGGTGATTGGATCATATATTCTTATATGAATCTTATGCAAGTTTGGGTTGTTAAAATATATGTGAAACATGTATATGCATATGCTAGTTTATGTGACATTAATCTATATTTTTAGATCCATATGCAAGTTCACACCTTTATGTTTTGATCCATAAGCAAGATTATATCTTTATGTTTAGATCTATATGCAAGATTACATCTTTATGTTTAGATCTATATGCAAGTTCACACCTTTATGTTTAGATCCATATGCAAGTTCACACCTTTATGTTTGGATCTATAGCAGTACATAAGTTATGCAAGTTTATGCCCATCACCAATGCTAGTTTTGTGTCATATGCTAGTTTGAATGAAATTCATATGCAAGTTATTGGCTATGTAATCTTAAGTCATGATCCTTTGATCTATTTTATGTGTTATGTGATGTTGTTTTTCTTTTTATGAGTTAGACTATTTGCGAGTCTAACATATGTCATATGAAAACGTATGAATAGCGTGGGGATGATGGGATAATATCGAATATATATAAAATTGTGAATTCACATAAATGGCTTTAAAAAGGCATATAATTAATTTGAGACATTAATTGGCATATTTGGTATTTATGGACATAATTTTAAGAGATAATTATGGACATAAATAAATTTGGAATTTATTGACAAATTTGAATAGGGATATTAATCCAATTTGGGGTTAAATAAAGATGTGTAATAATAAACCGCCTAAGACACGAGGTTAGACTCTTTTGTGGTGTAAGACTGCCCGCACCCGCCCGTCAAATCCAGCAACCACAAATGCCAATCTAATGTGAGAGGTCAAAGGCACGAATTAAATGCGTAACAGTTGTAAAGACACGAGGTTAGGCTCGTTTGCGGTATAAGACTACCCGGACCCGCCCGGCAAATCCAGCAACCGCAAATGCCAGTCTAATGTGGGAGGTCTTTACAAGGTTACGGTTCTAATGAATTAAGTAACACTTAACCAGATAAACATGTGGTGGGACATGGGGGGGTTAAGTGGGTGCCTTGGGTGGCATGTGAAATTAAGTGGGTGCCTTGGGTAGCATGTGAAATATGATTAGACGCACTTAACCAAGTTGAAACATGTAAGAAGACATAAAAAAAAATGGGGTTAAGTGGGAAACCTTAGTGGGGACCAAGCATAGGTGGAAAGCTTGTGTCATGCATGGGGGGCCCTTTTCAAACCAATAACCCATTAAGTATCTTTGTGAGCTCGACCCAAGTCGAGGACGGGACACGCTTACTGGATTTGATTGTAAAAGATCAAAACGGGTTTGTGGTGGCAACGCAAGTCCAACGGGGTCATGTGTGTGCGTGGGCCCGGGCTGGTAGGTAAGACGTTGTTGCATCGTGTAGATATAAGCCGTGCATCTTTAGTGGTATCGGGTTGCCACTTTAGGGGGTGATACACCCCACTGTTGGACCAGCACGGGTATCTACGAGTTAGGGAGCCGATCGATTGGGGTAGTGGGTACAACTAGTGGAGATAGGGGCATACGGCACCTATGAAGGCAGCTAGGGGTACACGAACAACCATTATCATTATTAAGTTTTGTAGGCGGGATCAACTACTAGGGTGACTAGTGGTGGTGCAGTATAGTAATTATCCTATAGTGATTAGGAACGAGATTAACGCCAGAATATTCCTCTTATTTGCTTTGTCATGCCCACTTGTTTCATGGTCACATCTTATCTTACCAGTTTATGCCTTATCCTACTTACTTCAATAATTATATTGTTAAAGTTATTATATTCGCCAGACTTTAGTCTGACCCCCTTATTTTCGCCTCTTTTCTTCATTCCCCCCATCCAGTTCTCAGGGTGGGACTAGTACTAGTGGAGCTTGATCTTGGATCTCTTTCTCCCTCTTTTGGAAGTGCTTGGATTGCTGAAAGTAAAGTTCAGCTCATCTCTTTTATGGCTACTTGTGTTGGGGTTTATGCTTTTTATTTTATGTACTCTGAAACAATTTATCAAGATGGATAGTAAGTGTACTTGGTTTATGAAGTTGTTGTAATCAAACTATTTCTCCGCTGTGATAAAAGATGTTTTAAATTTTTCAAGTACCATTATTTATTTCTGTCTTGTTATATTCTGTTCTATACACTAAATATGCTCCATGGAAGTTAATGCATTCCCTTTGTGAGTGACATTAATGGACATGGAATGTTACACGTGGTATCAGAGCTGAAGGTTACCAGACCAGATATGAATTTTGAAAAAGTATTTTTCAAAAAGCATTTTATAAAAAAATACTTTCAAAAGTATGTTTTAAGGAAAGTATTTTCAAGAGAAAGGTTTGTTTTAAAAACATAACCCCCAAGAGCCATATATCTTTCTTTCGAATTCTCCGCTTTGAATCTCTTCATTTTCTTTTCAGCATGTCTGGAATTCCCGAGATACCCGAGGGGATACCGATACCAGGATGGTTTAGAAGGTATCTGGAAGCTAGGGCCAATGTCGTAGGCCAGCAAATGCTCCTCCTCCTCCTCCGCCCCGTGTTGATACTTTTGCAAAGATATGCAAAGATTTTAGAGCAATGGGTGGGAAACCTTTTCACAGATCAGAGACGTTTGTTGAAGCACGAAATTGGCTTAAAGAGGTGGAAGATCTATTTGGTATTTTCGAAGTAGAAGATGGAAGGAAGGTCCAATTGGCTGCTTGGTTAATGAAAGACGAAGCCTCGTATTGGTGGGAGGTCACGAACGGAGAGCGTCCGGTGGAGACATGGATGGATTTCAAGCGTAGGTTCGAAATGAAGTTTCTCTCCCGAGTAGAAGAGAATTTATATATGGAAAGATTCTTAGCGTTGAAGCAAGGGGATTTATCAGTAAAGGAGTACGTCAACAAGCTCAATCAGTTAGCGAGATTTGGCTTAGAATTGGTAAACACACATGGAAAGAAGGCCCTAAGGTTCGTTAAGGGTTTGAATGACCCACTACATGGGTTAGCTATGACCCACATTCCTATGGGGGTTACCTTTGAGAAATTGGTTTGCATGGCGCTTATGCATGAGGAAGAGAAAGGTGCTAATGCTAATAAGGCACCGGGGAAGAAAGTGGACCAAAAGAAACCACAACAACAAAACAAGAAAGGCGGGAAGAACAATAATGGCAAAGGAAAGAAGAAGTGCTTTAATTGTGGGACACCAGGCCATCTGAGTAAAGACTGTAGGAAAAAGAAGAAGACTGGCTGTTTCCACTGTGGAGAGGCAGGTCATCTAGTTAAGGACTGCCCAACAAAACAGGGGCGAGGGCAAAGAACTTCTGGAGGGCAGCTTCAGGCTCTTATGGCACCAGGGCAGGCGAGAGGGCAGATTCAGGCTCTCATGGCGCCAGGACAGGAGAGAGGTAGAAACATTTCCGTTGAAAGTTTAGTTTTTCTGTTTGATCATTCCGTTCGCACTTTGTCTGACTCTGGCGCTTCACAATCGTTTATATCTGCTCCGTTAGTTGAAATACTGCACCTAAATACTAGTCTAGTTACGGATCCCATAGTAGTCTCAAATCCTTTTGGTGGTTTGGCTCATCTTTCTATGATTTGTCGGGATTTTAGAGTGTCTATCTGGGCGTTGGGTTTGAATGCAACGCCTTTGTTCTTGGCTTCATGGGCTACGTCTTGATTCTAGGTATGGATTGGCTAACTAGATACGGTGTCGTCCTAGATTGTGGAAGAAGGGTGGTTAGATTGTTGACTCGTTGTGGAAAGACCATTAATATTTCTTGTGACCCTATAGGTCCGGTAATGCTTAGCTACCTAGAATCCCTAGACGCATCCAATGATGATTTGAAATCTGTTCGTGTGGTCGTGAATATAGTGACGTCTTCAATGAAGTTCGAGGTTTACCCCCGAGGCGTAAGATAGACTTTCGAATATATCTAGTAGATAATGCAAAGCCAATTGCATTACCAGTGCGCCACATGGCTCCGAGAGAGAGAAGAGAACTCAGTAAGCAAGTGAAAGAATTGCTTGAGAAGGGGTTCATAAGAAGAAGTACTTCGGAGTAGGGTGCTCCAGTCGTTTTGCTACAAAAGCTGATGGTTCACTTAGATTGTGCGTGGACTATAGAGAGTTGAATAAGCTAACAAAGAAGAACAGGCACCCATTGCCGAGGATAGACGATTTATTCGATCAGTTGGTGGGTGCTTCAGTTTTCTCACAACTGGATTTAGCTACGGGGTTTCATCAGCTAAGGGTGGCTGAAAATAACATCGATAAGACTGCCTTTAGAACTCCCAATGGTTTCTTTGAGTGGCTTGTCATGCCTTTTGGTTTGACAAATGCACCCGCATACTTTGTTGACTTAATGAGTAGGGTGTTTGGGGAGTTTCTAAACAAGTTTGTGGTAGTATTTGTAGACGATATTCTGTTTTTCTCTAAAAATGAAGAAGAGCATGCCCTACATCTTAGGGAAGTCTTAGAGACCCTACGAGGGCATCAGCTAAAAGCTAAGTTCTCCAAGTGCCATTTTTGGAGAAAAGAAGTGAGGTTCTTAGGACACGTGGTCTCTAAGGAAGGGATAGCTGTGGATCCCGCCAAGGTGGTGGCAATCCAAGATTGGAAAACTCCTAAGAACGCAACAGAAGTAAGAAGCTTTTTAGGGCTGGCTGGCTATTATAGAAAATTCATTAAGGACGTCGCGAAGATATCAGCCCCTCTCACTCGATTAACGAATAAGAACTTGAATTTTTCTTGGGACGTTGACTGTGACGATGCTTTCCAACGTCTGAAGAGGGCTTTGATGACCGCTGCAGTTTTAGTTTTGCCAGACGGGAGTAAGAAATTCACTGTTTATACCGATGCTTGTGGGACAGGGCTTGGCGCAGTTTTAATGCAAGAGGGAAGGGTGATATACTATGGTGGAAGGCAGTTGAAAGCCCACGAGAAAATTTACCCTACCCACGACTTAGAGTTGGCGGCCATAGTTTTTGCGCTTAGGTCATGGCGTCATTATTTGCTTGGCAAGAGGTTTGAGTTGTATACAGACCATAAGTCGCTAAAGTACTTATTCTTTCACAAGGATCTAAACTAGAGGCAACAGAGATGGATGGGGTTTTTTGGCATCCTACGATTTTGAGATCGCATATACCCCTGGCAAGGGTAACGTTGTAGCTGACGCCTTAAGTAGAAAAAGGTTAACTTTAAGTTCTTTGTTCGTAGAGCGGCAGAGTTTGGAGTATATATCTTCCTTTGACTTCAGACCCTCTGTCGATTATGTATCCGGATTATTGGCATCGTTAGAGGTGCAACCTACACTTTTGGGTCGAGTTGGAGAGGCACAGCGAAACGACTCATAATTGGTTGAGATAGTAGGCCGGCTTATAGGAGGGGAGTCCTCGAGTCATCTGAATAGATATGCTATAGATGAGAGAGGTGGCTACGTAAAGATGGAAGACTTTGCGTACCACAAGACGAGAGTTTGAAGAAGGCAATTTTTGAAGACTCACATCGCTCTAAGATGACCATACATCCGGGTGGTGATAAGATGTATAGGGATATGAAGCGAGTTTTCTTTTGGGCCGGAATGAAGAAGGACGTGGCCGAGTTCGTTGCTAGATGCTTAGTGTGCCAGCAAGTCAAGGTGGAGCAAAAGAAGTCCAGAGGTTTGCTCCATCCTTTAGAGATTCCGCTTTGGAAATGGGAAAGCATTTCCATGGATTTTGTAGATGGGTTACCAAGAAGATCAAGGAAGGATAATACGGGGATTTGGGTAATTGTAGACCGACTTACTAAAAGTGCCCATTTTATTCCTGTTAAAAGTAGAAGGACCGCCGCAAGGTTAGCATCCGTTTACCTTCGAGAGATAGTCCGTTTGCACGGCATACCCTTTAGCATTGTGAGCGATAGAGATCCCATTTTCATGAGCGAATTTTGGAAAAGCTTACAAGAGGCGGTTGGAATGCAATTGTGCTTAAGTACCGCTTATCATCCTCAGACAAACGACCAGACCGAGAGAGTAAATCGGATTCTAGAAGACCTTTTAAGGTTATGCATCCTAGACTCTGGAGGAACATGGGAAGAACATCTTCCACTAGTGGAGTTCGCCTATAATAATAGTTTTTAGGCTAGCATTGGCATGACACCTTTTGAGACTCTTTATGGACGACCGTACCGATCACCTACTTGTTGATGGGAATCCACGGACAAGGTTTTGCTTGGACCCGACATGATTAGGGAGACTTCGGAGAAGAGAGACCTGTGTTTGATGTTTGAGTAGATGGATGATTGGATGTTAGGATATGCATTCTCCTTAACTTGGAGATTTCTGGGGCGAAATCCTTTAAGGAAGGGAGAATGTAATACCCCAAAATTTTAAATATAAAAGTTAACAAATTAAAGAATACTTAATTTCAAATGTGGGAATTAAGGGAAATGGGTTGCGCCATTGCGTTCGACTCGAAATTCTACTTGAGATAGAGTCTGAGTTTGCGTAAAACGGACACCGTATGAAGGAGATATGGACGAACGAAGTTAGGCAGAAAAACCGGAAACAGACCAGAATGCACTGTGCACTTTTGAAGTGCGCCAATACAAAAATGCACTGGCGCACCTGCCAAGTGCGCCCATGTCGGGCTAAAAACCAGCACAGATTTCTGGAGTGTTCTGATCCGAACAGTGAGTCATTGCTGAGTCATTACGGCTTAGGTGGCTATCTGAATGGTTCTGGTTATTCCTAGGTTAATCCGACGGCTCTTAATTAATTAATCTTCTATAAAAACCACCCTAAACCCCTAACCCTAATCACACAAATACATACCAAGCGCCGTCATGCCGTCAATGGAGAACCTAGAGTAGCTGCCATCACTTTCAACCCTAAAGCAAGATAAAGGCTTGAATCAAAATCAAATCAAATCTAAATAACAACTAAGTCTACATCAAAGGCGAGCAATTTAGTTTCAAAATATATATTCCAGAAAGACAAGACTATTCTTTTTTATTGTGAGTATGATAGCTTTCACAAAATAATTCATTAATTTAATTATGATAAGATATAATTGGGATTATAAGAATATGATTTTGAATCATGTGATGCAAATTATATTTATGTTTGTGGTGTTGAATCATATGTTAGTTTTATGCAAGTTGGATCATATGTTGGTTCTTAGGTGAATCCTATGCAAGTTGAATCATATATCTTATGCAAGTTTGTGGTGATTGGATCATATATTCTTATGAATCTTATGCAAGTTTGGGTTGTTAAAATATATGTGAAACATGTATATGCATATGCTAGTTTATGTGACATTAATCTATATGTTTAGATCCATATGCAAGTTCACACCTTTATGTTTAGATCCATAAGCAAGATTATATCTTTATGTTTAGATCTATACGCAAGATTACATCTTTATGTTTAGATCCATATGCAAGTTCACACCATTATGTTTAGATCCATATGTAAGTTCACACCTTTATTTTTGGATCTTATGTCATGATCCTTTGATCTATTTTATGTGTTATGTGATGTTGTTTTTCTTTTTATGAGTTAGACTATTTGGAAGTCTAACATATGTCATATGAAAACGTACGAATAGCGTGGGGATGATGGGATAATATTGAATATACATAAAATTGTGAATTGGTATAAATGGCTTTAAAAAGGCATATAATTAATTTGAGACATTAATTGGCATAATTGGCATTTATGGACATAATTTTAAGAGACAATTATGGGCATAAATAAATTAGGGATTTATTGACAAATTTGAATAGGGATAGTAATCCAATTTGGGGTTAAATAAAGATGTGTAATAATAAACTGCCAAAGACATGAGGTTAGACTCTTTTGTGGTGTAAGACTGCCCGGACCCGCCCGGCAAATCCAGCAGCCACAAATGCCAGTCTAATGTGAGAGGTCAAAGGCACGAATTAAATGTGTAACAGTTGTAAAGACACGAGGTTAGGCTCATTTGCAGTATAAGACTGGCCGGACCCGCCAGGCAAATCCAGCAACCGCAAATGCCAGTCTAATGTGGGAGGTCTTTACAAGGTTACGGTTCTAATGAATTATGTAACACTTAACCAGATAAACATGTGGTGGGACATGGGGAGGGGGCTTAAATGGGTGCCTTGGGTGGCATGTGAAATTAAGTGTGTGCCTTAGGTGGCATGTGAAATATGATTAGACGCACTTAACCAAGTTGAAACATGTAAGAAGACATGAATAAAAATGGGGTAAGTGGGAAACCTTAGTGGGGACCAAGCATAGGTGGAAAGCTTGTGTCATGCATGGGGGGGCCTTTTCAAACCAGTAACCCATTAAGTATCTTTGTGAGCTCGACCCAACTCAACGGGACACACTTACTGGATTTGATTGTAAGAGGTCAAAATGGGTTAGCGGTGGCAACGCAAGTCCAACGGCGTCATATGCGTGCGTGGGCCCGGCCTGGTAGGTAAGACATTGTTGCATCATGTAGATATAAGCCGTGCATCTTTAGTGGTATCGGGTTGCCACTTTGGGGAGTGATACACCCCACTGTGGGACCAGCACGGGTATCTACGAGTTAGGGAGCCGATCGAATGGGGCTAGTGGGTACAACTAGTGGAGATAGGGACGGACGACACCTATGAAGGCAGTTAGGGGCAAACGAACTACAATTATCATTATTAAGTTCTGTAGGCAGGATTAACTTTTTGGGTGACTAGTGGTGGTGCAGTATAGTAATTATCCTATAGTGATTAGGAATAAGATTAACGCCAGAATATTCCTCTTATTTGTTTTGTCATGCCCACTTGTTTCATGGTCATATCTTATCTTACTAGTTTATGCCTTATCCTAGTTACTTCAATAATTATATTGTTAAAGTTATTATATTCGCCAGACTTTATGTCTGACCCCCTTGTTTTCGCCTCTTTTCTTCCTTTCCCCCACCCCCCAGGTTCTCAGGGTGGGACTAGTAGTAGTAGAGCTTGATCTTGGATCTCTTTCTCTCTCTTTTGGAAGTGCTTGGATTGTTGAAAGTAAAGTTCAACTCATCTCTTTTATGGCTACTTGTGTTGGGGTTTATGCTTTTTATTTTATGTGCTCTGAAACAATGTATCAAGATGGATATTAAGTATACTTGGTCTATGAAGTTATTGTAATCAAACTATTTCTCCGCTGTAATAAAATATGTTCTAAAATTTTCAAGTACCATTATTTATATCTGTCTTGTTATATTCTGTTCTATACACTAAATATGCTCCATGGAAGTTAATGCATTCCTTTTGTGAGTGACATTAATGGACATGGGGTGTTACACTCATAATCTTCTACGAATTATCCTATGATTCTTAAACGAAAATCGTTGAGGGTTCCTTGGTCTTTAAATTGGGAGGAGTGTGATCAAATTTCGTTGTGCGAGCTGTTTGAATTTGGCCTCTGAAGTCACCCCATTCGCACACAATTTCAGGAGGCAAAGGGTGATCGAATTCGAAGTGGTTGGTGATGAAGGCAGCGCTCACATAGGCGGAGGTTGGGGTCAATTCTGATCGGAGGACGATGCAACCTAGAGGGGTGCGTGGTGGAGTTTTAATTTGCGCAATGGGTTTTATTTTCGGTCCAGGCAATACGAGAAAGAAGAAGGGCGACGGGGTTAGAGAGTGTAATTAGTGTGTTAATGAAGGTGATTAAGTGGAAGTAATTATTCAAATTGTTTTAATATTAAATAAAATATTGTAATATTTTTAACTTCTTCGTACGAAATTAGAATTCAGTGAAACAAGATGCATTGGAACGTGTCAAGGAGCTCTACAACATGGAAAAGACTAGAACTGAAATAGAGGCCATTTGGATTTTTGATAAAATTAAACATCTATTTAATTTTATTACAAACAATCGTGATTAAAACGATTCGAGCCAATTAAGGTGAGAACTTCTCACTAAAATATCTGCATAGTTATTTATTTTATATAGACTGCCAGTAATGATTTTTATCAGTTTTTAATTATCACAAATGTTGTACGGTGCCTGTTAGCTCACCTCCCTCATCCACAAACCATGGACGCTTTAATTGATTGTATTGTGTTGTGATTGTGATGTGAATAACATATATATATATATATATATATGCGTTGTGAAAATTATATATACGCATTGTGAAAATGAAATATATACATATACATGCGTTGTGAATATTAAATATATATATATATATATGTGTGTGTGTGTTGTGAAACTATATATACGCGTTGTGGGAATAAAATACATATATATATGTTGTGTGAATAATATATATATATATATATATCTGTGTGTGTGTGTGGTGTGTGTGATGTGAATAAAATATACATATGTGATGTAAATAATATATATATATATATATGTGATGTGAATAAAATATATATATGTGATGCGAATAATATATATATATATATATATATATATATATATATGCGATGTGAAAAATATACATGTGCGTTGTGAAATATATATATATATATATATATGCGATGTGGAAAATAGATGTGTTGTATTAAAATATAAATGCGTTATGAAATTATATATATGTGTTGTGAAATAAAATATACATATGCGTTGTATAAAATTGTATATGAAGTGATTAAAATAGACACGTATTCAAATAATTATTTATTCGTTAAAAATACAATTTTTAACGCGTATATGGATTGTATAAAATTCTCATGGATTGAAATAATTATCGGTTGGCTAAAGTTACTATTTTTAGCATATATATGAGATATATAAAATTGTCATGTAATGTAATATTCAATTTTGATTTAAAATTGAAATGGAAGTCGGAATCCTTTTTAAAACGAAAACAATTTATAAAATACGTTTTAAATGGAAATCAACGATATTATATATATATATATATATATATATATAATGGCTTGATTAGAATGCACCGCGCAGCGACCGTTTGCGAATTTTGACCATTGACTTCGAATTGACATTACGGGAGATCTGACCGTCGGATTCTCCTAAAACTGGAACTGTTGAGTTCAAACCGAAAAGATCTTTCCAACGAATATAAGAGATTTAAATTTGAATGGTTAGATTTGGAAATACGTCCAAATCAATTACAGAAAAGGTCGCTATGGATGCAGTTCGGTGGCCGTTTTTGGAAACCGACTGCAGGGGTCTTAATAAAAATTTTAAAAATATGGAAATATTGTGTAAAATCATAATAAATGATTTCGAAAGATTATGGATGAAAAATTCCAAGTTCGAAAGGATAAACGATATTTTTATCAGAATGAACTAGTTGTTAACTAGAATGATAATCCACTGCTTTTAAAATAAACAAATTGGATTGAGAAATGGTTTTGATATAACCAGAATTTCAAATATATGAATTGAAAAGGATTTAAATGGAAATAATCTTTGGAATATTTCGATATTGGATTCCGTGACTATATGGATATTGAGGAGGAACTTGGAAGATAGATATATATCGTTATTCCCAATACGATATTTGTTGGTTTCAGAATTTGATGTTGAATATAGGCTGATATTATTATTATTCAGAGCCTTATATTTAATATCGAATTGGATTTTGGATTTTGGGTTTATGGTGAACTGTGTTTTAAAGGACATTGGTTCTTTAACCCAGTTAAAATCATTAAGTAGTGATTTTAGAGATTGAAACCAATTGGAGTTTAATAAATCTTTGAATAAATTGGAATAAATAGATGGTAATTAAAATTTACCAAAACTCGAGATGTGATTGAACCAGATATTCTTGGTTGTTGATATTGATTGTGATTGATCAATTGTCTGGAATGCACTCGACCAGTTTACGAGCCAGATATGCTTTTACATTTAGCATTGGGTTGGGTAGAAATATTTGTATGCTAACACCTTATGAAACACTTCACGATTTGAATATAAGGAGTTTACCGATCATGTTGAGTTTATTTCAAAATTTAATGAATGAATTTGAAATAGGATTTCCTTAAATGGAAAGAAGTGTTATTCCCGATTTTGGACAGGGAATGTTTTCAATGATTTTGAAACGACATTTCTTAAGTGAAAAGAATAGTATTCCCGATTTTGGATAGGGAACGTTTTATAAAATGTTTTATAAAGCAGAAAGGATTTCGAGGGCTAAATCCGATGATTTCGAAATGATTTGGAAGTGTATTTTGGTTTTACACTGCGGTTCATCGCGTATCCGATTAATTGCTAACGTATCTGTTTGGTGGAGGAGAATTTATTCTCTTGCTTAACACCCTTATTTGAGACGTACGAGCTCAAAGGTTATGTGATTATTAGTGACTGATCATATTTGTAAATTGCTGATGTGAAGTACAGAAGTTTGAAAGTACTTGTGATTATTATGTTGTGAAATGATTTTCCCTATTTTGGGATATGAAATGATTTATTGTGGCTAAAGATTCGGGTAACCCATGTGACTAAAAGTATGGGTGTTATAGCCTTAAATGGATTTGGGTGGTGTATGCTTCCATGCGTGGGAGGTGCATCGTTAGTGTAGTCTGCTCCATCGTGGGAGGTGCACATATATATATCGAGTTGCTAAGGTGCGTGCCCTTTGCCTTGTTGATGGGAGAAACCTCCCGATATTTGGTGCATACTTGTTTGTATGTATTATAATGTTTTGGAATTTATATTTCCAAACGATTTGGTTTGAGATCCTAAAGTGAAATCTACTTTGATATAAAAGCTAGATATGTATTTCAAATGATTTGAAATAAGAATCGAGAAATAAAGCCCAAAGGAATAATTTCTGTAAAGTGAATTGGATTTAAAAAATCTAAATTTGGGGATTAAGCCTAAATGAGTAGATCGAGGAATCGCATGTTGTATGATGCGTTGTAGATCCATATCTCTATTAATGGTAGTTGTTTGAGTATTGGCATTCCTGGGAGGAAACCTGTTCCATGACATACGGCGTGGTCCCGTGACATGCCTCACATTCTATATAAGTTAATTTTAACTGTAGAGTTTCTCATACCAGTCCCATGACTATCCTGTAGTTTGTTTTTTCCCTTGCAAACTTGGGTGCCCCTAATTTTGACACGGGAAGTCGAGTGGTTTCATTTTGCAGATATATTTAGCAGGATTCTGGATCGAAGCTTAAAGTTGTGCCAGAGCATTGATGGTCTTCCTCTATGTTAGCTTATTTGTTTCCGCTGCATTGTATTTCATTTGTTCTAAATTAATCTTCCGTTGTATTATATTTCGATATACTCTGATATATTCTGTACTCTGATGTTACATTATTATGATGTTTGTAAAAGTCTTCTGTTATTTGTTCTAATGTGTTGTATACTCAAAGTTAGCGTATCTGGTTTCCGAACGGCCTTGGTTGATTTAGCGATCGATTAGGTCCGAGCGAAATCTGTATCGTTACATATGGTTTGGTTAACTCAAATCTTTGGGGTGCAACTCGTTAGGACAAAATAAAAGACTCATCAGAGATTGGATTAGTAATATCCTATGAAAGAAAACTCATTAGAGATAGAATCACTAGTATCCTAGAATGAGAAACTCATTAGAGATGGGGTTAGTTATGCCCTAGAATGAGTTGAGAGTTATATGTTTATAAATAGCGTATTTGGGATTATATATATAATCTGGTTTTAAAAATATGATTTTGACTATATATAAAAGCTATATATTTGAAAAACTAATCAACTAATTGATTGCTGGTTGTGTTGTGTGATTATTAATTTAACTAATAAAATATTGGAACGATAAAACCAATATGAAAAAGAAAGGTAAATAAAGCCAAATCGAACCAAATATTGAATTGAATTTTGATTGAAATTGCACACATGTACATGTATATATAATGAATAGGTCATAACATGGAAGCTAAGAAGAGGAATAGAATTGTATGCCCGACAAATAGATACGTGTTTACCCTATTCATTGGGCTTGATGATTTTATGAGCCGATTGATAAGCCGCTTGGCTTTTTCTTTTGGATTGACGAGGCCCCTGTGAGGCTAGTTGCGGTTTCAAAGGTCCCCCGTACAGAGGAGGTTATGATGAAATTTTTTGAAAATTTAGGGTGTTAGCCAAATTTTTGAGAAATTAGAAAATTCTAAGAAATTGAAAAGTTGAAGAATGAAAGCCAGAATGAAAGTTGAGTTGGTTGGTTAAATAACTTTCAGCTTCGTTCCTTTTCGAGGACGAAAACATTTTAAGTGGGGGAGATTGTAACAACCCGGATTTTCAGGTCCAATTTAATTTTTTTATTTCGGCAATTTTAATGGATTTTAAGAATTTAAAATGATTTATTTTAAATAATAACAATTTATAATTTTATTTTGTTTTGTTGAAATCCGACTCCGCTTGCACAAAGACTCTAATTTAATTTCAATTTTATTTGTCGGTTCACGTATAAATTTCATCTACCGACTAAATAATTCTAATTGACTCCAAAATGGAGTTTTAGCAATAATTAGCTATACAAATTCCATTAATTACTTCGTGGTGAATTTTCACATCGAACTCCAAATCAAACCCAACGACTGTCGCTCCTTTCCAAATAACCTCATTTCGGACACAATGGGATATGTTTCCTAGGCCAATTCGACTGTTTCGATCAGTTTTCATCAATATTAAATTACAAATCAATACATTGAATTTTAAACGTATCTTTTAATTTACCGGGGCCACATACTGACTCAAAAAATTACAGAAAAATAATTCTAGCTATGTTTTGACGATACGGTCCTAAAAAACTAATTTCATTGAATTTGGAGACCGTTTGAAAAATGGCCCTTTTTCAGTCGATTAAATTCAAATTGAAATCACAACGCACATTTAAATTTACCACACTCACATATTAATTCCAAAAATTATGAAATTTGAAACCAACTAGTTTCATCGAAAACAGAGGTCGTTTGCAAAATGGCTATTTTTAAGGGCTATATATTATAATAAAATACATATAAATTCCATAGCGTCTATTTTAAATTTTAAACTGGGCATAACTTTCAAATTATATTATGAAATCCTAGTTTTTCATATTCGTTAAAAAGATATTATTAAACAGATTCAAATATTTCTTGTTTTACTGAAATCTGATTTAAAATGAATTCTCTATACTCAGTTGAAATTAGAAATCGAATTTTCAAACTACCGCGCCATTTCAGGCTCATCTTATAATTAAAATAAATTTATACATTCTACCTTCGATTTGAATAAATTTTTAGTCGTTATTATTTAAAATAAATCATCAAAACTCATTAAAATAGCTAAAATAAATTTTTTTAATTGGTTCAGAAATTCCGGGTTATTACTTCAACAGTCTTATTCTTCATGTCAGTTGACAACATTACTTCGTAATGTCCTTGTGGAATGCAAGTATAGAGGTAGGGTGTCACTTCCTTGGTGGTAGAGCTTCTAGACTGCTCTTCTTTGTTTTTCAACTTCGCTCGGTAATCAGCTTTCATAGCCCCATAATTCGATTTTTTAAGCTTGAGTTCAGTAGATCCATTTTTGCTTTTGCATTCTGATTGGGTAGCTTTGGACAGTTTCCTCTGAGATTCCACCATCTTGTTTACTATTGTCTTTGCTTTTTGGAAACTTTTTCTTCTAGAGGTTTTTTAGAAAAGCATTCCATGCAGCAATGTCTTTATTTCAACAATTCCATTTTTCTTCTTGTCGATTTTTTCAGCATTTGTTTCCTTCGACTTTGCAGCGGAAGGCTCTCTTGGCATAACATTTGTCTTATTGAAGGATGGCTGTAATAACCCAGATTTTTAGAACCAATTTAAATTTTTTATTTTAGCCATTTTAATGGATTTTGGATATTTAAAATGATTTATTTTAAATAATAATGATTTAAAATTAATTTTTGTCGAAGTTACAATGTATAAATTTATTTTAATTATAAAACAAGCCAGATATGGCGTGGTAGTTTGAAAATTCAAATTTCAATTTCAATTGAATGTACAGGATTCAAAATAAATCGGATTTTAGTAAAACCAAAAATATTTGAATCTCTTTAGCTATATCTAACGAATGTAAGAAACTGATATTTCACTTTATAAATTAAAAGTTATGACCAGTTAAAAATTAAAAATAGTCGCAGTGGAATTTATATAATTTTTAATATAATATATAGCCCTTAAAAATAGCCATTTCGCAGACGACCTCCGTTTTCGACGAAACCACTTTTGTTGGATTCGGAATGTCAAATTATTGCTACATTCCAATTTTCATAATTTTTGGAATTAATATGTGAGCATAGTGGATTTAATCGTGTTTTGGCAATTTCAATCAAATTGGATCGACCAGAAAATGGCCGTTTTTCAAACGATCTCCAAATTCGACGAAATTAGTATTGCTAGGACTGTATCATCAAAACATAGCTGGTTTTAATTTTCGGGAATTTATGGGATCAGTATGTGGCCTCGGTAAATTAAAATGTACGTTCAAATTCAGTATATATTGATTTATATTTCATTTTAGATGAAAACTGATCAAGACAGTCGAATTGGCTTACAAAACATATCCTATTGTGTCCGAAACGGGGGTATTTGGCTAGGGGCGACATTCGTTGGATTTAATTTGGAGTTAGATTGTTAAACAAGAAATAATTGATTTAAATAATAAAATAAAATTATATATATATGGGTCAATGGGGTCAAAAACCCTAGCCTCCTTTTTCAATATGTTCACAGCCGCCACTCTATGAAATCGATGGCGAATAAGCTCCGATTTTTGTCCTCATTTTCCAGCCGATCCACAAATCAATCCAACCAACTTTCTATAACAAAATCGTTCATCTTCGTGAGATCTAACTAATGAACGGACAAGATCATATTTCGTGAAGTATTTCTGTAACAACCCAGAAAATCTGGGCCAGTTTAAATTTTTTATTTTGGCCATTTTAGCGAATTTTGAATATTTAAAATGAATTATTTTAAATAAAATCGACGAGAAATTTATTTTGAATAGGATTCGAACGTATATATTGTATACGTAGTCGTTAGAATATAAATATTTATATATAATTATAAATAGAATTGAAAATGGCGCGGTAGTTCGATAATTCGATTTCAAACTTCAATTGAATGTACCGGGTGCAAAACAATCCGGATTTTAGTGAAACCAAAAACATTAGGATCTAATTGATGATATCTTTCCAACGGATCCGAAAAATCGTAATTTCATAGCGGGAATCAAAAGATATGTCCAGTTGAAAATTCTGAATAGTCGCTATGGAATTCAGGCCCTTAAAAATGGAGATTTTGCAAACGACCTCGGATTTCGACGAAACCAGTTTTGTTGGGTCCGGGATGTCAAGTTATTGCTAGATTCCAAATTTCGTAATTTTTCGAATCAATATGTGAGCGTGGTAAAGGAAAACGCGTTTGACCAGTTTCAGTTGATTTTAATCGACTGGAAATTGGCCATTTTTCCAACGGTCTCAGAATTCGACGAAACTAGTTTTGTTAGGACCGTATCGTCAATACGAAGCTAGAAAATATTTTTCAAGAATTTATAGAGTTAGTATGTGACCCCGGTAATTCGAAATGTACGTTTATAATTCAGTATAATGATTTAAATGTAAATTCAAACGAAAACTGATCGAAACGATCAAATCAGCTTGCGATACATATCCCATTATGTTCGGAATGGGGGTAATTAGCTAAGGACGGCAGTCGGTAGGTTCGATTTCGAGGTCGAATGAAAAGGTTACTATTTTTGGAAAAAAAAATATATAAATATAAAATAAAATCCTAGAATCTCATTCATTGGTCAACGCCCTAAGCCATCGTTCCAGGCCGATATACGGCGGAAATGGCTTGAAATTTCAAGCTTGAAATTCGTCCAATCCACTTAGTAAAAATCCAAACTTCTTTAGAGAAAATCGAAGTGTAGAGAGAGGGCTTCCAATCCATGTAGGATTCGTAAATTATCATGGAGAGTTTAGTTCGATCTCAGCCTTCAAACGTCCTCCGTTCGCCGCCGATTCCCCGCCAGTGGGGACCACCGAGATTGACGCGAGGGGGACCATTTGGAGCGGCTTCCAGAGCTCTTCGCCGTGGAGAGGCCTGATCATCACGTAGTGGAGCGTCTTGACCGGAAACTCAAACCCTAGTTGCGAAGGTGGGTTCGAAGTTCTCTGGTGCGAGGTCGATGAAGAAGAACAGTGTCCAGAGCAGGAAAATAGCAGTGAGCTTCTCTTCTTTTATTTTATTTTATTTTAAATTCGGTTTTAATTTAAATACATTGTGTTAAAATCTGAATATGAAATATATACTATAGTTTAAAATATGATCTATCTATATTTAGTTTGAAAGAATAAAAAAATATGAATTTTATATGATAGAGATTTGATTTTTAATTGGCTAAAAATACAATCTTTTTTTTTAGATAGAAGGATTAAAAATACAATTTTTATAAAGTAGAAGAAATAAAAATAGGATTTTTATATGTTGAACTTCGAAATAAAAATAGGATTTTTATATGTTGAACTTCGAAATAAAAATAGGATTTTTATATATTGAACTTCGAAATAAAAATAGGAGTTTTATATATTGAACTTCGAAATAAAAATAGGATTTTTATATATTGAACTTCGAAATAAAAATATGATTTTTATATGTTGAACTTCGAAGTAAAAATGTGATTTTTATATGTTGAACTTCGAAGTAAAAATGTGATTTTTATATGTTGAACATCGAAGTAAAAATGTGATTTTTATATATTGAACATCGAAGTAAAAATACGATTTTTATATATTGAATAGCGAAGTAAAAATTCGATTTTTCTATATTGAATAGCAAAGTAAAGAATTCGATTTTTATATATGTAGTGGCTACGGGCAACGAAAGCGACAAAGAGCGAGAATGACGAAGATTTCTGCAAATGAAGTGCCGTGGAGCTAGGATAGCTATCAGTGAGAATTTCTCACCTTTCAATTTCTTTTTCTAGTTATATATATATACTAGGATGCAGACGGTGCTTAGTAGCACCCGACACAATCGTCCACAGACCATGGACTTGTTTGTTTGGTTGCATAAATTAGTTTGATGATTTGATTTGAATTTGATTGTTCGGTGAATTTGATTGATATGTGAATGGCGTGGGCCTTCACTAGACCGGGGATAAGGCTAGGCCTTGTCCCGTTTCTAGTACCGTGCCGTCATGTCGCCGAAATTTTCTAAAATAAGTTAGAAAAATAAAGAAATCATTTTATTTAATAAATGAACTGAATATAATATTTTCATAGGTTGAATAAAATGTTTTATCGTTAAAAATATAATTTTTAACGTGAATGTGAATAAATAAATATTCATTTACAAACCAGACGGTTTGTTTATGTACACCTATTTGAAGGACATTGATTGGGTCGATAAATTTTACACATCGCCCAACTGCACAAATAAAATATGCGTTTGATTGTTTGAAACCCCACACGGGTGTTGGGATGAAATTTGAAGTTCACTCATCCTGATTGATTAAATATGTCGATCGATTGATTGACAGGCTGTTATAAGCGTTAGATATCTATATTTGATGCTTATACAGTGTAGTGCACTTTGGTTGATGGTTGATTATTTTTCAATGCTATTATATGGGTGTAATGTATGAAAATCCATATAATTAACTTTATATGGTAATTGATTGGGCCTCATTCCAATTTGAAAAATAAAGAATATTATAAAATAAAGGTTCATGTGTTGACTGTACTCATCCGTTGAGATTGGTCATGTGTTGAACGAAATAATTTAACAAAAATAGTCACACGTGGACAGTACTCATTCGTTGAGATTAGTCGTGTGTTGAAAAAAAAATATTCATTTGTTGAATAGAATAAAGGAATATATGAAGCCGTGTTGATTAGATTGACGCCATTTTGACGTGAACGATATTTATATCGATTTTATTCATTTTGAAATGAATTGAATTGAAACCGATTTCGAAATGAATTGAATTGAAAACGATTTCGAAATGAATTGAATTGAAAATGATTTCGAAATGAATTGAATTGAAAACGATTTTGAAATGAATTGAATTGAAAACGATTTTGAAATGAATTGAATTGAAAACGATTTCGAAATGAATTGAATTGAAAACGATTTTGAAATGAAATGAATTGAAAACGATTTCGAAATGAATTGAATTGAAAACGATTTCGAAATGAAATGAAATGAATTGAAAACGATTTCGAAATGAATTGAATTGAAAACGATTTTGAAATGAAATGAATTGAAAACGATTTCAAAATGAATTGAATTGAAAACGATTTCGAAATGAAATGAAATGAATTGAAAACGATTTCGAAATGAATTGAATTGAAATTTGAATTGAATAGAAATGAATTTTAAAACGAATTTATAAAGAAGAATTCAATTTTGATTTGAATTGAAAAGGAAGTTGAAATTGCTTTTGAAACGAATTTAAAACTATTTATATAATTCGTTTTAAATAGAAATCGACGAAATATATATTATATATATTCTATATATAATATAATAGCCTGAATAGAACGCGCCGCGCCGCGGCAGTTCGTGAATTTCGACCATTTATTTCAAACGGACAATACGGGAGATCCGACCGTCGGATTCTCCTAAAACCGGAACCGTTGGGTTCGTATCGAAAAGAGCTTTCTAACGAATATTAGAAATTTGAAATCTAACGGTTGGATTTGGAGATACGTCCAAATCAAATTCGAAAAAGGTCGTTGTAAGTGCAGTTCGATGGCCATTGGTGGAAATCGACTGTACGGGCCTTGATAAAATTATTAAAAATAGTAATAATTTGTGTAAAATCATAAGAAATGATTTGTGAAGATTTGGGATGAAAAACTCCATATTTGAAAAGATAAAAATAGATTTTTATCGAAATGAACTAGTTTTGAACTAGAATTATAATTCTATTTATTTTTAAATAAATAAATTGAATTTGAAAAGGGTTTTAAAAATAACCAGAATTTCCAATGATTGCATTGGAGTGGAATTGAATCGAAATTGTCTTCGGAATATTTCGATGTTGGAATTCGTGATTATACGGATGTTGTTATGGAAATTTGAAAGATATATATTTATATCGTTATTTCCAATACGACATTTGTTAATCGTAGAATTTGATATTGAATATAAGCCGATATATTTTCTATTCAGAGCCTTATATTGAATATCAAATGTGATTTGGGTTTTGTCGTGAATGGTGTCTTCACTAACACCGTTCTTGAACCCAGTTGAGAAAAGATTAAATCTTTTTATTTAGATTTAATGAAGTTTACCAATTAAATAATATTTAATTGGAATTGAATTGGTATTGATTTTTGGGTTTATCGTGAACAGTGTTTTAAATAACACTTGTTCTTTAACCCGATAATTAATGGAATGTGATTTTGGGTTTATCGTGAACCGTGTTTTTAAATGACACGGATTCTTTAACCCAGTCGAAGATTAAAACTAAGTGGAGTTTTAATGAATCTTTAATTAGATTGAAAGGATCGAAAATGGAGTATCACCAGTTTTGCTCCAGGCGATAGTTAAATCTTTAATTAGATTTGAACGTGAAATGGTAATTGAATTTACCGATAACACTGTGGTGTTAGATATGAAGTATTACCAGTTTTACTTCATGGGATGAATAGGTTGGGATGGGGAAATTAAAATAAATGATTACTTCGGTAAGGTTCGCTAATCCCGACTAGTTTGAATTGAGATTCAAAAATAGAATAAAGAATAAATTCAAGGAATTTATCTTGGATAAAATTAATGGGGACCTTTCCCTATGAATGTGAAATTTAGAAACTAACTGTCGGTTAGCCAAGCAGAATGGTTTTCTGGATATTGATCCGATGTTGGTTTCGGCCTTCGGGGTTAATATTTGGGAAATTATTCTCTTGATTAATTTACGGTTAGTGACTGATGAATTGGAATGAGGCGTATGTTGTGTTTGTGTAACACTTATTTAAAATATACGCGAGTTATTCGGAAAGACCGGGTTATCCCATTCTGAATAACTGATACGACGATAAGTCGAAGATGAAGACGATGGTCGAAGACCAGAAGTCTTCACGTCGTTTGGGTGATTACTGATGATCTTGATTGGGATGTACACCCAAGAAGATGGAAATGGTTGGTGATCGTCCAGACGTACTTGGAGATCGATGGATATGCGAGGTACTAGGTGCCTCCGGTTTCGTTCAGACCCAGAACGGACTTGTAAATGGACTGTGTGTCTGACATTGGATTTTAGTCCGTGTGATTGATCTCCATTAAATATATATCTGTTTGGCGGCGGAGAATTTATTCTCTTGCTTAACGCCCTTCTCTGAGACGTACGAGCTCAGGGGTTATATATTGATGGATATCAAACGCATGGAGTGAATTGCCTGTGTGGCATGCCTAAGTGGCAATTGATCGAGGCTTCTGTTGAAAAGCAAAGTCTTGTGGTTGATGATCGAAGCACGGCCTTTGTGGCGTAGCTTTGTGTAACGTTTACTTCGCGTGTTTCACACCCGGTATGAACCAAAAACGGGAGAGGACGTCAGGGAGGGCATGCGTTTCTTTCTAGCTAGAAGTGGCGTCAGTGGTTTTACACGCCCTGACGAGTTTGACTTATGTGGTTGTTGCGAGGCGCCTCGGATTGATCGGTCGTTCTCGAACCGATGGAGTCATTTAGTTGGCTCATTTACGCCCCAAAGGGCGGGGAAACGCATGTTCAGGCATTTTAATCCACATCGGTGGACCGGCCCTGAGGATCCAAAGGCTTGACAGAGTACTTGCCTGAGGCTCGGGCTAGACAGTCTCGAATCGGTTGAGGACTATCTTTTGCCTCGGTTCATAGACGGAAATCCAATTTCCAAATACGTGACATTTGCGGTTTTATTTGTATACCTATATATGGCTACATGATATATGGTACCCATGCCGCCTATGGTTGATACTTATGATTTGAAGTTGTTTTATACACTATGCACTTATAATAGTATCAAATGATTTGTTTTAAACGTATCAAGCATTCTTTGGCTGTTATAAGGGAAAACCCTATCCTCGGCTGCGTTGCATTGTATGATGGGACCTGGGTCTTATAACAGCTTCATTTTTTCTTTATTTAACATTGCGCTGTTTGTTTTATGCACTGGTATTCTTGGGAGGAAACCCGTTCCGTGTTATACGGCGTGGTCCCTTGATTTACCTAACTTTTAAATTAAAGAAGAATAACTGTTTTAGTTCTCACACCAGTCCCATGACGACCTGGAGTTTATTGTTTTAACCTAAACTCTGGGTGCCCTTATTTTGACACGGGCAGCTAGTAGTTTTGGTTTTTGCAGATTTATATTCACAGGACCCTGGTTTACAGCTGGAACGATATCCGGAAAGCTTTGTATCCGTATATCTCTTCTAGTTGTGTATTGTATTATTTTCCGCTGCTATGTATTTAAATGTAATTTAAATCTCTGATATTTCTGTGTAATATTTATTCATACTCTGTATATTCTTGTAATCTGATGCATTGTTGTAATATACAATGAAATGTTCTTCTGTATGCGTTCTGTTGTGGCTTGTTCTCGAACTATCCGACGCTTTCCTTTACGGGGAAGTTACGGGTTTTTACAGTTGGTATCTAAGCTTTGGTTTACAAAGCTTAGAGTACAAGACACATTAGAACCATATGAAAGAATTCATCAGATATTGGGTTAGTAATATCCAATGGGAATGACTCGTTAGACATGAGATCAGTAGTATCCTAGAACGAGTGTGAAGAGTAAATTTTTAAAGTAAAAACAAGTTTTGTTTTGAAAATTTAAATCAATTATTCGTATTTGATTATTTATTTATATTGATTTGGACAATCCAATATATAAAGATTCTGCATATGCGCCTTGCAAACGTGTATTCGAAGTTTTAATGTACTGGATGGTTATAAAATCATACTCTAGTTGCCCGGGGATAATTCTGGTGATGGGGCACTGTCGCCAGTATTTATTTTCGAGTAACGAAAGTGAGATTTCTATATATTTCCAATTGACTGGTGTGAGAACCAAAATTAGATAGGGCCTATTGTTGTGATTTGGCATCAAAAATCTGATTTTTGACTATATATCAAAAGTATGAATTTGAAACGTTAAATTCACTAATTGATTGATGTTTGAGTTGGTTGTTTATTTGTTTGGTAATTTTGAACCATTTAGCCTAATTGAACCAAATATTGAATTGTATTGAAAATTGGTTGCGTTTGCTTGCATATACTTGCACTTACCTTGAACAGGTCATAGCAAGGAGGCTAGAGCAGAGAATAAAATTTGTTTGCCCGAAAATAGGTACATGTTTACTACATAATTTACTGTTTTGTTTGGGTGATGATGATTTTATGAGCCTATTGGCTAGCCGCTTGGCTTTTTCTTTTTCTTTTTGAGATCTGAAGGACCGGGGAAGCTATTTGAAATTCCCCGATGCTCCCGGTGCAGGGGAGGTTATGGCGAAATTTTTCGAAAATTTAGGGTGTTAGCCAAATTTTTGAAATTTTTGAAAATTCTCAGAAACTGAAAAGTTGGAGAATGAAAGCCTGATCGAACGTAGAGTTGGATGATCAAACCACTTTCGACTTTGTTCCTTTTCGGGGACGAAAAGTTTTAAGTGGGGGAGATTGTAACAACCCAGAAAATCTGGGCCAGTTTAAAATTTTTATTTTGGCCATTTTAGCGAATTTTGAATATTTAAAATGAATTATTTTAAATAAAATCGACGAGAAATTTATTTTGAATAGGATTCGAACGTATATATTGTATACGTAGTCGTTAGAATATAAATATTTATATATAATTATAAATAGAATTGAAAATGGCGCGGTAGTTCGATAATTCGATTTCAAACTTCAATTGAATGTACCGGGTGCAAAACAATCCGGATTTTAGTGAAACCAAAAACATTAGGATCTAATTGATGATATCTTTCCAACGGATCCGAAAAATCGTAATTTCATAGCGGGAATCAAAAGATATGTCCAGTTGAAAATTCTGAATAGTCGCTATGGAATTCAGGCCCTTAAAAATGGAGATTTTGCAAACGACCTCGGATTTCGACGAAACCAGTTTTGTTGGGTCCGGGATGTCAAGTTATTGCTAGATTCCAAATTTCGTAATTTTTCGAATCAATATGTGAGCGTGGTAAAGGAAAACGCGTTTGACCAGTTTCAGTTGATTTTAATCGACTGGAAATTGGCCATTTTTCCAACGGTCTCAGAATTCGACGAAACTAGTTTTGTTAGGACCGTATCGTCAATACGAAGCTAGAAAATATTTTTCGAGAATTTATAGAGTTAGTATGTGACCCCGGTAATTCGAAATGTACGTTTATAATTCAGTATAATGATTTAAATGTAAATTCAAACGAAAACTGATCGAAACGATCAAATCAGCTTGCGATACATATCCCATTATGTTCGGAATGGGGGTAATTAGCTAAGGACGGCAGTCGGTAGGTTCGATTTCGAGGTCGAGTGAAAAGGTTACTATTTTTGGAAAAATATATATATATATATATATATATATATAAAATAAAATCCTAGAATCTCATTCATTGGTCAACGCCCTAAGCCATCGTTCCAGGCCGATATACGTCGGAAATGGCTTGAAATTTCAAGCTTGAAATTCGTCCAATCCACTTAGTAAAAATCCAAACTTCTTTAGAGAAAATCGAAGTGTAGAGAGAGGGCTTCCAATCCATGTAGGATTCGTAAATTATCATGGAGAGTTTAGTTCGATCTCAGCCTTCAAACGTCCTCCGTTCGCCGCCGATTCCCCATCAGTGGGGACCACCGAGATTGACGCGAGGGGGACCATTTGGAGCGGCTTCCAGAGCTCTTCGCCGTGGAGAGGCCTGATCATCACGTAGTGGAGCGTCTTGACCGGAAACTCAAACCCTAGTTGCGAAGGTGGGTTCGAAGTTCTCTGGTGCGAGGTCGATGAAGAAGAACAGTGTCTAGAGCAGGAAAATAGCAGTGAGCTTCTCTTCTTTTATTTTATTTTATTTTAAATTCGGTTTTAATTTAAATACATTGTGTTAAAATCTGAATATGAAATATATACTATAGTTTAAAATATGATCTATCTATATTTAGTTTGAAAGAATAAAAAAATATGAATTTTATATGATAGAGATTTGATTTTTAATTGGCTAAAAATACAATCTTTTTTTTTAGATAGAAGGATTAAAAATACAATTTTTATAAAGTAGAAGAAATAAAAATAGGATTTTTATATGTTGAACTTCGAAATAAAAATAGGATTTTTATATGTTGAACTTCGAAATAAAAATAGGATTTTTATATGTTGAACGTCGAAATAAAAATAGGATTTTTATATGTTGAACTTCGAAATAAAAATAGGATTTTTATATGTTGAACTTCGAAATAAAATTAGGATTTTTATATATTGAACTTCGAAATAAAAATAGGATTTTTATATATTGAACTTCGAAATAAAAATAGGATTTTTATATATTGAACTTCGAAATAAAAATATGATTTTTATATGTTGAACTTCGAAGTAAAAATGTGATTTTTATATGTTGAACTTCGAAGTAAAAATGTGATTTTTATATGTTGAACATCGAAGTAAAAATGTGATTTTTATATATTGAACATCGAAGTAAAAATACGATTTTTATATATTGAATAGCGAAGTAAAAATTCGATTTTTCTATATTGAATAGCAAAGTAAAGAATTCGATTTTTATATATGTAGTGGCTACGGGCAACGAAAGCGACAAAGAGCGAGAATGACGAAGATTTCTGCAAATGAAGTGCCGTGGAGCTAGGATAGCTATCAGTGAGAATTTCTCACCTTTCAATTTCTTTTTCTAGTTATATATATATACTAGGATGCAGACGGTGCTTAGTAGCACCCGACACAATCGTCCACAGACCATGGACTTGTTTGTTTGGTTGCATAAATTAGTTTGATGATTTGATTTGAATTTGATTGTTTGGTGAATTTGATTGATATGTGAATGGCGTGGGCCTTCACTAGACCGGGGATAAGGCTAGGCCTTGTCCCGTTTCTAGTATCGTGTCGTCATGTCGCCGAATTTTTTTAAAATAAGTTAGAAAAATAAAGAAATCATTTTATTTAATAAATGAACTGAATATAATATTTTCATAGGTTGAATAAAATGTTTTATCGTTAAAAATATAATTTTTAACGTGAATGTGAATAAATAAATATTCATTTACAAACCAGACGGTTTGTTTATGTACACCTATTTGAAGGACATTGATTGGGTCGATAAATTTTACACATCGCCCAACTGCACAAATAAAATATGCGTTTGATTGTTTGAAACCCCACATGGGTGTTGGGATGAAATTTGAAGTTCACTCATCCTGATTGATTAAATATGTCGATCGATTGATTGACAGGCTGTTATAAGCGTTAGATATCTATATTTGATGCTTATACAGTGTAGTGCACTTTGGTTGATGGTTGATTATTTTTCAATGCTATTATATGGGTGTAATGTATGAAAATCCATATAATTAACTTTATATGGTAATTGATTGGGCCTCATTCCAATTTGAAAAATAAAGAATATTATAAAATAAAGGTTCATGTGTTGACTGTACTCATCCGTTGAGATTGGTCATGTGTTGAACGAAATAATTTAACAAAAATAGTCACACGTGGACAGTACTCATTCGTTGAGATTAGTCGTGTGTTGAAAAAAAAAATATTCATTTGTTGAATAGAATAAAGGAATATATGAAGCCGTGTTGATTAGATTGACGCCATTTTGACGTGAACGATATTTATATCGATTTTATTCATTTCGAAATGAATTGAATTGAAACCGATTTCGAAATGAATTGAATTGAAAACGATTTCGAAATGAATTGAATTGAAAACGATTTCGAAATGAATTGAATTGAAAACGATTTCGAAATGAATTGAATTGAAAACGATTTCGAAATGAATTGAATTGAAAACGATTTTGAAATGAATTGAATTGAAAACGACTTCGAAATGAATTGAATTGAAAACGATTTCGAAATGAATTGAATTGAAAACGATTTTGAAATGAATTGAATTGAAAACGATTTCGAAATGAAATGAAATTAATTGAAAACGATTTCGAAATGAATTGAATTGAAAACGATTTTGAAATGAAATGAATTGAAAACGATTTCAAAATGAATTGAATTAAAAACGATTTCGAAATGAAATGAAATGAATTGAAAACGATTTCGAAATGAATTGAATTGAAATTTGAATTGAATAGAAATGAATTTTAAAACGAATTTATAAAGAAGAATTCAATTTTGATTTGAATTGAAAAGGAAGTTGAAATTGCTTTTGAAACGAATTTAAAACTATTTATATAATTCGTTTTAAATAGAAATCGACGAAATATATATTATATATATTCTATATATAATATAATAGCCTGAATAGAACGCGCCGCGCCGCGGCAGTTCGTGAATTTCGACCATTTATTTCAAACGGACAATACGGGAGATCCGACCGTCGGATTCTCCTAAAACTAGAACCGTTGGGTTCGTATCGAAAAGAGCTTTCTAACGAATATTAGAAATTTGAAATCTAACGGTTGGATTTGGAGATACGTCCAAATCAAATTCGAAAAAGGTCGCTGTAAGTGCAGTTCGATGGCCATTGGTGGAAATCGACTGTACGGGCCTTGATAAAATTATTAAAAATAGTAATAATTTGTGTAAAATCATAAGAAATAATTTGTGAAGATTTGGGATGAAAAACTCCATATTTGAAAAGATAAAAATAGATTTTTATCGAAATGAACTAGTTTTGAACTAGAATTATAATTCTATTTATTTTTAAATAAATAAATTGAATTTGAAAAGGGTTTTAAAAATAACCAGAATTTCCAATGATTGCATTGGAGTGGAATTGAATCGAAATTGTCTTCGGAATATTTCGATGTTGGAATTCGTGATTATACGGATGTTGTTATGGAAATTTGAAAGATATATATTTATATCGTTATTTCCAATACGACATTTGTTAATCGTAGAATTTGATATTGAATATAAGCCGATATATTTTCTATTCAGAGCCTTATATTGAATATCAAATGTGATTTGGGTTTTGTCGTGAATGGTGTCTTCACTAACACCGTTCTTGAACCCAGTTGAGAAAATATTAAATCTTTTTATTTAGATTTAATGAAGTTTACCAATTAAATAATATTTAATTGGAATTGAATTGGTATTGATTTTTGGGTTTATCGTGAACAGTGTTTTAAATAACACTTGTTCTTTAACCCGATAATTAATGGAATGTGATTTTGGGTTTATCGTGAACCGTGTTTTTAAATGACACGGATTCTTTAACCCAGTCGAAGATTAAAACTAAGTGGAGTTTTAATGAATCTTTAATTAGATTGAAAGGATCGAAAATGGAGTATCACCAGTTTTGCTCCAGGCGATAGTTAAATCTTTAATTAGATTTGAACGTGAAATGGTAATTGAATTTACCGATAACACTGTGGTGTTAGATATGAAGTATTACCAGTTTTACTTCATGGGATGAATAGGTTGGGATGGGGAAATTAAAATAAATGATTACTTCGGTAAGGTTCGCTAATCCCGACTAGTTTGAATTGAGATTCAAAAATAGAATAAAGAATAAATTCAAGGAATTTATCTTGGATAAAATTAATGGGGACCTTTCCCTATGAATGTGAAATTTAGAAACTAACTGTCGGTTAGCCAAGCAGAATGGTTTTCTGGATATTGATCCGATGTTGGTTTCGGCCTTCGGGGTTAATATTTGGGAAATTATTCTCTTGATTAATTTACGGTTAGTGACTGATGAATTGGAATGAGGCGTATGTTGTGTTTGTGTAACACTTATTTAAAATATACGC
This sequence comes from Allium sativum, assembly GCA_030737875.1. Lineage (NCBI taxonomy): Eukaryota > Viridiplantae > Streptophyta > Magnoliopsida > Asparagales > Amaryllidaceae > Allium > Allium sativum. The sequence goes on along the minus strand of CM060923.1, from coordinate 242,242,035 downwards.
GAGTTATTCGGAAAGACCGGGTTATCCCATTCTGAATAACTGATACGACGATAAGTCGAAGATGAAGACGATGGTCGAAGACCAGAAGTCTTCACGTCGTTTGGGTGATTACTGATGATCTTGATTGGGATGTACACCCAAGAAGATGGAAATGGTTGGTGATCGTCCAGACGTACTTGGAGATCGATGGATATGCGAGGTACTAGGTGCCTCCGGTTTCGTTCAGACCCAGAACGGACTTGTAAATGGACTGTGTGTCTGACATTGGATTTTAGTCCGTGTGATTGATCTCCATTAAATATATATCTGTTTGGCGGCGGAGAATTTATTCTCTTGCTTAACGCCCTTCTCTGAGACGTACGAGCTCAGGGGTTATATATTGATGGATATCAAACGCATGGAGTGAATTGCCTGTGTGGCATGCCTAAGTGGCAATTGATCGAGGCTTCTGTTGAAAAGCAAAGTCTTGTGGTTGATGATCGAAGCACGGCCTTTGTGGCGTAGCTTTGTGTAACGTTTACTTCGCGTGTTTCACACCCGGTATGAACCAAAAACGGGAGAGGACGTCAGGGAGGGCATGCGTTTCTTTCTAGCTAGAAGTGGCGTCAGTGGTTTTACACGCCCTGACGAGTTTGACTTATGTGGTTGTTGCGAGGCGCCTCGGATTGATCGGTCGTTCTCGAACCGATGGAGTCATTTAGTTGGCTCATTTACGCCCCAAAGGGCGGGGAAACGCATGTTCAGGCATTTTAATCCACATCGGTGGACCGGCCCTGAGGATCCAAAGGCTTGACAGAGTACTTGCCTGAGGCTCGGGCTAAACAGTCTCGAATCGGTTGAGGACTATCTTTTGCCTCGGTTCATAGACGGAAATCCAATTTCAAAATACGTGACATTTGCGGTTTTATTTGTAAACCTATATATGGCGACATGATATATGGTACCCATGCCGCCTATGATTGATACTTATGATTTGAAGTTGTTTTATACACTATGCACTTATAATAGTATCAAATGATTTGTTTTAAACGTATCAAGCATTCTTTGGCTGTTATAAGGGAAAACCCTATCCTCGGCTGCGTTGCATTGTGTGATGGGACCTGGGTCTTATAACAGCTTCATTTTTTCTTTATTTAGCATTGCGCTGTTTGTTTTATGCACTGGTATTCTTGGGAGGAAACCCGTTCCGTGTTATACGGCGTGGTCCCTTGATTTACCTAACTTTTAAATTAAAGAAGAATAACTGTTTTAGTTCTCACACCAGTCCCATGACTGACCTGGAGTTTATTGTTTTAATCTAAACTCTGGGTGCCCTTATTTTGACACGGGCAGCTAGTAGTTTTGGTTTTTGCAGATTTATATTCACAGGACCCTGGTTTACAGCTGGAACGATATCCGGAAAGCTTTGTATCCGTATATCTCTTCTAGTTGTGTATTGTATTATTTTCCGCTGCTATGTATTTAAATGTAATTTAAATCTCTGATATTTCTGTGTAATATTTATTCATACTCTGTATATTCTTGTAATCTGATGCATTGTTGTAATATACAATGAAATGTTCTTCTGTATACGTTCTGTTGTGGCTTGTTCTCGAACTATCCGACGCTTTCCTTTACGGGGAAGTTACGGGTTTTTACAATTTCTCTCAAAATCAGGGCCTGAAGTCATGCCATTCGAGGACAAATTCTAACGTGAGGAGGGCATTGATCAGGAAGGCATTGCAGGCGGTGGACGAGGTGGTCGAGGGCTTTGGACTGGTGGCGTTTGATCGAAGAACAGTGGGCTAGGAAGCGCTGTGCAAGGGGATGAGCACGGTGAACAACTGGGTTCTATGACAATGGTTTTTACATTACAGGGAAGAAGCAAAAGCGTGCGGCCCTGATTCGAAAAGATGTAATTAAGGATTTTTAATTAATATTTAATTAATTAGTAAAGTAAATAATGTACAAAGTATTGTAACTCTCTCATATATCATCAGAAATTGACAAACTGGGTACTGTTGGAATCGGTTTGACGAACACTACGCGACGAGACCAATTTGGGCAGAAACGGAGTTAACTACAGAATTTGGTTAAATTAAATGCGTGGTCTAATTTAACATAAACAATCGTTTCACAACGATTTCACGTAAACAATCGCCCAACTGCACAAATAATAATCAGTATTTGTTGTTTGAAAACCTCACATGGGTATTGGGATGATATTTGACATACACTGATCCCAATAATTAGTGGTATGTCAATCGATGGGTTGACAGACTGTATAAGCGTTATTTATTTATTTTAATGCTTATACAGTTGTAGAATGCAATCTGGATGTTGTATGAATTTCTAATGATTATTTATCATTATTGTTGTATACATGCGATGTATGATGAAACGACCCAAACGTCCCCTTATGGGAAAGCCCAGATTGGGTTGAGAACAAGACTAATCGGAACACAAACAGAAGAACATTTCATTGCTTATTACAATAATTTACATCAGAGTACAAGAATATAATAGAGTATGAATAAATAATATACAGTAGAAAATGTCAGAGATTTAAATTACAAAGCAGCGGAAAAAAATACATAACACAACTGAAAGAAATACATGGATACAAAGCTTTCCGAATATAGCTTCAATTGTAAATCCAGGATCCAAGAAAAGGAATGTCTGCAAAACCAAAACTACTAGCTGCCCGTGTAGAAAATATAGGCATCCAGAGTTTAGGTAGAAACAATAAACTCCGAGTCAGTCAAGGGACTGGTGTGAGAACTAAAACAGTTATTAATCTTAAATTTTAAAGTTGGGAATTCATGGGACCACGCCGTAAAACATGGAACGAGTTTACTCCACATGAATCTTAGTTTAAATTAAAATAACGCAATGCTTTTTTGGGAAAATGAAGCTATTATAAGACTCAGGTCCCATCACACAATGCAACACAAGCCGGAGGACAGAGTTTTAACTTTTAATAGCCAAATATGCTTGATACGTACAAACAAAATTATTTTGATATTACTATAAGTGTATAGTGTCAAAATCAGCTTCAAATATAAATGTATCAATCATATACGATATAGTACCCCGTCTTACTATGTCGCCATACTAGTTCTACAATTAAAACTGAAATATCTCATATTGGAAATTGGATTTCCATCATGAGTCGAAGCTAGGAATCACCCTCACCGATTTCGAGACACTCTAGCAAATGCCTCAGGATTCAGACACTGGCGAGCCCTAGTTAGCAGCAGGGCCAGTAGCGACCAATATCCGAGGTGCCTTATTCCATCATCCACATAAGTAAAAATGTCTGGGCTCCATACCATGATACCACTTCTAGCTAGAAAGAAACGCATGCACTCTCAGCCGTCCTCATTCCGTTTTTGACTCATACCGGGGTGTGAGGCTCGCGAATTAACGCTATATACAAAGCTATGCTAATTAAAGCTGTGGTTTGATCATCAACCACAAGACTTTGCTTTTCAACAAAAGACTTGATCATTTGCATCTTGGCATGCCACACTGACAATTCATGCCATACAACTGATGTTTATCAATATATAACCTCTAAGCTCGTACGTCTTAGAGAAGGGTGTTAAGCAAGGGAATAAATTCTCCTCCACAAAACAGATATATATTTAATAGAAATCAGTTAGTATAGAATGAAATCCAATGTCAGACACACATCCATTTACAAGTCCGTTCTAGGTCTAAACGAAACCAGAGGCACCTTGTTCCTCATCTCATATGTCCAATACAAGAGAGAGGTCCTCGTATATCCATCGATCTCTAAGTACATATGAACGATCACCACTTATTACCTTGTCTTGGGTGTACAGCCCAGTCAAGACATCGGTAATCACCCAAACGATGTGAAGAACTCTAGTCTTCAACCACGTTCTTCATTGTTGACTTTTGGTCGTCGTATTAATTATTCAGAATGGGTTGAACCCGGTCTTTCCAAATAACTCACATATTTTATAATCAAGTGCTACAGAAACACATCATACGCCTCATTCCAATTCAGAATATTCTTTTAATAAAATATTCACATTATTAGGGAAAGGTTCCCATTAATTTTATCAAAGAAAAATTCTTTTAAATTTATTCTTTAATCTTCCTTTGGATATCCATTTCAAAAGAATTTATTTTATCCTTTATCAATTCTAAACCAAATTAATGTTTATAAAATTAGTCGGGATTATTGAGCCGTACCGAAGTAATCATTTATTTATTAATCCCAATCCCAACCTATTCATCCCATGGAGCAAAACTAGTAGTACTCCATATCTAACACCCATTGTTTTATCGATAAAATTTTATAACCATTTCATGTTCAAATCTAATTAAAGATTTAACTATTGCTTGGAGTAAAACTGGTGGTTCTCCATTCTCGATCATTTCATGAATTCGATAAATTTAATTATTCCATTCTCATTTCAATCTAATTCAAGATTCTTTTAAAACTCTAGTTCAGTTTTAATCTCAAAAATCATTACATAATGATTTTCCAAATTTTAGGAAATAAATCCTGTTTTTACTTGGGTTAAAGAACTAATGTCCTTTAAAACACAGTTTACGACAAATCCAAATCATTTTCCATAAAAATGGAATCTACACGGAAAATAGATCAGTATATAATCGGTATAGCGGCAAAGCCTTTTAAATTCCATATGTAGTAACGGTCTTCATTCACAGACCCCATCTCGATTATTACCAAATCGAATTCCGTTCAATTCCAATTTAATATATTAAATTGGTGAACTTTACTTTGGAAAATTTTCCATTTAAATGTTAATAAAAAGATTTATAAATTCCAAATTATATTTTCACTATTGATTGGGTAAATAAAAAATGTCGTTTAAAACACAGTTCATGATAAACCCACAATCAACTTCCATTTCAATTCTAATTAAATATTAATTAATTGGTAAACTTCTCTAAATCTTAATTAAAAGATTTATTCTTTTCTCATCGGGGTTTAAGAACAGTGTTATTTAAGACACCATTCACGACAACCCAAAGTCCAATTTATTTTATTCGATTCCAATTAAATATTAATTAATTGGAAAACTTCATTAAATCTTAATTTAAAGATTTATTCTTTTCTCATCGGGGTTTTAGAACAGTGTTATTTAAGACACCATTGACGACAACCCAAAGTCCAATTTATTTTATTCAATTCCAATTAAATATTATTTAATTGGAAAACTTCTTTAAATTTAATTTAAAGATTTATTCTTTTCTCACTGGGGTTTAAGAACAGTGTTATTTGAGACACCATTCACGACAAACCCAAAATCCAATTTGACATTAAATAAAAGGTTCTGAATAGAAATTATATCGGCTTATATTCAATATCAAATTCTGAAATCAACAAATATGTGTCGAGGATAACGATATTTATATCTTCCAAATTCCCATAATAATATCTATATAATCATGGAATCCAACATCGTAATATTCCGAAGATTATTTCTTCTCAAATACATTACAATTCATATGTTGGAAAATTTGGTTATATTAAAACCATTGCAGATCCAATTTATTATTTCTTAAATAATTGGATTATTATTCTAGTTAATAACTACTTCATTTCGGTAAAAATACAATTTTATCTTTGCAAACTTAGACTTTTTCATCCAAAATCTTTCCAAAATATTAACGGCCACCGAACTGCATCCATAGCGACTTTTTCCAAATTTGATTTAAACATAACTCAAAATCCAACCGTTAGATTTCAAATCTCTTATATTCATTGGAAAGCTCTTTTTGATACGAACCCAACGGTTCTGGTTTTAGCAGAATCCAACGGTCGGATCTCCCGTTACATCAATTTAAAGTTAATGGTCGAAATTTGCGAACGGTCGCTGCGCGGCGCGTTCTATTCAGGCCATTAAATATATAAATTATATATATTTCGTCGATTTCCATTTAAAACTGTAATAACCCGGAAAATCTGGGCCAGTTTAAAATTTTTAGTTTGGCAATTTTAGCGAATTTTGATTATTTAAAATGAATTATTTTAAATAATATCGTCGAGAAATTTATTTTGAATGGAATTCGAACGTATATATTATATACGTCGTCGTTAGAATATATAATAATTATATATAATTATAAAAGGAATAGAAAATGGCGCGGTAGTTCGAAAATTCGATTTCTAATTTCAAATGAATATACAGAATTCAATATAAGTCAGAATTGAACGAAACAAGAAATATTTGAATCTGTATAACTATATCTTTGTTACGAAGTTAACAAACTGAGATTTCATCTTAGAAATGATAAGATATGTCCAGTTTAAAATTAGAAATAGTCGCTGTGGAATTTATATATATTTTTATATATATAAGGCCCTTAAAAATAGCAATTTTGCAAACGACCTCGGATTTCGACGAAACCAGTTTTGTTGGGTCCGCAGTGTCAAATTATTGTTAGATTCCAAATTTCATAATTTTTCGAATCAATATGTGAGCGTGGCAAAGGAAAATGCGTTTGACCATTTTCAGTGGATTTTAATCGACTGGAAAATGGCCATTTTTCCAACGGTCTCAGAATTCGACGAAACTAGTTTTGATAGGACCGTATCGTCAATACGAAGCTAAAAAATATTTTTATAGAATTTTTCTAGTTAGTATGTGACCCCGGTAATTTGAAATGTACGTTTAAAATTCAATATAGTGATTTAAATGTAAATTTAACGGAAACTGATTCAAACAGTCGAATCAGCTTGCGATACATATCCCATTGTGTTCGGAATGGGGGTGAAACGCTATGGGCGACAGGCAGTGGGCCTCGTTTAGAGGTCGTATGTAAAAGTCAACTTCTTTGAATTTAAAATAATTAAATAATAAAATATAAAAAAATAAAAACCCCCTTTTTCTCCTTAACCAGGCCCCCCCCTTATTTTCGAAATCGAATCAGAGAAAAGAAAAAAAAAAAAACGAGTTCCTCTGATCGATGGCGGCCATCGCCAGAGCCCACCGCCGCCGCCTCCCCTTTTCCACACCGACCCCTTCCAGCCTTCCTCCCCTCTCCCTCCTTTCCTCCGCCACCTGTACGAACCCCAGCGAACCATCGACGATGCCCCCATCCATCGAAACCCTAGCGCCGCCGCGAAGTCGAGACCCCACCCTGCTCCTCCTCCTGCCGCCGAAGTCGACGCCCGCCCTCTCCCGAAGCCAGCTCCGACGAACGGCGAAAACCCCCCCCCCCTGTAAGTTTTTTTCTCGTTTAGTTATTTTATTTTTATGTAACTTAAAACTGAGTTTTAAAATGATTTATAAACTAATTTATTTTAAGATTTAAAATAGAAGGAGATTAGAAATTTAAAAAGAAAGCAAAATCCGATTTTTATATATTGAACTTCGAACTAAAAATTCGATTTTTATATATTGAACTTCGAACTAAAAATTCGATTTTTATATATTGAACTTTGAACTAAAAATTCGATTTTTATATATTGAACTTCGAACTAAAAATTCGATTTTTATATATTGAACTTCGAACTAAAAATTCGATTTTTATATATTGAACTTCGAACTAAAAATTCGATTTTTATATATTGAACTTCGAACTAAAAATTCGATTTTTATATATTGAACTTCGAACTAAAAATTCGATTTTTATATATTGAACTTTGAACTAAAAATTCGATTTTTATATATTGAACTTCGAACTAAAAATTCGATTTTTATATATTGAACTTCGAACTAAAAATTCGATTTTTATATATTGAATAGCGAACTAAAAATTCGATTTTTATATATTGAATAGCATAGTAAAAATTCGATTTTTACATATGTAGTGGATACGGGCAACGTAGATGACAAAGATGCGATAGCGAAGAAGACTTCTATCAATGAAGTGCCGTGGAGCTAGGATAGCTATATGTGAGAACTTCTCACCTTTCAATTTAAATTTTCTAGTTATATATATATACTAGGATGCAGACGGTGCTTAGTAGCACCCGACACAATCGTCCACAGACCATGGACTTGTTTGTTTGGTTGCATAGATTAGTTGAATTATTTGTTTGAATTGAATTGTTTGGTGAGATGAAATTGATTTGATTGATGTGTGAATGGCGTGGGCCTTCACTAGACCGGGGATAAGGCTAGGCCTTGTCCCGTTTCTAGTATCGTGCCGTTATGCCGCCGAAATTTTCTAAAATATGTTAGAAAAATAAAAATGTCATTTATTGAATAAATGAACTGAAAAGAAAATTCATGTGTTGGAATAAATATTTTATCGTTAAAAATATAGTTTTTAACGTGAATGTGAATAAAATAAAATATTCATTTACAAACCAGACGGTTTGTTTATGTACACTGATTTGACTGATATGGATTGGGACGATAAATTTTACACATCGCCCAACTGCACGAATAAAATCTGTGTTTGATTGTTTGAAACCCCACACGGGTGTTGGGATGAAATTTGAAGTTCACTCATCCTGATTGATTAAATATGTCGATCGATTGATTGACAGGCTGTTATAAGCGTTAGATATCTATATTTGATGCTTATACAGTGTAGTGCACTTTGGTTGATGGTTGATTATTTTTCAAGGCTATTATACATGTGTTGTATGAAAATCCATATAATTAACTTTATATGGTAATTGATTGGGCCTCATTCCAGTTTTAAAATAGAAATATTTAAAATAGAAATATTCGAAATGAAATATTTGAAAATGTCAATATATGAAGCCGTGTTGATTAGATTGACGCCATTTTGACGTGAACGATATTTATATCGATTTTATTCATTTTAAAATGAATATTAAAAAGTAATTTTGAAAACGATTTCGAAATGAATTGAATTGAAAATGAATTCAAAGTGAATTGAATTGAAAGTGATTTCGAAATGAATTGAATTGAAAGTGATTTCGAAATGAATTGAATTGAAAACGAATTCAAAGTGAATTGAATTGAAAGTGATTTCGAAATGAATTGAATTGAAAACGAATTCAAAGTGAATTGAATTGAAAGTGATTTCGAAATGAATTGAATTGAAAACGAATTCAAAGTGAATTGAATTGAAAGTGATTTCGAAATGAATTGAATTGAAAACGAATTCAAAGTGAATTGAATTGAAAGTGATTTCGAAATGAATTGAATTGAAAACGAATTCAAAGTGAATTGAATTGAAAGTGATTTCGAAATGAATTGAATTGAAAACGAATTCAAAGTGAATTGAATTGAAAGTGATTTCGAAATGAATTGAATTGAAATCGAATTCAAAGTGAATTGAATTGAAAGTGATTTCGAAATGAATTGAATTGAAAACGAATTCAAAGTGAATTGAATTGAAAGTGATTTCGAAATGAATTGAATTGAAAACGAATTCAAAGTGAATTGAATTGAAAGTAATTTCGAAGTGAATTGAATTGAAAACAATTTCGAAATGAATTGAATTGAAAACAATTTCGAAATGAATTGAATTGAAAGTGATTTCGAAATGAATTGAATTGAAAACGATTTCGAAATGAATTGAATTGAAAACGAATTCAAAATGAATTGAAAGCAAATTGAAATGAATTCAAATTGAATTGAAATTTGAATTGAATAGAAATGAATTTTAAAACGAATTTATAGAGAAGAATTCAATTTTGCTTTGAATTGAGATGGAAGTTGAAATAGATTTTGAAACGAATTTATAACTATTTATATAATTCGTTTTAAATAGAAATCGACGAAGTATATATTATATATATAATATAATGGCCTGAATAGAACGCGCCGCGCCGCGGCAGTTCGCGAATTTCGACCATTGATTTCAAATGGACGTTACGGGAGATCCGACCGTCGGATTCTCCTAAAACCGGAACCGTTGGGTTCGTATCGAAAAGAGCTTTCTAGCGAATGTTAGAAATTTGAAATCTAAACGGTTGGATTTGGAATTATGTCCAAATCAAATTTGAAAAAGGTCGCTGTAAGTGCAGTTCGATGGCCGTTGATGGGAATCGACTGTATGGGCCTTGATAAAATTATTAAAAATAGTAATAATTTGTGTAAAATCATAAGAAATGATTTGTGAAGATTTGGGATGAAAAACTCCATATTTGAAAAGATAAAAATAGATTTATATCGAAATGAACTAGTTTTGAACTAGAATTATAATTCTATTTATTTTTAAATAAATAAATTGAATTTGAAAGGGGTTTTAAAAATAACCAGAATTTCCAATGATTGCATTGGAGTGGATTTGAATCGAAATTGTCTTCGGAATATTTCGGTGTTGGAATTCGTGATTATACAGGTGTTGTCATGGAAATTTGAAAGATATATATTTATATCGTTATTTCCAATACGACATTTGTTAGTCGTAGAATTTGATATTGAATATAAGCCGATATATTTTCTATTCAGAGCCTTGTATTGAATATCGAATGTGATTTGGGTTTGTCGTGAATGGTGTCTTCACTAACACTGTTCTTGAACCCAGTTGAGAAAAGATTAAATCTTTTTATTTAGATTTAATGAAGTGTACCAATTAAATGATATTTAATTGGAATTGAATTGGTATTGATTTTTGGGTTTATCGTGAACAGTGTTTTAAATAACACTTGTTCTTTAACCCGATAATTAATGGAATGTGATTTTGGGTTTACCGTGAACCGTGTTTTAAATGACACTGATTCTTTAACCCAGTCGAAGATTAAAACTAAGTGGAGTTTTAATGAATCTTTAATTAGATTGAAATGATCGAAAATGGAGTATCACCAGTTTTGCTCCAGGCGATAGTTAAATCTTTAATTAGATTTGAACGTGAAATGGTAATTGAATTACCGATAACACTGTGGTGTTAGATATGAAGTACTACCAGTTTGACTTCATGGGATGAATAGGTTGGGATTGGGAAAATAAAATAAATGATTACTTCGGTGTGGTTCGATAATCCCGACTAGTTTGAATTGATATTCAAAGGAGATTAAAGAATAAATTTAAAGAATTTATCTTGGATAAAATTAATGGGAACTTTTTCCCAAAGTATAGGAATATTTGAATAAAAGAATATTCTGAATTGGAATGAGGCGTATGTTGTGTTTGTGTAACACTTTTATAATATATACGCGAGTTATTCAGAAAGACCGGGTTTATCCCATTCTGAATAACTGATTCGACGTGGTGTCGAAGATGAAGACGATGGTCGAAGACCGGAAGTCTTCACGTCGTTTGGGTGATTACTGATGATCTTGATTGGGCTGTACGCCCAAGAAGATGGAAACAGTTAGGGATCGTCCAGACGTACTTGGAGATCGATGGATATGCGGGGTACTAGGTGCCTCCGGTTTCGTTCAGACCCAGAACGGACTTGTAAATGGACTGTGTGTCCGACATTGGATTTTAGTCCGTGCGATTGATTTCTATTAAATATATATCTGCTTGGCGGCGGAGAATTTATTCTCTTGCTTAACGCCCTTCTCTGAGACGTACGAGCTCAGGGGTTATATATTGATGGATATCAAACGCATGGAGTGAATTGCCTGTGTGGCATGCCTAAGTGGCAATTGATCGAGGCTTCTGTTGAAAAGCAAAGTCTTGTGGTGATGATCAAAGCACAGCCTGTGTGGCATAGCTTTGTGTAACGTGAATTCGCGAGCCTCGCACCCCGGTTGTGAACCAAAAACGGGAGACGGACCTCAGGGAGGGCATGCGTTTCTTTCTAGTTAGAAGTGGCGTCAGTGGTTTTACACGCCCTGACGAGTTTGACTTATGTGGTTGTTGCTGTTGCGAGGCGCCTCGGTTATATCGGTTTCGGCCGATGCATTCTGGTCGGCAGACGGACCAGACTTACACCCCATAGGGTGGGGAGACGTAGTGTTCAGGGTTTAAGTTTAATCCACATCGGTGGACCGGCCCTGTCGCTCCAAGGGTCGATGCGCTCTGACCCTGTGGCTCGGGCTAGAGAGTCACGAAAACGGTTGAGGACTATCTTTTGCCTCGGTTCATAGACGGAAATCCAATTTCCAAATACGTGACATGTGCGGTTTTATTTGTAGAACCTAGTATGGTGACATAGTGGGATGGGGCGCTCATGCCGCCTATGATTGATACTTATGATTTGAAGTTGTTTTATACACTATGCACTTACAATAGTATCAAATGATTTGTTTTAAACGTATCAAGCATTCTTGGCTATTATAAGGTAAAAACCCTATCCTCCGGCTTGCGTTGCATTGTGTGATGGGAACTGGGTCTTATAATAGCTTCATTTTTCTTTATTTAGCATTGCGCTGTTTGTTTTATGCACTGGTATTCTTGGGAGGAAACCCGTTCCGTGTTATACGGCGTGGTCCCTTGATTTACCTAGCTTTAAAAATAAAGATTAACTGTTTTAGTTCTCACACCAGTCACATGACTGACCTGGAGTTTATTGTTTTAACCTAAACTCTGGGTGCCCTTATTTTGACACGGGCAGCTAGTAGTTTTGGTTTTTGCAGATTTATATTCACAGGGTCCTGGTTTGCAGCTGGAACGATATCCGGAAAGCTTTGTATCCGTATATCTCTTCTAGTTGTGTATTGTATTATTTTCCGCTGCTATGTAACTTATTGTTAATCTCTAATATTTCTGTGTAATATTTATTCATTTATACTCTGTATATTCTTACAATCTGATGCATTGTTGTAATATACAATGAAATGTTCTTCTGTATGCGTTCTATTTTGTCGTGTTCTCAACGATAGGGCGTTTCGAACGGTCTGGGTCGGTTTAGCGACTGGTTCGGACCGAGCGAAATTCTTGATCGTCACACGTGGTATCAGAGCTTTGGTTTACAAAGCTCAGAGAACAAGGCACATTAGAACCATACGAAAGAATTCATCAGATATTGGATTAGTAATATCCAATGGGGATGACTCGTTAGAGATGGGATCAGTAGTATCCTAGAACGAGTGTGAAGAGTATATTTTTCAAATGAAAACAAATTTTTGTTTTGAAAATTTAAATCAATTATTCGTATTTGATTATCTCTTTATATCGAGTTGGACAGTCCAGTATATAAAGATTTTGCGTATACGTCTGATCCGCGTGTATTTGAAATTTTAATATACTGGATAGATATAGAGTCACATTCTAGACACTCGGGGATAATTCTGATGATGTGGCCACATCATCAGTATTTATATTCGTGTTTCGAAGGTGTGATATCTATATATTTCCATTAGACTGGCGTGAGAACCAAATCTTATATAGCTAGAACACTTTGTTGTGAATTGGCATCAAAAACAAGATTTTCTGTATATGTATCAAAATTATGAATTTGAAACGTTAAATTCACTAATTGATTGATGTTTGTGTTGTTTGTTCATTTGTTTGCTAATTTTGAACCATTATGCCTAATTGAACCAAATATTGAATTATATTGAAAATTGGTCGCATTTGCTTGCATATACATATACTTATATTGAACAGGTCATAGCAAGGAGGCTAGAGCCAGAGAATAAAATTTGTTTGCCCGACAAATAGGTACATGTTTACTGCATAATTTACTGTTTTGTTTGGGTGATGATGATTTTATGAGCCTATTGGCTAGCCGCTTGGCTTTTTCTTTTTCTTTTTGAGATCTGAAGGACCGGGGAAGCTATTTGAAATTCCCCGATGCTCCCGGTGCAGGGGAGGTTATGGCGAAATTTTTCGAAAATTTAGGGTGTTAGCCAAATTTTTGAAATTTTGAAAATTCTCAGAAACTGAAAAGTTGGAGAATGAAAGCCAGATCGAGCGTAGAGTTGAATAATCAAACCACTTTCGACTTTGTTCCTTTTCGGGGACGAAAAGTTTTAAGTGGGGGAGATTGTAATAACCCGGAAAATCTGGGCCAGTTTAAAATTTTTAGTTTGGCAATTTTAGCGAATTTTGATTATTTAAAATGAATTATTTTAAATAATATCGTCGAGAAATTTATTTTGAATGGAATTCGAACGTATATATTATATACGTCGTCGTTAGAATATATAATAATTATATATAATTATAAAAGGAATAGAAAATGGCGCGGTAGTTCGAAAATTCGATTTCTAATTTCAAATGAATATACAGAATTCAATATAAGTCAGAATTGAACGAAACAAGAAATATTTGAATCTGTATAACTATATCTTTGTAACGAAGTTAACAAACTGAGATTTCATCTTAGAAATGATAAGATATGTCCAGTTTAAAATTAGAAATAGTCGCTGTGGAATTTATATATATTTTTATATATATAAGGCCCTTAAAAATAGCAATTTTGCAAACGACCTCGGATTTCGACGAAACCAGTTTTGTTGGGTCCGCAGTGTCAAATTATTGTTAGATTCCAAATTTCATAATTTTTCGAATCAATATGTGAGCGTGGCAAAGGAAAATGCGTTTGACCATTTTCAGTGGATTTTAATCGACTGGAAAATGGCCATTTTTCCAACGGTCTCAGAATTCGACGAAACTAGTTTTGATAGGACCGTATCGTCAATACGAAGCTAGAAAATATTTTTATAGAATTTTTCTAGTTAGTATGTGACCCCGGTAATTTGAAATGTACGTTTAAAATTCAATATAGTGATTTAAATGTAAATTTAACGGAAACTGATTCAAACAGTCGAATCAGCTTGCGATACATATCCCATTGTGTTCGGAATGGGGGTGAAACGCTATGGGCGACAGGCAGTGGGCCTCGTTTAGAGGTCGTATGTAAAAGTCAACTTCTTTGAATTTAAAATAATTAAATAATAAAATATAAAAAAATAAAAACCCCCTTTTTCTCCTTAACCAGGCCCCCCCCCTTATTTTCGAAATCGAATCAGAGAAAAGAAAAAAAAAAAAAAACGAGTTCCTCTGATCGATGGCGGCCATCGCCAGAGCCCACCGCCGCCGCCTCCCCTTTTCCACGCCGACCCCTTCCAGCCTTCCTCCCCTCTCCCTCCTTTCCTCCGCCACCTGTACGAACCCCAGCGAACCATCGACGATGCCCCCATCCATCGAAACCCTAGCGCCGCCGCGAAGTCGAGACCCCACCCTGCTCCTCCTCCTGCCGCCGAAGTCGACGCCCGCCCTCTCCCGAAGCCAGCTCCGACGAACGGCGAAAAAACCCCCCCTGTAAGTTTTTTTCTCGTTTAGTTATTTTATTTTTATGTAACTTAAAACTGAGTTTTTTTTTAGAACTTTAAACTGAATTTTAAAAACAGATTTTAGAAGGTTTAAAAGTGTTAAAACTGATTTTAAAAGTATTAAAAACTGATTTTTAAAATGATTTATAAACTAATTTATTTTAAGATTTAAAATAGAAGGAGATTAGAAATTTAAAAAGAAAGCAAAATTCGATTTTTATATATTGAACTTCGAACTAAAAATTCGATTTTTATATATTGAACTTCGAACTAAAAATTCGATTTTTATATATTGAACTTTGAACTAAAAATTCGATTTTTATATATTGAACTTCGAACTAAAAATTCGATTTTTATATATTGAACTTCGAACTAAAAATTCGATTTTTATATATTGAACTTCGAACTAAAAATTCGATTTTTATATATTGAACTTCGAACTAAAAATTCGATTTTTATATATTGAACTTCGAACTAAAAATTCGATTTTTATATATTGAACTTTGAACTAAAAATTCGATTTTTATATATTGAACTTCGAACTAAAAATTCGATTTTTATATATTGAACTTCGAACTAAAAATTAGATTTTTATATATTGAATAGCGAACTAAAAATTCGATTTTTATATATTGAATAGCATAGTAAAAATTCGATTTTTACATATGTAGTGGATACGGGCAACGTAGATGACAAAGATGCGATAGCGAAGAAGACTTCTATCAATGAAGTGCCGTGGAGCTAGGATAGCTATATGTGAGAACTTCTCACCTTTCAATTTAAATTTTCTAGTTATATATATATACTAGGATGCAGACGGTGCTTAGTAGCACCCGACACAATCGTCCACAGACCATGGACTTGTTTGTTTGGTTGCATAGATTAGTTGAATTATTTGTTTGAATTGAATTGTTTGGTGAGATGAAATTGATTTGATTGATGTGTGAATGGCGTGGGCCTTCACTAGACCGGGGATAAGGCTAGGCCTTGTCCCGTTTCTAGTATCGTGCCGTTATGCCGCCGAAATTTTCTAAAATATGTTAGAAAAATAAAAATGTCATTTATTGAATAAATGAACTGAAAAGAAAATTCATGTGTTGGAATAAATATTTTATCGTTAAAAATATAGTTTTTAACGTGAATGTGAATAAAATAAAATATTCATTTACAAACCAGACGGTTTGTTTATGTACACTGATTTGACTGATATGGATTGGGACGATAAATTTTACACATCGCCCAACTGCACGAATAAAATCTGTGTTTGATTGTTTGAAACCCCACACGGGTGTTGGGATGAAATTTGAAGTTCACTCATCCTGATTGATTAAATATGTCGATCGATTGATTGACAGGCTGTTATAAGCGTTAGATATCTATATTTGATGCTTATACAGT
This sequence comes from Allium sativum, assembly GCA_030737875.1. Classification (NCBI taxonomy): domain Eukaryota; kingdom Viridiplantae; phylum Streptophyta; class Magnoliopsida; order Asparagales; family Amaryllidaceae; genus Allium; species Allium sativum. Next base: position 242,225,555 of record CM060923.1, on the reverse strand, counting down.
GTAGTGCACTTTGGTTGATGGTTGATTATTTTTCAAGGATATTATACATGTGTTGTATGAAAATCCATATAATTAACTTTATATGGTAATTGATTGGGCCTCATTCCAGTTTTAAAATAGAAATATTTAAAATAGAAATATTCGAAATGAAATATTTGAAAATGTCAATATATGAAGCCGTGTTGATTAGATTGACGCCATTTTGACGTGAACGATATTTATATCGATTTTATTCATTTTAAAATGAATATTAAAAAGTAATTTTGAAAACGATTTCGAAATGAATTGAATTGAAAACGAATTCAAAGTGAATTGAATTGAAAGTGATTTCGAAATGAATTGAATTGAAAGTGATTTCGAAATGAATTGAATTGAAAACGAATTCAAAGTGAATTGAATTGAAAGTGATTTCGAAATGAATTGAATTGAAAACGAATTCAAAGTGAATTGAATTGAAAGTGATTTCGAAATGAATTGAATTGAAAACGAATTCAAAGTGAATTGAATTGAAAGTGATTTCGAAATGAATTGAATTGAAAACGAATTCAAAGTGAATTGAATTGAAAGTGATTTCGAAATGAATTGAATTGAAAACGAATTCAAAGTGAATTGAATTGAAAGTGATTTCGAAATGAATTGAATTGAAAACGAATTCAAAGTGAATTGAATTGAAAGTGATTTCGAAATGAATTGAATTGAAAACAATTTCAAAATGAATTGAATTGAAAATGATTTCGAAATGAATTGAATTGAAAGTGATTTCGAAATGAATTGAATTGAAAACGATTTCGAAATGAATTGAATTGAAAACGAATTCAAAATGAATTGAAAGCAAATTGAAATGAATTCAAATTGAATTGAAATTTGAATTGAATAGAAATGAATTTTAAAACGAATTTATAGAGAAGAATTCAATTTTGCTTTGAATTGAGATGGAAGTTGAAATAGATTTTGAAACGAATTTTAAAACTATTTATATAATTCGTTTTAAATAGAAATCGACGAAGTATATATTATATATATTATATATATAATATAATGGCCTGAATAGAACGCGCCGCGCCGCGGCAGTTCGCGAATTTCGACCATTGATTTCAAATGGACGTTACGGGAGATCCGACCGTCGGATTCTCCTAAAACCGGAACCGTTGGGTTCGTATCGAAAAGAGCTTTCTAGCGAATGTTAGAAATTTGAAATCTAAACGGTTGGATTTGGAATTATGTCCAAATCAAATTTGAAAAAGGTCGCTGTAAGTGCAGTTCGATGGCCGTTGATGGGAATCGACTGTATGGGCCTTGATAAAATTATTAAAAATAGTAATAATTTGTGTAAAATCATAAGAAATGATTTGTGAAGATTTGGGATGAAAAACTCCATATTTGAAAAGATAAAAATAGATTTTTATCGAAATGAACTAGTTTTGAACTAGAATTATAATTCTATTTATTTTTAAATAAATAAATTGAATTTGAAAGGGGTTTTAAAAATAACCAGAATTTCCAATGATTGCATTGGAGTGGATTTGAATCGAAATTGTCTTCGGAATATTTCGGTGTTGGAATTCGTGATTATACAGGTGTTGTCATGGAAATTTGAAAGATATATATTTATATCGTTATTTCCAATACGACATTTGTTAGTCGTAGAATTTGATATTGAATATAAGCCGATATATTTTCTATTCAGAGCCTTGTATTGAATATCGAATGTGATTTGGGTTTGTCGTGAATGGTGTCTTCACTAACACTGTTCTTGAACCCAGTTGAGAAAAGATTAAATCTTTTTATTTAGATTTAATGAAGTGTACCAATTAAATGATATTTAATTGGAATTGAATTGGTATTGATTTTTGGGTTTATCGTGAACAGTGTTTTAAATAACACTTGTTCTTTAACCCGATAATTAATGGAATGTGATTTTGGGTTTACCGTGAACCGTGTTTTAAATGACACTGATTCTTTAACCCAGTCGAAGATTAAAACTAAGTGGAGTTTTAATGAATCTTTAATTAGATTGAAATGATCGAAAATGGAGTATCACCAGTTTTGCTCCAGGCGATAGTTAAATCTTTAATTAGATTTGAACGTGAAATGGTAATTGAATTACCGATAACACTGTGGTGTTAGATATGAAGTACTACCAGCTTGACTTCATGGGATGAATAGGTTGGGATTGGGAAAATAAAATAAATGATTACTTCGGTGTGGTTCGATAATCCCGACTAGTTTGAATTGATATTCAAAGGAGATTAAAGAATAAATTTAAAGAATTTATCTTGGATAAAATTAATGGGAACTTTTTCCCAAAGTATAGGAATATATTTGAATAAAAGAATATTCTGAATTGGAATGAGGCGTATGTTGTGTTTGTGTAACACTTTTATAATATATACGCGAGTTATTCAGAAAGACCGGGTTTATCCCATTCTGAATAACTGATTCGACGTGGTGTCGAAGATGAAGACGATGGTCGAAGACCGGAAGTCTTCACGTCGTTTGGGTGATTACTGATGATCTTGATTGGGCTGTACACCCAAGAAGATGGAAACAGTTAGGGATCGTCCAGACGTACTTGGAGATCGATGGATATGCGGGGTACTAGGTGCCTCCGGTTTCGTTCAGACCCAGAACGGACTTGTAAATGGACTGTGTGTCCGACATTGGATTTTAGTCCGTGCGATTGATTTCTATTAAATATATATCTGCTTGGCGGCGGAGAATTTATTCTCTTGCTTAACGCCCTTCTCTGAGACGTACGAGCTCAGGGGTTATATATTGATGGATATCAAACGCATGGAGTGAATTGCCTGTGTGGCATGCCTAAGTGGCAATTGATCGAGGCTTCTGTTGAAAAGCAAAGTCTTGTGGTGATGATCAAAGCACATGTAACGACCCGTATTCTACACATCATAGGATTGTAGAATATTTATTTCTTTCCCGTGTGAAGTCGTATGGTCATATAACTTTGGGAAACATTTATTTGAGTCATTTCCCCTGTTCATGATTTTTGTCGATTTTTAAATGACCATTTTGCCCCTAGTCAGTACTGTTTTGGCCATAACTTTTGATAGGGAAGGAATTTTGACCTGAAACCACTTCCATTAGATTCGTTTGATGGTTTCTCTTTCCGTAGAGTGGTCATAATAGCCAAACGGACTTACCGTTTGGGAGATATGGCTGAAACAAGGTTTGGAGGGTGAAAAACTGCATAATTGGGCTAAACCGGGTAGTTAGCAATTGGGCCCATAAGGGGATTTCGGGATTGGGGCTGTATAAGGGTTGATTAGGGTTAGAAAATATCCTTTTAGTCATTTTTCCAGCCACCACTTCATTTCATAGAACCCTATTAATGGCCTCTAACCTCTAAATCACTCCAAACCACTCCAAACTTGAAGAAAAGAGATTAGCAACGACAAATCAAGGCAAATCAACACCAAATCGGGATTAGAGCTGCTACAACACCTTGTTATCTTCACCAAATCAGAGATTTATTTCGGATCTTGTTTTATTTGTGGCTAAGGTGAGTGATTAGCTTGCTTTATGCACTAATTGGGGTTATTTGGGGTGATTAGTGCTAATTAGTGTTTTTAGACGAAAATAAATTCTGGAAAAATGTTTATAAAATCATAAATAATGTTTTAGACCTCTGATATGAGTTTGGGTTAATTTGAAGAAGTTTTGCTAATCATATGCTTAAACATGATTAAGAGGGATTAAGGGAAAACATGGGGTTTTGGCTATGTTTGATCCATTTTATCATATCATATGGTTGTTTTGGTGTTTGAGGTCACTTGTATGTGTTGTTATGACTCTTTGGTATGCTTTATGATTGATTTCAATAGTTAGAATGGTCGAAAACGTCGTCGAGAGACGTACAAACACTTGTTGGAAAGTCTCAGGAAAACTGCAGGTTTTCGGAGCGGATCGGAGGAGGGGCTCGGATCGGAAATGGCGATTGGGCAAAGACTCCGAACCGAACCGGAGATTGGCGCGACGCATTTGGCAAAAAGGAAGGCCATGTGTGTGGAACTGGATCGGATCGGCTGAAGGCAAGGTGAACGGATCGGAGTAGGACTAAGGGACCGGATCGGATTAGAATAGGGGACGGAACAGAACAGGGCAACAGGAATTGGGATCGGATCGGAGGGAAGCAACGGATCGGAATGCAGGAAATAGGATCGGATCGAATTGGCATAGGGGGACGGAACCATATAAGGTAACCAAAGCTGGAGCGAAGAATAGAAGGGTGAAGCAACTTGACCCGACCCGGAGTAGACGCTCGACCCGACCCGCTTGAAGGACTCGACCCGACCCGACGTACACTGGGGCGACCTGAAGGATTTCGACCCGAACTGGCGTAGCTTAGGATAACCGATCCGAACCGATGGCGATGAATGAGCATGGATCCGAACCGAATCCAAGAGTAAAGAAGGAAGAACCGAACCGACCAGTATTAACCAATAACCCGAGATGCAAAGGTAGTACAAAAGGAAGTTAGAACCACTTACCAATGGATTTGTGCTTAGCGTTGGTAATAAGTTCACTTCATGATTGGACTTTGCTGCGGGACGTGTGCTAAGGAGTTGTCGATGTCTATGACCTTGGATCACTAGGTGTTGGAGGTAGAGAGACAAACTCGGGCTTTGGATATGGTGCGACTAGGGAGCTACCTACCAATGGAGTGGGGTCATGGAAACGTTGGGCGTGATCCCATAGGTATGGCGTTGGTGGTAGTAGGAATGTACATAGTCGTACAGAGTCGAGTTCTGTCGTTTTAGTAAAGTGCTCTAGTGATCGAAGAAGTGGATGTCGTATGCTTTACGCACTGAGTGAGAGATGGGAGGATGGTTGCTATGCTTGATTGTTTGACATACACATCCCCACCCCCGTATATTTACACACCATATGTTAGTGATATCTTAGAGTATTGTACCGTGTAGTACTAACTCTTTGATTGCAGGTCCAGGTTCAGGTATGACTTAGTATACCTGTTATTATTCTGTTTATGCTTGCTACCACTCATACCAGACTGATGTCTGACCCAGAGTTTTATGTTTCTTCTTATTACTCTGGGTGCTCACACGAGCAGACTAGAGACAGGGATAGCTGGTAGTGCGCTTGGTAGATGGACTGAAGACGAGCAGGAGGCTCCACGTATGATATATAGTTATTCTCCCTGTGTCGTGATCGGTATCTACTTTGGGCATTAGTAGCATACCTATTTTGCTTATCTTAGAGACAGTATTTTGAAGTTGTAATAAGCTGTACTTGATATTTCCGCTACTCTGATGATGTTAGTTCAAGTTTTCAGCTTATGCACTGTCTCATCTGTTTTATGTCAAGTATATGTTGGTTATTATATTTTATCCCATGCGCTGTGAGACATATTACAGGTTCTTTATTTGGTTCATCTTCTTTCTTTCTCATTCTTTGGCGACCGTCCCATGCCAATTGGACATGTGTACAGCGCACAATTGGAGTAAATGTCGGTTGGTGCGGGGCGGGCCGTCACACTTGGTATCAGAGCTCTAGGTTGCGTAATTCACCTAGGGAAAGACACTAGGGAGAGATAGTACGTATATGAGAGCGCGTATTTGTGATTATTTTGGTTTTCAAAAGCTATATCTATATATAGTATTAGTATGTTTAAGAGTGAAGTCGCATTGCACTGCACTGGCACCACTATGGAGATGGTTAATCGTTTTCTCTTTAACAGATTTGACGATGAGCCGAGGAAGAGGTGCTGGCAGAGGGGCCAATAATGGGAATCCCCCTGACATGAGGGCTATGTTTACCAACCTCATGAGAGAGATGCTTGTGGATATTCAGAGGGAGGTTCCTAATGTTGCCAATGCTGGAGGTGTAGCGGTGCAAGCGCCTAGGGTCGATTTCGCCAAGCTGAGTAAGGATTACACTAATCTTGGTGGAAAGCCGTTTCACGGAACGGAGTCGGCCACGGATGTTCAAGATTGGTTGGATAGTTGTGACCGTATCTTCGATGACTTGGGTATCGAGGATGCGATGAAGAGAAGGCTAGCGTCTCGTCAGCTGCAAGGACGAGCGATGAATTGGTGGAATGCTATTAGGGCAGCCACACCAGAAGATCAAGTTACTTGGGATCAGTTTAAAGCTCGCTTTAGCGACAAGTATATCCCAGCTGCCCAGAAATCGGAACTGTTTAGGAAGTTCTTGGAGCTTAAGCAGAATGGAAGGGCAGTATCGGATTATGTTGCTGAGTTCGACACTTTGTCAAAGTACGGGTTATCTCTAATTGATACTCCCGAAAAGAAAAATGAGAGGTTCATCACTGGTTTGGATGAATACTTAGGGGAGAGGCTGATTAATCACATCGATGAGACGTTTGAGTCGATCGTGGGAAAAGCTTTGAGGTCAGAAAGTCTTTACCCTAAGCCGAAGACTGGGGTTGTTGCTGCATCTGCTGAAGAGCCAAAGCCACAAGCAAGCGGTGGAGGCAAGAATAACCCTCAGAATAAGAGGAAGCAGAACCAAGCTAAGGATGGCCAGAAGAAAAGCAGGAAAGAAGTCGAGTGCTTCAAATGTGGAAAGAAGGGCCATTATGCAAGGGAATGTAGGGCCAAGACAGTGGGAAAGAAGTGCTTTAACTGTGGCCAAGAGGGACATTTTAAGGATAAGTGCCCGCAACCTCTGAAGGAGAATCAGATGGTGAAAGCATATGCCATCAATGCTGTTCCTTCTTCGTCGAATGCCCCAACTGCGGCGGAGAAAGGAAAGGGAGTCGTCATTCAAGGTATGCTTTCCATTTATGATCTTCCTGTTAGAGTTTTGTTCGATACCGGGGCTTCCCATTCCTTCATATCTAGTGACCTGGTAGATAGGTTGGGATTGGAACCCGAGTTAGTCGATAGACCATTAGCTGTGACGAACCCGATTGGTGGTTCAACAAACCTCAGTATGATCTGTCGTAATGTGGTCTTATCGAGTCATGGATGTATGTTTGTTTGTGATTGCTTTGTTTTGGGCTTTACTGGGTATGGCATTATTTTGGGAGTCGATTGGCTCCAAAGATACGGGGTGGTGGTAGACTGTGAGGGCTTTTTGGTGACAGTTAGGGCGGATGATGGGCGGAGGGTAGTGTTTGGTAATCTACCCTGTGATGGGGTAATGGCTAGTTTTGTAAATTCCCTCGACATTCCGCATGATGAGTTATCAGGTTTGCCCGTGGTTGGCCAGTACCCGGACATCTTCGAGGAAGTGACCGGACTTCCACCACACCGAGAGATTGAGTTTCGTATTGATTTAGTGAAAGATGCCAGACCTATAGTGATGCCACTTCGTCGTATGGCACCACGAGAACAGCGAGAGCTCGAGGTGCAAGTTAGCAATCTTATGAAGAAGGGATTTATTAGAAGAAGTGTCTCCGAGTGGGGAGCACCAGTTGTGTTTGCTACTAAGGCAGATGGTTCCCTTCGATTGTGTGTGGACTATCGCGAGTTAAATAAGGTGACGAGAAAGAATAAGTATCCTCTACCACGGATAGATGATTTGTTTGATCAACTGGAAGGAGCGAGAGTGTTCTCCCAGTTGGACCTCGCGACAGGATTTCATCAGCTCCGTGTAGCAGCTGATAGTATAGCTAAAACGGCATTTAGGACGCCGTCTGGGTTCTATGAGTGGTTGGTCATGCCATTCGGGTTGACCAATGCACCAGCATACTTCGTGGATCTTATGAATAGAGTATTCAGAGACCAACTGAACAAGTTTGTTCTTGTGTTCGTAGACGATATCCTTGTTTACTCGAGGACAGAAGAGGAACACAAGGAACATTTGAGAATTGTGTTGGAGGTGTTGAGAAGACACCAATTGAAAGCGAAGTTTTCTAAGTGTCACTTCTGGAGGAGGGAAGTGAGGTTCTTGGGCCATGTTGTTTCAGAGAATGGTATTGCCGTGGACCCTGCGAAGGTGGCTACGGTACAAGATTGGTCTGCGCCCAAGAATGCAAAGGATGTAAGAAGCTTCTTGGGGTTAGCTGGATATTATCGTAAGTTTATCAAAGACTTCTCCAAGACAGCGGCACCGCTGACTCGGTTGACTAAGAAGAATCAAGCCTTCGTTTGGGACGGAGGGTGTGAAAATGCATTCAAGAGTCTAAAGGAAAAGTTGACGCGTGCGCCAGTGTTGGTCATTCCTAAGGGAAATGAAGAGATGACGGTATACACGGATGCTTGTGGTACCGGACTGGGTGCGGTATTGATGCAAGGAGGTAGGGTTGTAGCTTATGCTAGTCGACAGCTAAAGCCACATGAGAAGAAGTATCCTACCCATGATTTGGAATTAGCAGCGATTGTATTTGCGATGAAGATGTGGAGACATTACCTCTTGGGAGAAAGATTTGAGCTGTTTACCGATCATAAATCGTTGAAGTATCTCTTCTCTCAGAAAGATCTGAATCTCCGTCAGCAGAGATGGTTAGAGTTCTTGGCTTCGTATGATTTTGATATCGCGTATACACCTGGGAAGGGTAATGCGGTAGCCGATGCCTTGAGTAGGAGACATGCCAGCTTAGGGGCAATGTTCCTTGAATGGAAGCAGCTGGAGTATATTGCGGGGTTTGATTTCAGACCAAGGTGCGAATTGGATCCAGTTATACTATCTAGCTTGACGATCAGACCCACTTTGATTGAGAGGATTGGTTCCAGTCAAAGGAACGACCCTAATTTATTGGAAGTCATCTCCAAGTTGGAAATGAATATCGATGGGGAGATGGACAAGTATGGGCTTGATCGAGATGGATGGCTTCGGAAGAATGGAAAGCTTGTTGTACCCAATGTCGATGGATTGAGGGATGAAGTGCTTAGAGAATGTCATCACTCAAAGCTAACTATACACCCCGGTGGTAATAAGATGTATAGAGACATGAGGCAGACTTACTACTGGGAAGGGATGAAAAGAGACGTTGGGAAGTTTATATCCAAATGCATGAATTGCCAGCTAGTTAAAGCCGAGCAGAAGAAGCCTAGTGGGTTGTTGCAACCATTAGAAATTCCCGAATGGAAGTGGGAACAAGTTTCGATGGATTTTATCGATGGTTTACCGAGGACCAGATCGGGACATGATAGCATTTGGGTAATTGTGGATCGACTGACCAAGAGTGCAAGATTTATACCAGTTAAGTCGACCAGAACGGCAGCCAAGTTGGCAGAACTATATATGAAGTGGGTAGTGAGATTTCATGGAGTACCCAAAGGCATTGTGAGTGACCGAGATCCGTTGTTTACTAGTGGATTTTGGAAGAGCTTACAAGAGGCTTTAGGATCAGAATTACATCTCAGTACCGCGTATCATCCTCAGACCGACGGTCAGACGGAGAGGGTGAATCGGATATTGGAAGATCTCTTGAGGGCTTGCATATTGGATTTCGGTGGATCATGGGATGACCATTTGCATCTAGTGGAGTTTGCATATAATAATAGCTACCAATCCAGTATCAGTATGGCTCCATATGAAGCTTTGTACGGAAGACCGTGCAATTCACCATCATGTTGGATAGAGACTGGCGAGAAGTTTGTGCTTGGACCAGATGTGGTGAGAGAAACTTCCGATAAGATCAAGATCATTCAGCAACGAATGAAAGCTGCTCAGGATAGGCAGAAAAGCTATGCTGATAAGAGGAGAAGAGACTTGAAATTCTCCGTTGGTGACTTGGTGTTTGTCAAGATCTCTCCGTTGAAAAGCGTGATACGATTTGGCAGGAGAGGCAAGTTGGCACCAAGATTTGTGGGTCCTTTCCAAGTTCTCGAGGAAGTTGGGAATTTGGCGTATAGGGTTGGCTTACCAGAGAAAATGGCAGGAGTTCACAATGTGTTTCATGTTTCCCAACTAAGGAAGTTCGTTCACGACTCAAATGTGACTATTTCACCTGATCAGTTAGAGGACTTCGAAGTAGAACCTGAGGCGGTTGAGAACCGCAAGCCGATTCGTATTGTGGGGCATGATACGAAGCAACTTCGAAGAAAGTCGGTGAAGCTAGTCAAAGTTCAGTGGGGTGAGGACGAAAATGATTGTGCTTGGGAGACAGAAGAGAGCATTAAAAAGGCTTATCCAGAACTCTTTGCCTGGTAAGATTTACTTTGCGATTTAGTTATTCCGCATGCTAGGATAGACTTGTTTTGCATGTTTGATGGTTGTTTTATGATTGATAGGCATGCGGGACCCTTGTGTGTATTTGATTAGGGAATTTCGGGGGCGAAATTTCTTAAGGGGGGAAGAGTGTAACGACCCGTATTCTACACATCATAGGATTGTAGAATATTTATTTCTTTCCCGTGTGAAGTCGTATGGTCATATAACTTTGGGAAACATTTATTTGAGTCATTTCCCCTGTTCATGATTTTTGTCGATTTTTAAATGACCATTTTGCCCCTAGTCAGTACTGTTTTGGCCATAACTTTTGATAGGGAAGGAATTTTGACCTGAAACCACTTCCATTAGATTCGTTTGATGGTTTCTCTTTCCGTAGAGTGGTCATAATAGCCAAACGGACTTACCGTTTGGGAGATATGGCTGAAACAAGGTTTGGAGGGTGAAAAACTGCATAATTGGGCTAAACCGGGTAGTTAGCAATTGGGCCCATAAGGGGATTTCGGGATTGGGGCTGTATAAGGGTTGATTAGGGTTAGAAAATATCCTTTTAGTCATTTTTCCAGCCACCACTTCATTTCATAGAACCCTATTAATGGCCTCTAACCTCTAAATCACTCCAAACCACTCCAAACTTGAAGAAAAGAGATTAGCAACGACAAATCAAGGCAAATCAACACCAAATCGGGATTAGAGCTGCTACAACACCTTGTTATCTTCACCAAATCAGAGATTTATTTCGGATCTTGTTTTATTTGTGGCTAAGGTGAGTGATTAGCTTGCTTTATGCACTAATTGGGGTTATTTGGGGTGATTAGTGCTAATTAGTGTTTTTAGACGAAAATAAATTCTGGAAAAATGTTTATAAAATCATAAATAATGTTTTAGACCTCTGATATGAGTTTGGGTTAATTTGAAGAAGTTTTGCTAATCATATGCTTAAACATGATTAAGAGGGATTAAGGGAAAACATGGGGTTTTGGCTATGTTTGATCCATTTTATCATATCATATGGTTGTTTTGGTGTTTGAGGTCACTTGTATGTGTTGTTATGACTCTTTGGTATGCTTTATGATTGATTTCAATAGTTAGAATGGTCGAAAACGTCGTCGAGAGACGTACAAACACTTGTTGGAAAGTCTCAGGAAAACTGCAGGTTTTCGGAGCGGATCGGAGGAGGGGCTCGGATCGGAAATGGCGATTGGGCAAAGACTCCGAACCGAACCGGAGATTGGCGCGACGCATTTGGCAAAAAGGAAGGCCATGTGTGTGGAACTGGATCGGATCGGCTGAAGGCAAGGTGAACGGATCGGAGTAGGACTAAGGGACCGGATCGGATTAGAATAGGGGACGGAACAGAACAGGGCAACAGGAATTGGGATCGGATCGGAGGGAAGCAACGGATCGGAATGCAGGAAATAGGATCGGATCGAATTGGCATAGGGGGACGGAACCATATAAGGTAACCAAAGCTGGAGCGAAGAATAGAAGGGTGAAGCAACTTGACCCGACCCGGAGTAGACGCTCGACCCGACCCGCTTGAAGGACTCGACCCGACCCGACGTACACTGGGGCGACCTGAAGGATTTCGACCCGAACTGGCGTAGCTTAGGATAACCGATCCGAACCGATGGCGATGAATGAGCATGGATCCGAACCGAATCCAAGAGTAAAGAAGGAAGAACCGAACCGACCAGTATTAACCAATAACCCGAGATGCAAAGGTAGTACAAAAGGAAGTTAGAACCACTTACCAATGGATTTGTGCTTAGCGTTGGTAATAAGTTCACTTCATGATTGGACTTTGCTGCGGGACGTGTGCTAAGGAGTTGTCGATGTCTATGACCTTGGATCACTAGGTGTTGGAGGTAGAGAGACAAACTCGGGCTTTGGATATGGTGCGACTAGGGAGCTACCTACCAATGGAGTGGGGTCATGGAAACGTTGGGCGTGATCCCATAGGTATGGCGTTGGTGGTAGTAGGAATGTACATAGTCGTACAGAGTCGAGTTCTGTCGTTTTAGTAAAGTGCTCTAGTGATCGAAGAAGTGGATGTCGTATGCTTTACGCACTGAGTGAGAGATGGGAGGATGGTTGCTATGCTTGATTGTTTGACATACACATCCCCACCCCCGTATATTTACACACCATATGTTAGTGATATCTTAGAGTATTGTACCGTGTAGTACTAACTCTTTGATTGCAGGTCCAGGTTCAGGTATGACTTAGTATACCTGTTATTATTCTGTTTATGCTTGCTACCACTCATACCAGACTGATGTCTGACCCAGAGTTTTATGTTTCTTCTTATTACTCTGGGTGCTCACACGAGCAGACTAGAGACAGGGATAGCTGGTAGTGCGCTTGGTAGATGGACTGAAGACGAGCAGGAGGCTCCACGTATGATATATAGTTATTCTCCCTGTGTCGTGATCGGTATCTACTTTGGGCATTAGTAGCATACCTATTTTGCTTATCTTAGAGACAGTATTTTGAAGTTGTAATAAGCTGTACTTGATATTTCCGCTACTCTGATGATGTTAGTTCAAGTTTTCAGCTTATGCACTGTCTCATCTGTTTTATGTCAAGTATATGTTGGTTATTATATTTTATCCCATGCGCTGTGAGACATATTACAGGTTCTTTATTTGGTTCATCTTCTTTCTTTCTCATTCTTTGGCGACCGTCCCATGCCAATTGGACATGTGTACAGCGCACAATTGGAGTAAATGTCGGTTGGTGCGGGGCGGGCCGTCACAGCACAGCCTGTGTGGCACAGCTTTGTGTAACGTGAATTCGCGAGCCTCGCACCCCGGTTGTGAACCAAAAACGGGAGACGGACCTCAGGGAGGGCATGCGTTTCTTTCTAGTTAGAAGTGGCGTCAGTGGTTTTACACGCCATGACGAGTTTGACTTATGTGGTTGTTGCTGTTGCGAGGAGCCTCGGTTATATCGGTTTCGGCCGATGCATTCTGGTCGGCAGACGGACCAGACTTACACCCCATAGGGTGGGGAGACGTAGTGTTCAGGGTTTAAGTTTAATCCACATCGGTGGACCGGCCCTGTCGCTCCAAGGATCGATGCGCTCTGACCCTGTGGCTCGGGCTAGAGAGTCACGAAAACGGTTGAGGACTATCTTTTGCCTCGGTTCATAGACGGAAATCCAATTTCCAAATACGTGACATGTGCGGTTTTATTTGTAGAACCTAGTATGGTGACATAGTGGGATGGGGCGCTCATGCCGCCTATGATTGATACTTATGATTTGAAGTTGTTTTATACACTATGCACTTACAATAGTATCAAATGATTTGTTTTAAACGTATCAAGCATTCTTGGCTATTATAAGGTAAAAACCCTATCCTCCGGCTTGCGTTGCATTGTGTGATGGGAACTGGGTCTTATAATAGCTTCATTTTTCTTTATTTAGCATTGCGCTGTTTGTTTTATGCACTGGTATTCTTGGGAGGAAACCCGTTCCGTGTTATACGGCGTGGTCCCTTGATTTACCTAGCTTTAAAAATAAAGATTAACTGTTTTAGTTCTCACACCAGTCACATGACTGACCTGGAGTTTATTGTTTTAACCTAAACTCTGGGTGCCCTTATTTTGACACGGGCAGCTAGTAGTTTTGGTTTTTGCAGATTTATATTCACAGGGTCCTGGTTTGCAGCTGGAACGATATCCGGAAAGCTTTGTATCCGTATATCTCTTCTAGTTGTGTATTGTATTATTTTCCGCTGCTATGTAACTTATTGTTAATCTCTAATATTTCTGTGTAATATTTATTCATTTATACTCTGTATATTCTTACAATCTGATGCATTGTTGTAATATACAATGAAATGTTCTTCTGTATGCGTTCTATTTTGTCGTGTTCTCAACGATAGGGCGTTTCGAACGGTCTGGGTCGGTTTAGCGACTGGTTCGGACCGAGCGAAATTCTTGATCGTCACAAAAACGTATTTTATAAATTGAACATTCTAACTTAAAACGATTCCAACTTCATTTTCAATTTTAAATCAAAATTGAATATTCTATATCTTTATCATATTAAAATAATTATATTCTCAAAATATTAGCTTTTGAAATCACTTCTTTTTTATATTTATTATAAAATGAATAAAATCTATCGATAAACTCGTTCGAGTAAAAAGGGCGTCTAACTATATAACTATTTTTATTGTTCATACCTTTTATTCAACACATGAATATTTTATATGGTTTATACATTCAATAAAAATGATATTTTTATTGTTCAAATTTTTTATTTAATACATGAATATTTTATTCACTTCATTAACATGTTAAAAATAATATTTTTGTCAAACAAAAGTATTTTAACACAAGATTCTTTTTCTTCTTCATTTACATGTTAAAGATGACATTTTTTTATCTAACAAAAATGTATTTTAACACATGATTCTTTTATTCTTAATTAACATGTTAAAGATGACATTTATTTATCTAACAAAAATGTATTTAACATATGCTTCTTTTATTCTTTGTACATACAATAAAAGTGTGATTTTTATTGTTATAACATTTTATTTTAAAAGATTCTTTATTTCTGAATCAGAATGCGACTAAATCAATTACCACATAATTTTAGTTGTGTGGATTTCTTATATCGTATGTATGCAACAATAATGATAAATAATCATCAAACAGTCCATTCACATCCAGAGTGAAATTTACCACTATGTGAGCATTAAAATAAATAAATAACGCTCATCACAGTTTGCCAATCCATCGATTGACATACAACTAAATATTGGGACCAGTGTATGTCAAATGTCATCCCAATACCCATATGGGGTTTTTTAGCCAACGACGGTTTATTTTAAATAAAACATTGGTTAATAAATTTAACCAATTCTAATTCGGTTTGAATTATTTTTCTACTTAGCCAATTTTACTGTTTAAATTATAAATGGATATTTATAATTGAATTTCAACTACTACATTAATATTAATAGTATTTTTAATATGTTAAACATTTCAACCTCACAAACAACACACAATACAGTCAATTTAATCGTCCATGGTCTGTGGACGAGGGAGGTGATCTAACAGGTACCATGTGCAATTTATAATGATTAAACTTGTAAAAATCTACACTGGCAACTCTATATATTTTTCAATTATGAAAATAAATAAATAATTGTGCAGAATTTTTAGTGAGGAGTTCTCGCCTTTGTTTCCACTCTGTTAGCCTTTAACTGACGTTTTTGGTACCGTTTGGGTTTGAATTTGCCCCAAATTCAAACTTGCTCCAAAATTGGACTTAGTTGGTGTTATTGCGAAGCGTTCGACTCCATGATCGCAATAGAACCAGTTTCATGCAATTTGGAGTTCGTAGCAAAAAGTAATCAACGTACGAAGTTTTAATTAATTAATTAATTAAAACCCTTAATCACCTTCAAAAACCATCATTCACCTCTGCCAGAAGCTCGCCACCATCACTACAGCCACCATCACCGTCGATCGCCACCACCGCTGTACTCCTCCCAGCCTGATGCCGCTGCACCTTGAACCACTCCACCTATAATAATGCCGCCAATCACCAGAAAATTGAATTAGCCCCAATACCGTTCATCTCGCCGATTCACCACCTCTGGCCATCTTTCCGGTTGCAGTCCCCCTCTTCCGACGTGTCTCGCTAAGACGAAGCTCCGCCCGTTTGGAACCCCCACCTGAATCGACACCAGCCGACCAGAAATTGGCCAAGTCCATCCACCGCTCGTTGAAAACCATCGCCTCCATTCATCTCGAGATTCCCGCTGCCTCGGTCACTTTCAGGCGATACAATATGAAGCAAACTTGTTCACCTATCTCCCCTCTACAACTTCCTCGACTGTGTCATCCTCTAATCTCGACGGTTTGCATGTAATTCGCCAAAATCCGAAAGTCATTTTCTGGCTTTGATCATCATGATCTACAAAACCCATAAACCGTTCGGATTAATTGCTTACGGATTGGTAAATACAAATTATTTAAGACCTGGGGTCTTTTTTGCAAAATTACAAGAGAGAGAGAGGGCTGCTGTCAATTTTTTGAGGAAGAAAAGAAATAAGGGTTTGTGGAGAGGAAAAGATATTATATAGTGGACGGTTTTATGATTTTATTATTAATTCTCTAGTTTTATTATTAATTTTCTAGTTCACGCTCTCTTCGTTCGACATTTATCGATGCCATGGCCACATACGAACTCCATTGGCGACGAAAACTGAGATACTACTATGTCTTGACGATACGATTCAAACAAAACTAGTTTTGTCGAATTCCGAGTCCGTTTGCTCAAAAAGCCCTGTTTTTGGCCTTATATGGCAGATCGATTCACAAATAATTGCTCACGGCCACATACTAGCTCCAAAAATTCAGAAAAAAATATTTCTAGCTACGTTTTGACTATACGGTTGTACCAAAACTTATTTCGTCAAATTGGACACTGTTTGAAAAATGACCTTTTTCTGGTCGATCCAATTCAACTAAAATTGACCAAACACATTTTAATTTTCCACGCTCACATATTAATTCCAAAAATTATGGAAATTGGAATCTAGCAATAATTTGACATTCTGGATCGAACAAAAGTGGTTTCGTCGAAAACGAAGGTCGTTTGCAAAATGGCTATTTTTAAGGGCTATATATTATATATACTAAAATATATAAAAATTTCATAGCGACTATTCTGAATTTTAAACTAGACATAACTTACAATTTATAAAGTGAAATCTCAGTTTCTTAAATTCATTAGAAAGATATTATTCAACAAATTCAAATATTTCTTGTTTCGTCCAATTCTAATTTAAAATCAATTATGTATACTCAATTGAAATTAGAAATCAAATTTTCAACTACCACGCCATTTCAGACTCGTTTTATAATTAAAATAAATTTATTCGTTCTAACTTCGATTAAAATAAATTTTAAGTCGTTATTATTTAAATTAAATTAATTTAAATATTCCAAATCCATTAAAATAACTAAAATATATTTTTTAAATTGGTTCAGAAATTCCGGGTGATTACATATGAAATCCATATAACTGAAATTATATGGTAATTGATTGAGTCTGATTCCAGTTTAGAATTAA
Organism: Allium sativum; assembly: GCA_030737875.1. Classification (NCBI taxonomy): domain Eukaryota; kingdom Viridiplantae; phylum Streptophyta; class Magnoliopsida; order Asparagales; family Amaryllidaceae; genus Allium; species Allium sativum. The sequence continues at coordinate 242,208,337 of CM060923.1, read as the reverse complement.
CGAATATTTTAAAATAATATTCAGCAAATATTGAAATGTGAAGCCGAGTTAAGTAGTTAAACGCCATTTTAACACGAACGGGATTTTCTGTCGATTTTATTTATTTTATAATGAATATCGAAAAGTGATTTCAAAATCTGATATTTTGAAAATATAATCATTTTAATATTACAATGATATAGAATATTCAATTTTGATTTAAAAATTGAAATCATTTTTAAAATTAATTTAAAATGAAATTATAAAGAATATTCAATTTTGATTTGAAATTTTAAATGAAATCGAAATCGTTTTAAAATGAATTTAAAACGAATTTATAAAAAAAATATTCAGTTTTGATTTAAAATTGAAATGGAAGTGGAAATCATTTTTAAAACGATTTATAAAATACGTTTTAAATGGAAATCGATGAAATATACATATAATATTATATATATATATAATTGCCTAAATAGAACCCACCGCGCAACGATCGTTTGCGAATTTCGACCATTAAATTCAAATGGAAGTAACAGGAGATCCGACCGTCGGATTCTCCTAAAATCGGAACCGTTGGGTTCGTATCTATAAGAGATTTGAAATCTAATGGTTAGATTTGGAATTATGTCCAAATCAATTTCAGAAAAGGTCGCTGCAGATGCAGTTCGGTGGCCGTTATTGGAAACCGGCGGTAAGGGCCTTAATAAAATTATTAAAAATATGAAAAAATTATGTAAAATAATAATTAATGATTTGGAAAGACTTTGGATGAAACATTCCTGTTTTGAAAAGATAAAAATATATTTCTATCGAAATGAACTAGTTATTAACTCGAATAATAATCCCATGGATTTTAGATAAAATAAATTGGACTTTGAAAATTGTTTTAAAATAACTAGAATATTCCCACGAATAAATTGGAATGGATTTGGAATGAAAATAATATTCGGAATATTACAATATTGGATTCCGTGATTATACGGATATTGTTAAGGGAATTTGGAAGGTACAGATATCGTTATTCCCAATACGATATCCGTTGGTTTCAGAATTTGATATTGAATATAAGCCGATATAATTTCTATTCAGAGCCTTGTATTTAATATCAAATTGAATTTTGGGTTTGTCGTGAATGGTGTCTTCATTAACACTGTTCTTAAACCCAGTTGAGAAAAGGATAATTTTTTTAATTAAGATTAGTGAAGTTTACCAATTAATTAATATTTAATTGGAATTGAATTGAAATTGGACCTTGGGTTTATCGTGAACAATGTTTTAAATAACATTTGTTTTTTATCTCAAGTAACAGTGAAGAAATGATTTGGAATTCATAAAAAAATTTATTAAGATTTAATGGAAATTTTCCAAAGTAAAATTTTCCAGTTTAATATATTAAATTGGAATTGAATGGAATTCGATTTGGAAATAATCGAGATGAGCTTTTGTGAATGAAGACTATCACTATATATGGAATTTAAAAGGCCTTACCGTTATTCCATTTATATTATTAGTCTGATACGGGAATTTATATCGATTATACACTGTTATGATCTCCGTGAAGATTCAATAGTTAATGGAAGAAGATTTGGGTTTATCGTGAACTGTGTTTTAAAAGACATTAGTTCTTTAACCCAGTTAAAGATAAGATTAATTTCTTAAATTCGAATAATCATTAAGTAATGATTTTTGAGATCAAAACTAAACTAGAGTTTTAATGAATCTTTAAATAGATTAAAATGTGAATGAAGGGTTAAGATTTATCGAATTTGTGAATGATCGAGGATGGAGTACCACCAGTTTTACTTCAAGCGATAGTTAAATCTTTAATTAGATCTGAATGTGAAATGGTAATTAAATTTACCGATAACACTATGCGTGTTAGATATGGAGTACTACCAGTTTTGCTCCATGGGATGAATAGGTTGGGATTGGGATTAATAAAATAAATGATTACTTCGGTAAGGCTCGTTAATCCGGAGTAGTTGATAAACATTAATTTGGTTTAGAATTGTGAAAAGATAAAATAAAATCTTTTGAAATGAGGTCAAAAGGAAGATTATTATACCTTCATTTTCTTTAATTAGCATTGCGATGTTTGTTTTATGCACTGGTATTCTTGGGAGTAAACCCGTTCCGTGTTATACAGCGTGGTCCCTTGATTTACCTAGCTTTAAAATCAAACTAATAACTGTTTTAGTTCTCACACCAGTTCCATGATTGACTCGGAGTTTATTGTTTCTACCTATAACTCTGGATGCCCATATTTTCCACATGGGTAGCTAGTAGTTTTGGTTTTCGCAGATATTTCTTTTGACAGGATTCTTAACTACAGCTGGAGGTATATTCAAAAAGCTTTGTATCTGTATATCTCTTTCATGTTGTATTATTTTCCACTGCTATGTAATTTTAAATCTCTGATATTGTATTTTCCAATGTGTAATAATTATTCATACTTTGGAATATTCTTGTACTTTGATGTAAATTGATGTAATAACAATGAAGTGTTCTAGTGTTTATGTTCTTATGTGTAGTGTTCTCAAAGTAATCTGAGCTTTTTCGAAAGGGGAAGTTTGAGTCGTTTCAAGGGCATTATATCTTCTTCTAACAGAGATGTGTGCACCACATCCTCGTTGATGGTATCTAATCTTTTTTATTTAGTCTTGATTGTTCTTTAATTCATTCAAATATGAATGATTAGTTTGTATTAACCGAAGGGCTAGAAGTTCAAGCCCGCCATCTTTCTTCAAAAATGCTAGCGATAAAAATGGTTAACAACCCAACGTAGTTTACAATGTACAAATTTAGAAAGAATAGGCTTTCACATTGGTTTCATCGTTATCAAACACTAAAATAGGATAGTATATTCTATCTACGCGTGCATCCAAAATGGAACGTCAAAATAAAACTTTGATTTTTCATCGAATATTACATTATTGAAAGTAATCAGTTTTATCCTAGATTGAAATGAAATTCAACCAAATACCATATAATTCCATTTATATGGATTTCATACATCATATGAATTCAATAATAGTTGTAAACAACTATTCAACATCCAATTCACATCCAAAGTGCAACTATACCCGTATAAACTTTAAATAAACAATTAACGCTTATATCGGTCTGTCAATCAACTGATTGACATACAAGCTGCACGCTAGGATTAGTCTAAATCAGATATCATCCTAATATCCGTGTGGGGTTTTCATCCAATAATAGTGATCATTTTCTACACACTTGGGAGATGTGTAAAATTATCATCCCAATACCCGTGTGGGTTTAACATCACAATCCATGTCAACTTATCTACACACTTGGGAGACGTGTGGGCTAACTGTCATCCCAAAATCCATGTGGTGTTTCCAACCAATAAACAGTAATTAAATAAACTACTCAATTCAATTTAAATCAACCACAACTCAAGCAATTAACAATAACTTGTTGCTTCAAGTTAGTTTTCAATACAGTCAATATCACTTATATAGGTGAACATAAATATGTCGTTCGACTTGTAAATGAGTGTATTACCCTACAATTTCTATCATAAGCCACATAACAATGTTTTAACATGCTAATTAAGCCAATTTTACTTTCCATTTGTATCATCATTCAATATTAATTTAACCACAAAGCAACTAACTTTTTCTACAGTATAAATTATCGTGTAACTACGATTAACTGTATTTTAATTTAACTATACAATTTAGGGAGTGCTCGCCCCTATTTAATCATCTAACAACCATATGTTTCAACATCGTGTTAACTCCATGATTAACCCAGTTTCTTACTTCTAATTTATATTTCATTCCAATATTAACTTCAACCACATAACAATCAGCTGTGTAGTTACGATTAAACTACACAAATTAAGTGTTTTGAGTGAAAAGCTCTCACACTAAGCATCCTAGCACCACGATTCTTCTTGTAAGATTCTACGGTTTTTCAATGAACTAAAGATCTCTCCTTTATGACTCAACGCACCTCGCTAACACTCGAGTACACTTGAATCTGGGTTTTAAGTAGGAAAGCAAAGATTTTTAGAGGGTTTATGGCTTAAAGGTGTACGGGCACCCATGGGTTTTACTGTTCATGGGTGGCGCATGGTGTGGGTGGTGATGGGGTGCTGACGTGGAGGTGTCGGGCCGCTAATAGGAGGGTGGTGGTGATAGCTTTTGGATTTAGGCTTAAAGGTGGTTCTTATGCAAATTAGGAAGGAACTATGGGGTTTAGGGGAAGAGAAGGGGGTCCACGTCGGAGTGATGGCTGGAGGTGGTCGGGGTGTTGCTGTGCAAGCAGTAGAGGAGGTGGGGGGCATGGAAGATGACAGCGTGGTGTATAAAGGAGGAGGGGAGATGGAAATGGTGTTAAGCTTTTAGGAATGCAAATTAGAAAATCCAAATTAGAAAATGAAAAACGAAATTAAAATAATTAATTAAAATGAAACTTAGACCTTAAGTATATATGAATGACATGTTTTAGAAGAGGGTGACACTTGGCATGGAGGACAATGAGTTTTCTAATTCTCATTGGTCGTAGAAGTTTGTGTAAAAACAATTAATTATACTATACTTCGTTCTGGTCGTATGACCACTAAGTCCAAAAATTATAAATTTGAAATTTCGCTATGTTATGGAATTACGCTTCCAAAGAACTAAGTCTCATCGAATTTGTAGATCATTTGAAAAATCGCCTTATTTATAGCTTAAATCGAATTCTGACTGAATTTTCAACACATGTTTGTATACCGTTCTCTCACATATGAAATCCATTTGACTTGAAATTTTAAATCTTGACATATTTCGAAATTCCTGATCCAATAAAACTAGTTTCGTCGGATTCCGAGAATGTCTCAAAAATGGTCCTTTTACAGGTCATCAAGATAGCATTGAAATATAAATTTTAAAAATCTTAACTTTTAAATCGATTTAAGAATTTACTGACCTTGTTAAGTCAAATTAAAAATAAAACTAATTTTAAAATTGTTTCCAAATTTTATCTAGTCAAAAATCAGCATTTCCCATATTAAAATTCAATAAAAGAGATAAAAATTCAAATTTTTAAATGATCAAAAATACGGGTCGTCATGCTTTCCCTCTTCGTATGCTGCACAATTGTTACTGGCGGCCCTCGTAGAAACATCATTAATTAGTTTTGTTCTCACTTTCTTTGGGTTCTCACCTGGGATTAAAAAGAAATGCCAAATTTCAATATGTTTATACCCTTCGATCGCCTTGGTTGAGGTAGCGAAGTCGTTGCTTTGGTTGTTCACAAATGTTGGGTTGCTTGCAGCATATCATTCCCTATATAATTTTGCACTATTGGTATATGCTTGTTTCATTCAAAAATAATACACTAGATTAACCAAATTATTAAAATTTTATAATATTTTGTGAGCAAACTACTTTTGGATTCAATATTATGATCAATCTCTATTTGTGTCATTTTTTCCACTAGCTGGCTTAACATTTTCAGTTAAATCATGTCAATACAAATTTAAATGAATTTATAATAATACGCAACATATACAAATAGCAATTTAAACTTTAATATTCCATTTGGCCAACCCAGACTTTTTCATTTTAAATATCTTTCTAATTCGGGGAAGAGGTAGGGTGTAGTTCGCCTAATTGAAACTGCTGAGCATACAATACGTAATGGGAAGAGGCGGTGTATGCCGTCCAACCCATCGAAGTGAGATACAAAGGAGGATAGTTTAAAACAGTCGTGCATTTAGTAAGACTTCACCAATGCTTCATTTTGATGGTACAAGTGGTATTTGGCTTCAGGATGCCAATGTAACAAAAACCCACCCAAAATAGGCGTAAGTCCTAAACATGAAAAGCCTCATCGGAACTTAGAGCCGATCTGAGTGGGTCGTTGGTTTCATATTTAACAGAGCCAAACTACAACGGAGTCCAAGTAACGTATCTATTAAATATTCAACAGAGTCAAACAGGGGCGAGCACTCCCTAAATTGTTTAGTTAAATTATACAGTTAGGTGTAGTTACATGATAATTTATACTATAGAAAAAGTTAGTTGCTTTGTGGTTAAATTAATATTGAATGATGATATGAATGGAAAGTAAAATTGGCTTAATTAGCATATTAAAACATGTTATAAGGCTTATGATAGACATTGTAGGGTAAAGCACCCATTTACAAGTCGAACGACATATTTGTGTTCACCTATTTAAGTGATATTGACTGTGTTGAAAAATAACTTGAAACAAACAAGTTATTATGAATTGCCTGAGTTGTGGTTGATTTAAATTGAATTGTCTAATTTATTTAATTACTGTTTATTGGTTGGAAACCCCACACGGATTTTGGGATGACAGTTACACCACAGGTCTCCCAAGTGTATTGATAAGTTCACATGGATTGTGATGCAAACCCCCACACGGGTATTGGGATGATAATTTTTCACATCTCCCAAGTGTGTAGAAAATGACCACTATTATTGGATAAAAACCCCACACGGGTACTGGGAGGATATTTGATTTACACTAATCCCAAGTGTGTAGTTAGTATGTCAATCTTTTGATTGACGGACCGATACAAGCGTTAACATTTTGCGTAAAGTTTATACGGGCATAGTTGCACTTTGGATGAAATCCATATACAATGGCACATCAACTAGCAAACATTTCAATCTAAGTGTTTGTACTATGTGATCTGATATAAGGGAATGTGATGAACTATTGCTATTGGCATGGAGTTAACAAATAATATTCCTTTTGCTTGTCCTTGTTCCTACGCACTAGAGGCTACTACTGATTTGCCTTTTCCTTCCAGCGCCCCTACTTTGTCAGGTTGCTTGGGTTCTTGGCAATTCTTCCTGAAATGACCTTCCTGGCTGTAGTTATAACATTTATAGGCTGCTAGGACACTTAGACTTTATGTGTCCATCCTTACCACAAGTATAACAAATTACCTTGCTCCTTGGCTCAGTAGATCCAGTCACGAAAACCGAGTACCCGATATAAATTAAGAAGCATGGCCTTAGGGAATTTGACTGGCCTACACCAGTCACAAACCTTAGAAAGTAGGGGCACAAGACGATCGATAAAATTGAGTATTCAAGCACCTCACTTTGTTGAGGCACCCGATAAAACGTTGAATAAGTCTGACCTTGGAGTATATAACCAAACAATGATTGGTTAAATTCCTAAGAAAGCATGGGCACAAGTTAATCAATTAATTTCAAAAGTAACACGCGTTTGAATTCGAAACTAAACACGCATCACTAATTGAATTAAATCACATAACAAAGGGAATGACTTTAATTGAGTAACATTCTAATTTAAAATGATTATGCACGTATTAATTCAAAAAATGGTATGAGTTTAAAATAAAAAAAAAACACGTGGTGCAAACGAAAGAAAATTGATGCGTAGGTAGAAAAATAATAAATAAACATACCATTAAAAATAATGTTCGAAAACTTGTGTATATACATAAATAAATTTCAAAGTATACTTAATCGTGCGTTTGAATTTGAAATTCGAATGTATGTTAAATCGAAAAGGAATATAATCAGATATAGAAACAAATGAAAACGATCAAAGGAATTAATGTGTGCGAATTAGAAACAGAAAGAAATCAAATGAAATGGGAAATAAAGGCAACATTCGAAACAAAGAAATCTTGCATGAAATAAATGGGCATCTGTTAGCCTTCTTTTTGGTAAAAGACGCAACGGGCCAAATCGAATCCCAAACGCGCAACCAATCGAGCTAGACAGATCGCATTCCACGAAGCCCAGCAGAAGCTCGGTCCGAAGAAGCCGACCAATCAAGCCAATATCTCACTCCGGAAGACTCGCTCTCCTAGTCGACCGAGAGAACTGCACTCGCACAAGGATTATCGACCGAGTATTTCGGGTCTACATGAAATATCCAACTGAGCTGTTCAACTACTTGGCCCACGACTCTCAAGGAAGAAAAGGAGGTCAACCATATCCTGACAAAGCTCTACTTTGGATACACCTCACCATGGATGCCACGCAAGCCGCAACTTCTGAGTATACTATTTATGAATAGTGGAATTAGCCTTCCAGCCTGTAACGACCTGCATTTCGCCCGACCCGATCGATCGCAAAATCGACTAAGACCGTTCAAAATACGAATACGTTAACTTTGGGAATACAAAACATCAGAACAATAACAACAGACTTTAATAATCATTACAATAATGTTACATCAGAGTACAGAACATATCAGAGTACATTGAATAAAATTACAGCGGAAGATAAATTACAGAAAATTAAATACAATAAACAGCGGAAGACTTCTATGCTCTGGACATAGCTCTAGGCTTTGATCCAGAATCCTTCTCAAGAGATAAATATCTGCAAAAAGCTACTCGACTGCCCGTGTGGAAAAGTGGGCACCCGAGTTTGCAAAGTGAAACAAACTGCGAGTCAGTCATGGGACTGGTACGAGAAATCTATCTTAACTAATCTAATAATAAGGCTAATCACAAGAACAAGCCGCTAACGCGGAACTGGTATACTCCATTGGATTGCCAGTGCATAATTAAAGTAAATCGTTAAACAACACAATGCTTTTTAGAAAAATGAAACCATTATAAGACCCAAGTCCCATCACACAACGCAACGCAAACCGGAGGATAGGGTATTACCTTATAATGGTCAAAAGATGCTTGATACGATAAAAAAAGGGTTTGATATTATTACTAGTGTATATAAGTTTCAAAAACAGTTCAATCATAATGTATCAATCATAGACGGCTTAGTACCCTGTAACGGCCCCGGTTTCACCCGACCCGATCGATCGTGAAATCGACCAAGACCGTTCAAAACCCGAGTACGTTAACTTCGGGAATACAATACATTTGAACAATAACAGCAGACTTTTATAACATCATAATAGAGTTACATAAGAGTACAGAATATCAGAGTACATTTAATAAAATACAGTGGAAGAATAGATTACAATAATGATAAAATACTACAGCGGAAGAAACACAGCGGAAGACTCTCTATCTCTGGACATAGCTTTAAGCTTCAACCCAGAATCCTTCTAAAGAGATAAATATCTGCAAAAAGCTACTCGACTGCCCGTGTGGAAGAGAGGGCACCCGAGTTTGCAAAAAGGTGAAACAAACTACGGGTCAGTCATGGGACTGGTATGAGAATTCTTAACTAGTTTACTAATAATAATATGACAAATCCAAAGACCATGCCGCTAATGCGGAACGGGTTTACTCAATGGATTGTCGTGCATAATTTAAAGTGTCAGAACGTACAACATCGCAATGCTTTTTAGAAAAATGGAATCACCATAAGACTCAAGTCCCATCACACAATGCAACGCACACCAGAGGATAGAGTTTTCCCTTATGGTGATTAAACATGCTAAATACGGCAAATACGAGTTTAATATTATTATTAGTGTATAATAAAACATTTCAAAATAAATCTATCAATCCTAGGAAACATAGTACCCCATCCTATTATATCTCCATACTAGTAATACAATCAAAACCGCAGGGTCGTATTTGGAATTTGGATTCCATCTGAGTCAAGGCTAGGGAGGAGCTCCTTACCGATTCGAGGCACTCTAGCAATGCCCCAGGATTGGTACTCTGTCCAACCCTTGGATCCTGCAGGGCCGGTCCATACGTTAACGCTTAATGGATTGGCAATTCCTGAACACACGCTTCCCGGTCCTTTTGGACCTATAATACGGCCAGTGGCGACCGCATAAATCGAGGCCTCGAAAAATCCAACAACCACAATGAATAAATGCCAGCGCTGGTAGGTCCCTGGCACCACTCTAGCTAGAAAGAAACGTGTGCACTCCCTGCGTTCCCTTCTCCCGTTTTAGACTCCGCCGGTGTGTGAGACACGTGAAGTCACGTCATACACAAAGCTATGCCTAAACAGGCTATGCTTTGATCATCCCACAAGGCCTGCTTTTCAACAAAGCCTTGATCACATGCATCTTGGCATGCCACATCGTCAATCCATACCATATCATTGATTTCTGCCAACATATAACCTCTGAGCTCGTACGTCTCAGAGAAGGGTGTAAAACACCAAATAGATGTATGTTTAGCAGAGATCAATAGATACAGTAAAAAGGAGTACAATGTCAGACGTGCAATCCATTTATACGCTTATGCTCTGGGTCTGAGCGAAAGCCAAATCCGTACAAATCAGCACTACGTCCGGATAACTACCATTTTAGCCCCGTCTTGGGAGCAAATCAATCAAGGGCCTCAACACTAGTCACCCATTCGATGTGAAGATTGTCGGTCTTCAATCGTCGTCTTCAATTCTTCGAACGTCGTATCATTATTTGGAATGAGAGTAAACTCGGACTTTCCAAATAACTCTCGCATATATAAATTTGGAAACCATTTCATGTCGTCGTTAATAATTTATAACGATCTATCATTATTTTTACTTTACCTACACATCCTAAACATAACAGTATATTTTACTCTTCCATTTTTCAATTTACACCAAATGTATATTTGGTTTCATTATTTTTCTAACGAAGATCCATTCCTTAGAAATGCAAATTTCTAATCTTATTATTTATATTAAAAAATGTAAATTTCTATTCCTATTTTATTTACATTGAGAAATGTTAACTTATACTTCAATATATTATTATATTGAAAATGTAACCTTTATTTCACATTCCATTTACATTGGAAAATATAAATTCCTAATCATTCTTTTGTTAACATTGAAAAATGTAAACTTTTTTATATGCATATAAAAACATAATTTCTACTTCATCCTTATTTACATTGAAAAATGTAGGTTTCTATATTACACCAATTACATATAAAAATGTAACTTCCTATTTTTCCTTTTATTTACATTAAGAAAAATGTAACTTTTCTAATATTTACATTAAGAAAAAAGTAAAAACTTTTATAATCCTTATCTTACTTTATTAGAAATGTGACCTTCCTTTATAACAAAATTGGAGGTGAAAATATTCATTTTGTTATTAACACATAACGGTGTGAAAATAACGTAAATTTCTAAGTTATCCATTTATATTTTGATATGGGCCAGACCTCTCACATTAGGCCTGCAACTCGTGGATGTTGGATTGGCCGGTCGGTTCCGGGCAGACTTCTACCACAAGTTGGGCTTAACCTCGTGTCTTGGCCCAATTTGTACTTGCGCACTTGGACCTCTCACATTAGGCCTAACGTTTGTGGCTGCTGGATATGCCGGTCGGGTCCGGGCAGACTTCCACCACAAATGTGACCTAACCTCGTGTCCAAGTACAATTTTAATTAATTACTATAATTGTTCTACTAAAAAAAAGTATTATTTTAAACTGTTTCTCATTTCAAAATCTCTTAATTTTGGAATATTCTATATTTCCAAAATAACTTAATTTCCAATATTATAACTTACCCTTTTCAAATCTTAATTAAACTTTGGACTTTCTCAATTATTATATTAATAATAATAAACCTTTCAAAATGTCTAATTCTTCTGATGTAAACAAAATGTGATGATTTTGTCTAATTTTTTTTTATAAACAAAATGTGATAATTTTGTCAATTCTTTCTAAATAACAAAATGTGGTAATTTTGTCAATTCTTTCTAATTCTTATTTGCATTAAGAAAAATGTAATCTTTTCTTAATTCTTATTTACATTGAGAAAATGTAGCCTTTCTAATTCTTATTTACAATAAGAAAATGTAAAACTTTTCTAATTCTTATTCACATAAAGAAAATGTAGACTTTTCTTAATTCTTATTTGCAATAAGAAAATGTAAACTTTTCTAATTCTTATTTACTCTAACATATATGACATATTTAACTAAATTGACAATTTAATCATAACATTCCTAATGAATGATATTTTTATAAAAATAAAGAAAATTATTTCTATTTTTATTAAAAATGTAAACTTCTAGTGTGTCATTAAATGTTCAACAAAAGGTATATTTTTCTATGTCATTCCAATTTCACCAAAAATAATTATTCTTGTGTCAATATAATCCCAACAAAAATGTATATTTTTGTGTGTCATTCTATTTTTAACGAAAATATAATATTTTGTGTCATTTCTTATTTCTAACCAATTGACAATGTAATAATGTCCATTTACTTCTAACAAATTGACAATGTATTAATGTCCATTTATATTTTCAACTAAATAACCATCAAAATGTCCTTTATAATATTTCAATCTATAATGACGGTGCAAATTTGTCCTTTTTCATTTTAACAAAATAAGGTGAAATAAATGTCCTTTATAATATTTCAACCTATAATGACGGTGCAAATTTGTCCTTTTTCATTTTAACAAAATAAGGTGAAATAAATGTCCTTTATAATATTTCAACCTATAATGACGGCGCAATTTGTCCTTTTTCATTTTAACAAAATAAGGTGAAATAAATGTCCTTTATAATATTTCAACCTATAATGACGGTACAAATTTGTCCTTTTTCATTTTAACAAAATAAGGTGAAATAAATGTCCTTTTTATAAATTACACACAAATGACAATGTAATAATGTCCATTTACTTCTAACAAATTGACAATGTATTAATGTCCATTTATATTTTCAACTAAATAACCATCAAAATGTCCTTTATAATATTTCAACCTATAATGACGGTGCAAATTTGTCCTTTTTCATTTTAACAAAATAAGGTGAAATAAATGTCCTTTATAATATTTCAACCTATAATGACGGTGCAAATTTGTCATTTTTAAATTACAACAAAAAGAACCATCTTAATTTGCCAATTCTAATCGACAAAATAACGATTTTACTAAATAACGATTTTATTAAATTCTAGTGGTCTATTTCATTTCAACCATTTTGTTTCAACACCAATACCATCACATCAACAAATTCACCTAACAGCAACATCAACCAAATAAGATTTCGTAGCAATCAGCAAATTTGGATTCCACAACATATATGTATAAAATTCACATGGTAAGGAATAATTTAATTTCAATAATTAAATATAGAAATCTCACCACTATTTTTCTGAATTTTCAAAGTCCTTGTTTCAACTTTTTGGTTTCAACGAAAATTGACAATTTTGCTCCACTATTTGGTTACAACAAAAATGATAAATTTTTGTTTCCAATCCTTTTGTCACAACAAAATAATATATTCGTTTCCTCTAATTTTATTATAACAAATACGATATATTTGTTTATAACAACCAAATTTTAACCAACATGAGAATTCTAATCCGCATATCAATACAACAGTATTATCAGCCAAATCAAATCACGTATGTAACAAACAGAATTTAGCGACATATAATTTCACAACACAAGTTCTAGAACAGATTACGTATCATGATTCAGTATTTTTAATTGTATATAAATAAATAAATAAACAGAATTTCTCACCTTGATTGGATATAGATCTAAAATTCGAACGTGCTCAGAATTGGTCCAAATTGCTTTCAAGAAGTCCTATTCGATGCAACGGTTCAAACGGATCTGAAATTTTCCTTGAGTTTTGATTTCGCCTAAATTCGCAGCAAGTTCTATATATATCCCTACCTCTTCTAGAATGTAGAGGACATTGTCACGTTCACGATGGCTCCTTTAATTACTTCAGCCGTGAGTTTTCAACTTTTGATTCAAAACTAGAGTTCAACTTTCCTTCGAATCGGTTGTACGACGGGGAAATCGGATTGCACCACGTCGGAGATGGAGGAGGCGCGCCTGCCGATGGTGGTGGAGAGTGCTTCAAGTTCCTCTAAAGGATCAATGGTTTTTTTTTTATGTGGACAAGAGGAAGGATTTTTAAATTCATAGAAGAGAACTACAGAGCAAAAATTGAGGAATGGAATTGAGTAGGATATGTGATTTATTTCTGAAAGGGCTCTTTACATACGGTAGGCTATGAAAGAAATAAATTTACTGACTAGGAATGAGGTGTCGGTCTAATTAATTTTTTTTATTTGTGACGAATTTTGGGACTAAGTTAAATTCACTTGAAAATTGGAAATTATGAAACATAAAGAGAAAGCAACGTATATAAATATATATATATATATATATATATTAGTAAGGAAGGGGAGAGAGAGACCTGTAAGTGCATGTATTTCAAATGTAGTATGCGTTTTGATAATTAATTATGAAACATAAAGAGAAAGCAACCTTTATATATATATATATATATATTAATTAGTAAGGAAGGGGGGAGAGAGTAGAGAATAAATGCACAAGTTATTTCCCCTATATGCCTCTTTGTATTTATAACAAATTAAATGCTTGCTTTTTTTTTCTAATTGTTTAAATTATGCACCCTTCTAAATTTCAAAACATGCAATATTAAATAACGTAATGCCATGTTTACATATAATGACACATTTATCCCCCCTTTTTTTATTTTTTATTTTCAAATTTCAAAAGTATCCGCAGTTTGTACTTAAGTGGATAGAGAGAAAATTATACACAAAATAAAGAACAGTTGGTTATTTATAATATTAGATTATTTTTTCCATTAATTCAAGAAAGAGCCCATCATCTCCTATTCACATTTCAAAATAAAACAAGAAAAGACAAAACGGGAAGGTATTCAATTGGATAGACATGAATAAAAAGAATAGAAATATACACGTAGGTTCATTTTAATATTAATAACATACCAATTGGCTTCCAATGTTTCTTTTTATTTAATTCCATTGTAACGTTTCACACATTACTCCTATGGTTATTTGAAAAATTTGTTGCCCGAAATGCAGTGTGTTACAGTGTTTATTTATCATCGAATTTCAAAAGCAAATCAAAAAGAAAAGAGAATAAATATAAAGGATTAAATGCATTCATTATATGAACAAAGTATCTATTACAATAATTATTTAAATGGCAGAATATATTATTTAGAACTATTCTATTTTAAATATTTAATGAACTGCAATCTTATTCGGTAAATCCTGTAATGGAAAAAAAAAATAAGATATGAATTGAAATTGCGATTGTCATTATTAAAGGTTGTCTATAAAAGTAAATGTAAGGTTACCTAAATTGTCTGTTTACATCTAATTTACTTAACCTTGAATCAAAAATGAATGGGAAATTGTAATTCTTCGAAATTAAGAAATGAAATAAGTTTAGTTCATATTTTAGAGTTTGCTAATTATTTCATTCATTAGAATGATGGTTGACACATGGATTTCCATGTTTTAGTTAGGTCAAAACCTTATAAATTACAAAATGTTAAAGTATAAGAGATAAATATATATAATTACACCCAAGGGAAAGATATATACAAAATAAGGATAAGTATCATATATATATATATTCTTTTTCTCTTTTTTACTGCCCTTAAAAAAAGTTTCTTATAAATGCATGCCATGCTGTTTCGCATTCAAGGTTGAAACGGAAGAATAGGTATGTGTTAATGAGATATTCAATTTCATAATATTTTAAACCAAAAAAATGAATTGGTTGAGATCCACAAATTGAGATGATTAAGTTTAACGTCAAAACCATTTCAGCGTTACCATACCTATTATTTCTAACATGACATTATTAAATAAATGACGTTCCTTATATAACGACATTATCATGGCATTCCTAATAGTAATATCTTTTCACAAAGATGACATTTTCTAATAAATAACGCTTCTATTAACCTGGCATTTCAAATGAAATGATATTTTTGTATAAATGACATTTCCTAAGCAAATTATATTTTTAATCTAATATAACATGTCTTAACAAAATGAACATTTTTAACATTTCCAGTCTTTATGATTTAAAATAAATTACTTTAAATATCAAAAACCCATTAAAATAACTTAAAATAAAATTTTAAATTTACCCTAAAATTCAGGGTTGTTACAGTCTCCCCCACTTAAAATCTTTTCGTCCTCGAAAAGGAACGAAGTTAAAAATGTTTAATTATCGTACTCAATTTTTCATTCTTTATTATTCATTCATTGGTTTAAATAATTTCATAGTTGAACTAATAATTATACTACACAATCATCAATCAATTGGTTGATTAGCTTTTGAAATATATAACTTTATATATTCAAAAATCATATTTTCTAAAATAGATTATAAATACGTATATTATAAGCTTGTTACTCTCAACTCATTCTAGGGTATTACTAACCCCATCTCTAATGAGTTTCCTCATTCTAGGATACTGCTGATCCTATCTCTAATGAGTATTCTTAATGGATATCACTAATCCAATCTCTGATGAGTATTTTGTTCCGTTCTAACGAGTTGTACCCCAAAGATTTGGATTTAACCAAAGCTCTGATACCAACTGTAACGGTCTTGGTCGATTTCACGATCGATCGGGTCGGGTGAAACCGGGGCCGTTACATACCCCATCCTACTATGTCGCCATACTAGTTCTACAATCAAAACCGCATGAGGTCATATTGGAAATTGGGTTTCCATCATGAGTCAAGGCTAGGGAGGAGCTCCTTACCGATTCGAGACACTCCGGCTAATGTCTCAGGATTCCCCGCAGTGAACCCTTGGAAAGCTGCAGGGCCGGTCCGCGCATACGATTTTGCAGATTAGTTATTCTTGAACACATGTTTCCCGATCCTATAGGACTTAATATTCGAGGCGCCTCATTCCGTCATCCACATAAGTAAAATGCCGGGCCGTGTAAAACCCAAACACCATTTCTAGCTAGAAAGAAATGTGCTGCTCTCCCTGCATTCTCTTCTCCAGTTTTAGACTCCAACCGGGGTATGAGGCTCGCGAAGCTACGTTGTACACAAAGCTACGCCTAAACGGGTCGTGCTTTGATCATCAACCACAAGGCCTGCTTTTCAACAACCCTTGATCATTTGCATCTTAGCATGCCACTTTGTCAATCCATACCATACCATTGATTCCTACCAACATATAACCTCTAAGCTCGTACGTCTTAGAGAAGGGTTTTAAACACCAAACAGATATATATTAGCAGAGATCAACGAATACCGCATAAAGGAATACGACGTCAGACATACAATCCATTTTCAAGTCCGTTTTGGGTTTGAACGAAACCGGAGGCACCTTATTCCTCGCATATCCGAACAATCAACAAGTAGTCTGGACGACCACCATTGTAGCCCCTTCAAGGTAGCTAATTGTAATAACCCGGAAAATCTGGGCCAGTTTAAAATTTTTATTTTGGCAATTTTGGCGAATTTTGATTATTTAAAATGAATTATTTTAAATAATATCGACGGGAAAATTTATTTTTAATATTATTCGAACATATATATTATATACGCGTCGTCGTTAGAATATAAATATTTATATATAATTATAAATAGAATTGAAAATGGCGCGGTAGTTCGATAATTCGATTTCAAACTTCAATTGAATGTACCGGGTGCAAAACAATCCGGATTTTAGTGAAACCAAAAACATTAGAATCTAATTGATGATATCTTTCCAACGAATCCGAATAATCAAAATTTGATGGCGGGAATCAAAAGATATGTCCAGTTGAAAATTCTGAATAGTCGCTATGGAATTCAGGCCCTTAAAAATGGAAATTTTGCAAACGACCTCGGATTTCAACGAAACCACTTTTGTTGGGTCCGTGATGTTGAGTTATTGCTAGATTCCAAATTTCATAATTTTTTGAATCAATATGTGAGCGTGGCAAAGGAAAACGCGTTTGACCGGTTTCAGTTGATTTTAATCGACTGGAAATTGGCCATTTTTCTAACGGTCTCAGAATTCGACGAAACTAGTTTTGTTATGACCGTATCGTCAATACGAAGCTAGAAAATATTTTTCTGGAATTTTTAAAGTTAGCATGTGACCCCAGTAATTTGAAATGTACGTTTAAAATTCAATATAATGATTTAAATTTAAATTTAACGGAAACTGATTCAAACAGTCGAATCAGCCTACGATACATATCCCATTGTGTTCGGAATGGGGGTAAAATGCTAAGGACGTCAGGCGGTGGGCCTCGTTTCGAATTCGTATTTAAAGGTCAACCTTTTTTTCGAATTAAATAATTAAAATAAAATAAAATAAAAATATATAATATTTTTCCCCTTTATTGGTTCTGCCCCCCCCCCCCAATTCTTCATTTCTACAGATCGCTCAAAAAAAAAAAAAAAAAAAAAGAGAGAGGCGAAGCAGAAGGTGGCGACGGGGTCGGAGATGAGCCGCCGCCCTCCCCAGGGGCCACCGCGCCTCATCGGAGCCCCCCCCCTCTTCCCCCTCGATTTGAAAATCGCGCGAGCCCCCGAATCGAGCCATCGGAGCACGATGGCGCCACCATACCAGCGCCGCACTCCTCCAGCTCCGACGCCCTCCGCGAGCCACCTGCCTCCGACGCAGCGCCGACCGCCAGTCAGCCTCCACCCCCATGCTCTATTCGCTGAAAAAGAATGCAGTAAGTTTTCCACCCTTTTTACTTTGTTTATTAAAACTGATTTATACATTGTTTAAAAATGAAAAGATTAGATTTTTTTTAATTTAAGAAAGGCTTAGATTTCGAAATATAAAAAGGTTTGATGATTTTTAAATAACATAGAATTTTAAAAATAGAAAATATGGTTGTTTTAAAAATATAAACGGAAGTTGTTTTGAATATAAACATAGCAATGTTTTGAAAATAAAATTAGAATTGATTTTAGAAATAGTAAGGTTTTTAAAGTATAAACAGAAAATAAAATTGCGATTTACATGTGATGTAAAATGAGACTTTTCGTTGTGGGAAAATTGGGTTTTTTCATAATAGAAAAGATTAGATTTTTGAAATTGAAAAGGCGAAATCTTTATGTATAGAAGAACGAAATAAAAATATGATTTTTATCTATTGAACTTCGAAATAAAAATAGATTTTTATCTATTGAACTTCGAAATAAAAATATGATTTTTATCTATTGAACTTCGAAATAAAAATATGATTTTTATCTATTGAACTTCGAAGTAAAAATATGATTTTTAAATATTGAATAGCGAACTAAAAATTCGATTTTTATATATTGGATAGCGAACTAAAAATTCGATTTTTATATATTGAATAAAGAAGTCAAAATTCGATTTTTACATATGTAGAGGATCCGGGCAACGAAGATGACAAAGATGCGATAGCAATGAAGATTTCTATCAATGAAGTGCCGTGGAGCTAGGATAGCTATATGTGAGAATTTCTCACCTTTCAATTTCTTTTATAATTATATATATATACTAGGATGCAGACGGTGCTTAGTAGCACCCGACACAATCGTCCACAGACCATGGACTTGTTTGTTTGGTTGCATAGATTAGTTATATGATTTGATTTGAATTTGGTTGTTTGGTGATTTTGATTGATGTGTGAATGGCGTGGGCCTTCACTAGACCGGGGATAAGGCTAGGCCTCGTCCCGTTTCTAGTATCGTGCCGTTATGCTGCCGAAATTTTCTAAAATAAGTTAGAAAATAAAAAGATCATTTTATTGTGTAAATGAATAATAGAAATTCATATGTTGGAATAAAATGTTTTATCGTTAAGAATATAATTTTTAACGTGAGAATGAATATAGTGAAAGTGAATAAAATAAAATATTCATTTACAAACCAAACGGTTTGTTTATGTACACCTATTTGAAGGACATTGATTGGGTCGATAAATTTTACACATCGCCCAACAGCACAAATAAAATATGTGTTTGATTGTTTGAAACCCCACACGGGTGTTGGGATGAAATTTGAAGTTCACTCATCCTGATTGATTGAATATGTCGATCGGTTGATTGACAGACTGTTTTAAGCGTTGGATATCTATATTTGATGCTTATACAGTGTAGTGCACTTTGGTTGATGGTTGATTATTTTTCCATGCTATTATATACATGTGTTGTATGAAAATCCATATAATTAACTTTATATGGTAATTGATTGGGCCTCATTCCAGTTTTAAAATAGAAATATTCGAAATAGAAATATTCGAAATGGAATATTTGAAAATATCAATATATGAAGCCGTGTTGATTAGATTGACGCCATTTTGACGTGAACGATATTTATATCGATTTTATTCATTTTATAATGAATATCGAAAGTGATTTCAAAATCTGATATTTCGAAATGAATTGAATTGAAAACGATTTCGAAATGAATTGAATTGAAAACGATTTCGAAATGAATTGAATTGAAAACGATTTCGAAATGAATTGAATTTAAAACGATTTCGAAATGAATTGAATTGAAAACGATTTCGAAATGAATTGAATTGAAAACGATTTCGAAATGAATTGAATTGAAAACGATTTCGAAATGAATTGAAAACGAATTCAAATTGAATTGAAAGCAAATGGAAATGAATTCAAATTGAATTGAAATTTGAATTGAATAGAAATGAATTTTAAACGAATTTATAAAGAAGAATTCAATTTTGATTTGAATTGAAAAGGAAGTTGAAATTGCTTTTGAAACGAATTTAAAACTATTTATATAATTCGTTTTAAATAGAAATCGACGAAATATATTATATATATATTATATATATAATATAATGGCCTGAATAGAACGCGCCGCGCCGCGGCAGTTCGTGAATTTCGACCATTTATTTCAAACGGACATTGCGGGAGATCCGACCGTCGGATTCTCCTAAAACCGGGACCGTTGGGTTCGTATCGAAAAGAGCTTTCTAACGAATGTGATAAATTAGAAATCTAACGGTTGGATTTGGAATTATGTCCGAATCAAATTGGAAAAAGGTCGCTATACGTGCAGTTCGATGGCCATTGGTGGAAATCGACTGTACGGGCCTTGATAAAATTATTAAAAATAATAATAAATTGTGTAAAATCATAAGAAATGATTTGGGAAAAATTGGGATGAAAAACTCCATATTTGAAAAGATAAAAATAGATTTTTATCGAAATGAACTGGTTTTAAACTAGAATTATAATTCTATTTATTTTTAAATAAATAAATTGAATTTAAAAAGGGTTTTGAAAATAACCAGAATTTCCAATGATTGCATTGGAGTGGATTTGAATCGAAATTGTCTTTGGATTATTTCGATGTTGGAATTCGGGATTATACGGATGTTGTTATGGAAATTTGAAAGATATATATTTATATCGTTATTTCCAATACGACATTTGTTAGTCGTAGAATTCGATATTGAATATAAGCCGATATATTTTCTATTCAGAGCCTTGTATTGAATATCGAATGTGATTTGGGTTTGTCGTGAGTGGTGTCTTCACTAACACTGTTCTTGAACCCAGTTGAGAAAAGGTTAAATCTTTTTATTTAGATTTAATGAAGTGTACCAATTAAATAATATTTAATTGGAATTGAATTGATATTGATTTTTGGGTTTATCGTGGACAGTGTTTTAAATAACACTCGTTCTTTAACCCGATAATCAATGGGATGTGACTTTGGGTTTATCGTGAACTGTGTTTTAAATGACACTGATTCTTTAACCCAGTCAAAGATTAAAACTAAGTGGAGTTTTAATGAATCTTTAATTAGATTGAAAAGATCGAGAATGGAGTATCACCAGTTTTATTCCAGGCGATAGTTAAATCTTTAATTAGATTTGAACGTGAAAAGGTAATTGAATTTACCGATAACACCGTGGTGTTAGATATGAAGTATGACCAGTTTTACTTCATGGGATGAATAGGTTGGGATTGGGAAATAAAATAAATGATTACTTCGGTGTGGTTCGCTAATCCCGACTAGTTTGAATTGATATTCAAAGGAGATTAAAGAACAAATTTAAAGAATTTATCTTGGATAAAATTAATGGGAACTTTTCCCAAAGTATAGGAAATTTTGAATAAAAGAATATTCTGAATTGGAATGAGGCGTATGTTGTGTTTGTGTAACACTTTTATAATATATACGCGAGTTATTCAGAAAGACCGGGTTTATCCCATTCTGAATAACTGATTCGACGTGGTGTCGAAGATGAAGACGATGGTCGAAGACCGGAGGTCTTCACGTCGTTTGGGTGATTACTGATGATCTTGATTGGGCTGTACACCCAAGAAGATGGAAACAGTTGGTGATCGTCCAGACGTACTTGGAGATCGATGGATATGCGGGGTACTAGGTGCCTCCGGTTTCGTTCAGACCCAGAACGGACTTGTAAATGGACTGTGTGTCTGACATTGGATTTTAGTCTGTGTGATTGATTTCTATTAAATATATATCTGTTTGGCGGCGGAGAATTTATTCTCTTGCTTAACGCCCTTCTCTGAGACGTACGAGCTCAGGGGTTATATACTGATGGATATCAAACACATAGAGTGAATTGCCTGTGTGGCATGCCTAAGTGGCAATAGATCGAGGCTTCTGTTGAAAAGCAAAGTCTTGTGGTGATGATCAAAGCACAGCCTGTGTGGCACAGCTTTGTGTAACGTGAATTCGCGAGTTTCACACCCGGTATGAACTAAAAACGGGAGACGGACCTCAGGGAGGACTTGCGTTTCTTTCTAGTTAGAAGTGGCGTCAGTGGTTTTACACGCCCTGACGAGTTTGACTTATGTGGTTGTTGCTGTTGCGAGGCGCCTCGGTTATATCGGTTTCGGCCGATGCATTCTGGTTGGTAGACGGACCAGACTTACACCCCATAGGGTGGGGAAACGTAGTGTTCAGGCATTTTAATCCACATCGGTGGACCGGCCCTGTCGCTCCAAGGGCCCACCTGAGTCTGGGTCCTGTGGCTCGGGCTAGAGAGTCACGAATCGGTTGAGGACTATCTTTTGCCTCGGTTCATAAACGGAAATCCAATTTCCAAATACGTGACATTTGCGGTTTTAATTGTAGAGCCTAGTATGGCGACATAGTGGGATGGGGCGCTCATGCCGCCTATGATTGATACTTATGATTTGAAGTTGTTTTATACACTATGCACTTATTATAGTATCAAATGATTTGTTTTAAACGTATCAAGCATTCTTTGGCTGTTATAAGGGAAAACCCTATCCTCGGCTGCGTTGCATTGTGTGATGGGACCTGGGTCTTATAACAGCTTCATTTTTCTTTATTTAGCATTGCGCTGTTTGTTTTATGCACTGGTATTCTTGGGAGGAAACCCGTTCCGTGTTATACGGCGTGGTCCCTTGATTTACCTAGCTTTAAAAATAAAGATTAATAACTGTTTTAGTTCTCACACCAGTCACATGACTGACCTGGAGTTTATTGTTTTAACCTAAACTCTGGGTGCCCTTATTTTGACACGGGCAGCTAGTAGTTTTGGTTTTGCAGATTTATATTCACAGGATCCTGGTTTACAGCTGGAACGATATCCGGAAAGCTTTGTATCCGTATATCTACTTCTAGTTGTGTATTGTATTATTTTTCGCTGCTATGTATTTAAATGTAATTTAAATCTCTGATATTTCTGTGTAATATTTATTTATACTCTGTATATTCTTGTAATCTGATGCATTGTTGTAATAACAATGAAATGTTCTTTTGTCTACGTTCTATTTTGTCGTGTTCTCAAACGATAGGGTGTTTCGAACGGTCTGGGTCGGTTTAGCGACTGGTTCGGACCGAGCGAAATTCCTGTTCGTCACATTTGGTATCAGAGCTTTGGTTTACAAAGCAGAAAACAAGGCACATTAGAACCGTACGAAAGAATTCATCAGATATTGGATTAGTAATATCCAATTAGAATGACTCGTTAGAGATGGGATCAGTAGTATCCTAGAACGAGTGTGAAGAGTATATTTTTAAAGTGAAGACAATTTTTGTTTTGAAAATTTAAAATCAATTATTCGTATTTGATTATTTATTCTATATTGATTAGGACAGTCCAGTATATAAAGAATTTGCATATACGCCTTGCAAACGTATATTCAAAGTTTTAATATACTGGATAGATATAGAATCACACTCTAGTCGCCCGAAGGTGATTCTGATGATTGTAGCTACATCATCAGAATTAATATTCGAGAGTCGAAGGTGTGATATTTATATACTTCCTATTGACTGGTGCGAGAACCAAAATTAGATAGGGCCTATTGTTGTGATTTGGCATCAAGAACATGATTTTTGTATACGTATTAAAATTATGAATTTGAAACTCTAATTCAATAATTGATTGATGTTTGTGTTGTTTGTTCACTTGTTTGCTCATTTTGAACCATTATGCCTAATCGAACCAAATATTGAACTATATTGAAAATTGGTCGCATCTGCTTGCATATACATGTATATCATTGAACAGGTCATAGCAAGGAGGCTAGAGCAGAGAATAAAATTTGTTTGCCCGACAAATAGGTACATGTTTAATACATAATTTACTGTTTTGTTTGGGTGATGATGATTTTATGAGCCTATTGGCTAGCCGCTTGGCTTTTTCTTTTTCTTTTTGAGATCTGAAGGACCGGGGAAGCTATTTGAAATTCCCCGATGCTCCCGGTGCAGGGGAGGTTATGGCGAAATTTTTCGAAAATTTAGGGTGTTAGCCAAATTTTTGAAATTTTGAAAATTCTCAGAAACTGAAAAGTTGGAGAATGGAAGCCAGATCGAGCGTAGAGTTGATTAATCAAACCACTTTCGACTTTGTTCCTTTTCGGGGACGAAAAGTTTTAAGTGGGGGAGATTGTAATAACCCGGAAAATCTGGGCCAGTTTAAAATTTTTATTTTGGCAATTTTGGCGAATTTTGATTATTTAAAATGAATTATTTTAAATAATATCGACGGGAAAATTTATTTTTAATATTATTCGAACATATATATTATATACGCGTCGTCGTTAGAATATAAATATTTATATATAATTATAAATAGAATTGAAAATGGCGCGGTAGTTCGATAATTCGATTTCAAACTTCAATTGAATGTACCGGGTGCAAAACAATCCGGATTTTAGTGAAACCAAAAACATTAGAATCTAATTGATGATATCTTTCCAACGAATCCGAATAATCAAAATTTGATGGCGGGAATCAAAAGATATGTCCAGTTGAAAATTCTGAATAGTCGCTATGGAATTCAGGCCCTTAAAAATGGAAATTTTGCAAACGACCTCGGATTTCAACGAAACCACTTTTGTTGGGTCCGTGATGTTGAGTTATTGCTAGATTCCAAATTTCATAATTTTTCGAATCAATATGTGAGCGTGGCAAAGGAAAACGCGTTTGACCGGTTTCAGTTGATTTTAATCGACTGGAAATTGGCCATTTTTCTAACGGTCTCAGAATTCGACGAAACTAGTTTTGTTATGACCGTATCGTCAATACGAAGCTAGAAAATATTTTTCTGGAATTTTTAAAGTTAGCATGTGACCCCAGTAATTTGAAATGTACGTTTAAAATTCAATATAATGATTTAAATTTAAATTTAACGGAAACTGATTCAAACAGTCGAATCAGCCTACGATACATATCCCATTGTGTTCGGAATGGGGGTAAAATGCTAAGGACGTCAGGCGGTGGGCCTCGTTTCGAATTCGTATTTAAAGGTCAACCTTTTTTTCGAATTAAATAATTAAAATAAAATAAAATAAAAATATATAATATTTTTCCCCTTTATTGGTTCTGCCCCCCCCCCCCCAATTCTTCATTTCTACAGAACGCTCAAAAAAAAAAAAAAAAAAGAGAGAGGCGAAGCAGAAGGTGGCGACGGGGTCGGAGATGAGCCGCCGCCCTCCCCAGGGGCCACCGCGCCTCATCGGAGCCCCCCCCTCTTCCCCCTCGATTTGAAAATCGCGCGAGCCCCCGAATCGAGCCATCGGAGCACGATGGCGCCACCATACCAGCGCCGCACTCCTCCAGCTCCGACGCCCTCCGCGAGCCACCTGCCTCCGACGCAGCGCCGACCGCCAGTCAGCCTCCACCCCCATGCTCTATTCGCTGAAAAAGAATGCAGTAAGTTTTCCACCCTTTTTACTTTGTTTATTAAAACTGATTTATACATTGTTTAAAAATGAAAAGATTAGATTTTTTTAATTTAAGAAAGGCTTAGATTTCGAAATATAAAAAGGTTTGATGATTTTTAAATAACATAGAATTTTAAAAATAGAAAATATGGTTGTTTTAAAAATATAAACGGAAGTTGTTTTGAATATAAACATAGCAATGTTTTGAAAATAAAATTAGAATTGATTTTAGAAATAGTAAGGTTTTTAAAGTATAAACAGAAAATAAAATTGCGATTTACATGTGATGTAAAATGAGACTTTTCGTTGTGGGAAAATTGGGTTTTTTCATAATAGAAAAGATTAGATTTTTGAAATTGAAAAGGCGAAATCTTTATGTATAGAAGAACGAAATAAAAATATGATTTTTATCTATTGAACTTCGAAATAAAAATAGATTTTTATCTATAGAACTTCGAAATAAAAATATGATTTTTATCTATTGAACTTCGAAATAAAAATATGATTTTTATCTATTGAACTTCGAAGTAAAAATATGATTTTTAAATATTGAATAGCGAACTAAAAATTCGATTTTTATATATTGGATAGCGAACTAAAAATTCGATTTTTATATATTGAATAAAGAAGTCAAAATTCGATTTTTACATATGTAGAGGATCCGGGCAACGAAGATGACAAAGATGCGATAGCAATGAAGATTTCTATCAATGAAGTGCCGTGGAGCTAGGATAGCTATATGTGAGAATTTCTCACCTTTCAATTTCTTTTATAATTATATATATATACTAGGATGCAGACGGTGCTTAGTAGCACCCGACACAATCGTCCACAGACCATGGACTTGTTTGTTTGGTTGCATAGATTAGTTATATGATTTGATTTGAATTTGGTTGTTTGGTGATTTTGATTGATGTGTGAATGGCGTGGGCCTTCACTAGACCGGGGATAAGGCTAGGCCTCGTCCCGTTTCTAGTATCGTGCCGTTATGCTGCCGAAATTTTCTAAAATAAGTTAGAAAATAAAAATATCATTTTATTGTGTAAATGAATAATAGAAATTCATATGTTGGAATAAAATGTTTTATCGTTAAGAATATAATTTTTAACGTGAGAATGAATATAGTGAAAGTGAATAAAATAAAATATTCATTTACAAACCAAACGGTTTGTTTATGTACACCTATTTGAAGGACATTGATTGGGTCGATAAATTTTACACATCGCCCAACAGCACAAATAAAATATGTGTTTGATTGTTTGAAACCCCACACGGGTGTTGGGATGAAATTTGAAGTTCACTCATCCTGATTGATTGAATATGTCGATCGGTTGATTGACAGGCTGTTTTAAGCGTTGGATATCTATATTTGATGCTTATACAGTGTAGTGCACTTTGGTTGATGGTTGATTATTTTTCCATGCTATTATATACATGTGTTGTATGAAAATCCATATAATTAACTTTATATGGTAATTGATTGGGCCTCATTCCAGTTTTAAAATAGAAATATTTGAAATAGAAATATTCGAAATGGAATATTTGAAAATATCAATATATGAAGCCGTGTTGATTAGATTGACGCCATTTTGACGTGAACGATATTTATATCGATTTTATTCATTTTATAATGAATATCGAAAGTGATTTCAAAATCTGATATTTCGAAATGAATTGAATTGAAAACGATTTCGAAATGAATTGAATTGAAAACGATTTCGAAATGAATTGAATTGAAAACGATTTCGAAATGAATTGAATTGAAAACGATTTCGAAATGAATTGAAAACGAATTCAAATTGAATTGAAAGCAAATGGAAATGAATTCAAATTGAATTGAAATTTGAATTGAATAGAAATGAATTTTAAACGAATTTATAAAGAAGAATTCAATTTTGATTTGAATTGAAAAGGAAGTTGAAATTGCTTTTGAAACGAATTTAAAACTATTTATATAATTCGTTTTAAATAGAAATCGACGAAATATATTATATATATATTATATATATAATATAATGGCCTGAATAGAACGCGCCGCGCCGCGGCAGTTCGTGAATTTCGACCATTTATTTCAAACGGACATTGCGGGAGATCCGACCGTCGGATTCTCCTAAAACCGGGACCGTTGGGTTCGTATCGAAAAGAGCTTTCTAACGAATGTGATAAATTAGAAATCTAACGGTTGGATTTGGAATTATGTCCGAATCAAATTGGAAAAAGGTCGCTATACGTGCAGTTCGATGGCCATTGGTGGAAATCGACTGTACGGGCCTTGATAAAATTATTAAAAATAATAATAAATTGTGTAAAATCATAAGAAATGATTTGGGAAAAATTGGGATGAAAAACTCCATATTTGAAAAGATAAAAATAGATTTTTATCGAAATGAACTGGTTTTAAACTAGAATTATAATTCTATTTATTTTTAAATAAATAAATTGAATTTAAAAAGGGTTTTGAAAATAACCTGAATTTCCAATGATTGCATTGCAGTGGATTTGAATCGAAATTGTCTTTGGATTATTTCGATGTTGGAATTCGGGATTATACGGATGTTGTTATGGAAATTTGAAAGATATATATTTATATCGTTATTTCCAATACGACATTTGTTAGTCGTAGAATTCGATATTGAATATAAGCCGATATATTTTCTATTCAGAGCCTTGTATTGAATATCGAATGTGATTTGGGTTTGTCGTGAGTGGTGTCTTCACTAACACTGTTCTTGAACCCAGTTGAGAAAAGGTTAAATCTTTTTATTTAGATTTAATGAAGTGTACCAATTAAATAATATTTAATTGGAATTGAATTGATATTGATTTTTGGGTTTATCGTGGACAGTGTTTTAAATAACACTCGTTCTTTAACCCGATAATCAATGGGATGTGACTTTGGGTTTATCGTGAACTGTGTTTTAAATGACACTGATTCTTTAACCCAGTCAAAGATTAAAACTAAGTGGAGTTTTAATGAATCTTTAATTAGATTGAAAAGATCGAGAATGGAGTATCACCAGTTTTATTCCAGGCGATAGTTAAATCTTTAATTAGATTTGAACGTGAAAAGGTAATTGAATTTACCGATAACACCGTGGTGTTAGATATGAAGTATGACCAGTTTTACTTCATGGGATGAATAGGTTGGGATTGGGAAATAAAATAAATGATTACTTCGGTGTGGTTCGCTAATCCCGACTAGTTTGAATTGATATTCAAAGGAGATTAAAGAATAAATTTAAAGAATTTATCTTGGATAAAATTAATGGGAACTTTTCCCAAAGTATAGGAAATTTTGAATAAAAGAATATTCTGAATTGGAATGAGGCGTATGTTTTGTTTGTGTAACACTTTTATAATATATACGCGAGTTATTCAGAAAGACCGGGTTTATCCCATTCTGAATAACTGATTCGACGTGGTGTCGAAGATGAAGACGATGGTCGAAGACCGGAGGTCTTCACGTCGTTTGGGTGATTACTGATGATCTTGATTGGGCTGTACACCCAAGAAGATGGAAACAGTTGGTGATCGTCCAGACGTACTTGGAGATCGATGGATATGCGGGGTACTAGGTGCCTCCTGTAACGACCCGAATTTTAACCATTTTAATTTGTATATTTAATTATGTTTTTAAATATTTTAATTGAGGTATTAATGGATCTTAAATATTTATCGATAATATTTTGTAAAATTATTTACTGTCCTTAATGTATAATAGAAAAGAAACGGTATAATATACGGAGCGGTATATAATTGTTTTACGGTAAGTGAGTGTGCGTCGTGCGACAAATCATATAGACAACATAATATGATTAATGATAATAACCAACTTATAATAAGTCATGAATGGTGGAATTGCGAATACAGCAAACCTCAATGCAGATAATAGAAAAAATGAACTATATCAAATGATGTATGTGTGCATATCGTGGATGCGGGCGTGGTATATATCTACTTGACCATGCATGTTTAAATTGACCTTTTATATCATTCTCTCACCCATATACAAACCGTAGATATGTACAACGTCAATAAGAAATGCCCAACCAAATTTATTTAATAACAAAGTATGTACCAAAGCAGAAAGAAACAAAGCCATTTAAGTAAAACTCAACCATGTTGGATATATTCACGAAGAACAAAAGAATTCATTCAAATATTTTAATGCAGCATTGACTTGTTTCTTTCACAAAATAGTAACAGACAAATGTACCCATTAGCACAGTGAAAAATCAAGAGACGGTACATGAATAGCTAAGACACTGCACAGTTTAAACAAGTATGAATATATATATTCATACATCAATAAGTACAATGAACAGATAATGGAAAATATATGTATAATTATATATCAAACCTATACAGTAAAATGTACGGCTAGAAAGATCAAAAATATGTATAATTTGCTACAGACCATCGAAACAAAAAAATATATATATATATATATACATCCACAAGTACTTGAGCCTAATACATTGAAAGGAAACCGTCTTAATCTATGAAGTAGAAGGCGCAGGCCTATCACTGCGCTTGAGGTCCTTGTGCTGTCTTCAGCAACAAGAACACACCTTTATAAGATCTGCCAGAGTGCCAATCTAGGGGAAAGGAATCACTGCCAATTCCATGTGCAAACTTTTTCAAAGTGCCATGTGCAAACCTGGACGTCTGTCCTATATAAAAGAAAAAGGAAGGCTATGAGTAGCTGGAACTTTATGTATAGGTATAGATATAAAGAAAAGAAAGAACAATATATTATGATTTGATATTTCAAATGAACAGCAATTATGTATACACATTGGTACAATTGAATATATATATATATGTATATATATATATATATATATATAGGACAGTTTTCAAAATCTTTAAATTTGAATAGACAAGTTATAAGCCTATACGGCAAAAGTAAGATTTACTTCAGATTTCGCTATCTAATACAATTTAGAAATCCGAGCACAAAAATCCACAATATAAAATTTAAATGTAGCATGTCTTGTTCCAATCATGAACAGTGAAAACACAGTTTTCATTTTCATGTACCTAAAATCTTGAACAGCGGAAAATCCTCAATAATACAATTTAAATCTTTGAAATGGAACATTTTAACTGTACGAGGATGATATGAATTGACAATGTATAGCAGTACCAAATATATATAGGATTCTGGTGTGTATATCTAGGTAGGGTTGCACATGGCAAAATCAAACAAAATTTGAAAATGTGAATTGAAACAAACAGAAAATCTTGTGTAAGAAATCCTAGCAATCCAAATCTGCAGTGAAATAACAATTCAACAGCTAAAATGAGTAAACAAGGTGTAGCTGAACCAAATCGAATAGGAACAGTTCGATTTGTACATTTTGCCCAGAAATTGCACATGGAAGATCCAATGAAAATCTGAAATCAATTCAATGGCTGATGTACACAGACAATGTAAATGCGAAAGGACAATTCATAACTAAATCTAATTTACATAGGGGAAATTCAATCCATGTGCATATCTGAACAGAACAGTATGTGAAATGACAATATAAAGCCTTCACATTTCCGCTAAGTACCACACAACAGTCAACATTCCTATCATCAACAGTTCGAGCATATGGCATGGCTGAAATGGGAAGATTTCCCCTAAAGAACTTAGACTGGACTAAATCTAAGACCTACGACGTTGATATCATTCTTATCATTTTCAAATTCAACTATAAATACACACAATCACTCAACAAAGTTCATCCATTCGAACAAACCAACACAAGATGAACCAGAGAAAAGAAATTAAAATAAATAATACTAAAATAGAGTAAAAAGGGAACTTAGCTTAATTTCGACGGAGGCTGTTTCAACTCAGAAGGGTTTGATTTCATCGTGATGCGGCAGGGGTTGATCGACGTGGGGAGAGTTGCTGAGGGTTCGGCGGGTTGTAGGGAGGTGGAGGAGCGCGAGGAGAGGGTTGCGACGAAATCAGAAAGGGGATTTAGGGTTTTCTTCTTTTTCGGTTTTAAGACAAAATTTGTGGCGGCTACGAAGTGATTAAGGGGATCGATGTTTTAGGGTTTTAAGTGGAAAGGGGGCGGGTTCAATCGGGTAATGGGCTGAACGGAAAAAGGTGAGGCCCAATCCTTTTTATTTTTATTTATTTAGTTAGAGTTTGCTTAGTTTAAATTTCATATAAATTTCAAAAATTGATTTCAAATGCATACGAAATCAGATTTTGACGAAACGAAAAACGTCGGGACCCTGAAGACGAGCACTACGCGATGGCTGAGGATTGAGCAGGGCAGGCAGCAGTTGGATTTTTCAGATAAATGAAATGTCGTCCAATTCAACTGAAAACAAGCAGATTTATCGATAAATCAAGTACAGGTGAGTTAATCTCACTCAGTTATTTCCCGCTTATATTTTATAAGTTGGGTTTTTATTTTTGTGTGCTATGGTTGCTTATGATTGACTGATTGCTGGTATACATTCAGTTATTGTTGAACTTATGAGATTAAACGTCGTTTAATTTCAATAAGATCCAAATCGTTATTTTTAACGATTGGTTCCAATTGAGGTAAGTTACCTCATTGGTCACGTTTATAAAACAAACGTGTTTTAATAAATGAATTGTTTGATTGTTATTATGGTTGACCTTGGATTGTCGTTATAAACTGTTATGAGACCATTATTGAATTGTTTTGATGGTTGAATATTGACCTGATGACTTACCATTTGTTTGGTTTAAACCAATGGGTATTATTGGTTGAGTGGTTGGCAGTACATGGCCTGTGAATTTACCATTTTATAAATATCGATCTACTCTCAGGTAAATCGACGAGTTAAGTTATAAAATATATTTTATAACTGGAAATAGATTTGTAAATCTATTATTTGAATTAAAGTTGTAAAAAAAGAAATAAATATTTATTATTTACGAATTGAGATATAAATGGGCTTTTAAATGATTTTATAAAGAAAAGTAATAATAATCTTATTTTTGATTTGGGCCAAGTTAACTATATTTGATATGTTTAATGGTAAACCTAATTATCCTTTTAATTTATAATGATTTAAAGAAATGAATTCAATGTAAAGCCGAGTAAGAAATAATTAATGGAGATAAAATTCAATTAAGAGATTATGGAGTGTTTATGGCCCAAGCGTTCGACGAACTTGGTAAATAAAGTTGGTAGGTAAGCATAAAGATTTGAATAAATGTTTTTACTAAATGTTTCAAATTTAGTAAGGCGAATCTGAATTGGAATGATACATTAAAGGGGCAAATCGATGAGATGTTCGAACAAGAGTTTCAAATATAAAGAGAAAGGTTGAATAACCCAGATTTGAAATCGAGATTTGAAACGAGACTTTGTATCGATAGTGATATGATAAGCTAATATTATTCTGAGGTAAGAAGGGGTCGATCAAGGTCTGAGAGGTAACTAAAATACCCCAACTTGTTTGGCCTCACTATTATCAAAGGACGGTATTAGTTTAGTGTAAGTGAAGATGATAAATTGATTTTTTCTTATCCAAGAAACACTGAACGCTAATGCAAGAATTTGGGGAAATTAAGGAATATTTCAATATTGTTTTAAAAAGGGATAAGAATATTGATTTCAAATTTATATCGAACCATTATTATTTAATTAGAGTGGATCGAATATAGTAGAGTTAATCAAATATAGTTAATCAAAAAGAATTCCATTGCGTACGACTGCTAGCTGCAGATAGCCTACGGCGGACGGATGTTTCCTGAGAGAATCAGGCGTAACCATTGTGATCGCTGCGACCTAGAGTCAAGCGAATAGAGTTAAGTCGAATAGTAGAATTGATTAACAACTTTGTTAAAAATATGTTTAAAGGGCCAGGTCATGCCAAGTACTGAATCAGTGATATCATTTTATTGACACATGTGTTATTTGATAGTTAAATCACCGACTATCAAAACCTGACCAATACGATTGTTGGTATGGAAAGACCGGGATCGAATTTATATTCGAAAACCATTCCGACCAACAAATACGTGAAGAGATCGGAAGATGGTCGAGATGGAGCATTGAAGACCGTGGATCTTCATAAGCGGAAGGACTACTAATAATCTTTGGTGAGCTCCTAGAGATAAACTGTGGTTCGGTCGTGGTTGGGAATCCACGGGTTGCAAGGACTACTCGCTACTGATCCATGGGGTGATTCCTATATGAGATGCAGTAGGGGGGTGCCTTCGGTTCATCCTGTTCCTAGATGACTTGTATGGACGAGTGTCTGACAAAGTATTTCCAAAGGAGATTACGTACGTTGATTTCTTCAAACGTACCATAGTTGATGGCGGAGAAATGGTTTTCTCTAGCCAAATAACTAGAGTATTTTTGTGGACGTCAATTAGTGATATCCAGAGGATCTGACGATGTGACATTCAAAGTGAATGGCGGCAGATGTTCGAGAAGAAATTCTGACTTCAAGCCTCATCAACCGGGAGATGACAAAAATCGGGCAGGCAGCATGGCTATGTGGGTCGCTCCCATTAGGGTGTATAATCACCTATCTAGAGAAATTCCTTTTGTTTCTTATTCTATCGATTCTGCCCATTCGGGAACGGTGGTTTGTCCAACCGTTGGTGATATACATTCGATACACTCAAGCGAAATGAGTGGTCGGTCATGTGAGGGCCGGGTTGCAAGACGTTCTTGTTGAACCCTGTGTATTCGCCTCTAGAGATACACGTGCGGAAGGTGGTCCCATACCTTGTCAAGTTGGAAAATCCAATATCCAATAAGCGCCTGCGATTTTCGATTTTATATTATATACGGGGAGCGTGAGATGCAAGCGTTCCTCTAGATTTGTTAATTATTTGTATCTAGACATTATCATAATATCAGATTAAGATATTGATTTCGAAAACTGGTTTGGGTCATCGTAAGGTAAAAACCGTCCGTGTTTATGTGTAGATCGGTCTTACGATTATCTTTTCTTTCGAAAGGATTTTAACTTTAAAATCAAGTTGTGTGATACTGTAAAATTGCTGTGCGAGTTTATCTCACTCTGGTTCACCAGACTGACCCGGTGTTTTGTAAATGCTCGGGTTAGCCCGGATGTACAGGTTCAGGTGATCAGGTACCGTGAAGTCCAGTGACGAGCTGAAGACGTTCAGACGAATGATATTCCGCTGTGTAATATATATATATATATATGAGGACATATTACCAAAACTGTCCAGATGTGTGTTGTACTCTGATGATTGTAAGTTTAAAGCTCTCAATAAAGATTTATATTCTATATTATATTTTGTTTCCGCTGCGATGTGAGACTCTGTGTTGTGTTGTTCCTTCTTCTTCTACTATTCTGATATTTCTTTCTTTCTTATCTCACCTTCTAATTTCTTTCTAATACTATCCAGTGTTTTTCGGTGTTGGAAGGTCGGCATGAGTTACGGTAAAGGTATTTATGTCGATTTTCGAGGCCGAAAATCGCCGGGTCGTTACAGTGGTATCAGAGCTATTGGTTTAAGAATAACCTTGGCTCTGTGGCGTAACTTGATAGAGATGGGGTTAGTAACACCCTAGATTGAGTTTGAGTGTATATATATATGAGAGCGTATTTGTAAATTTTATTTACAAATGTTTTGTATTATGTTCGTTGGTCGGTTCAAGTGTTGAGAAGCATAGAACTGACAAAGAATGCAATATTGTTTTGAAATGGGGTAAATGAAATAATTTTACCCAAATTATATTTTTGTTTAGTAAAGAAATAATTTTATCAAATTATTGTAATATTAGTGTGTTTGATCGATTTGAAAAGAATTCAAATCGGAATGCAAATTTGGATGGAAACCTAAATTTGTTGAGTGGAATTGAATTAAGAATGATATTGAAATTTAATTAAATAAATTGGGAATTTGATGAGTAAATGATAATCGAATAGAAATTAATCGATTAATGTTCAAATATGTGAAACCAAAGTAAATTATTAAATTAAGCATAAATTCAATTATTTTGATTGAGTTTGGTGGTGTATGGATGGTTGATTTGTATTGGTTTGGTGTTAGATTGTTTGAATATAAATTCACCGACGGTTTAATAAAAGTTGAATTATAATTCCGGTATAGTCAACTGGGGGGTAATCACATGGACTGAAGTTGAATAATCCCGTTCTGTGTTGCAAATGAATACTTCATGCTTGATTTTTGAAAATATTTATTTACGATATTAAATTGGGTTTCGATTTAAATTAAATTGGATTTAGAAGAAAATGGTTTTGTAACGTTCTTCCTTACCTTAGCAATTTCGAGGACGAAATTATTTTAAGGGGGAAAGAATGTAACGACCCGAATTTTAACCATTTTAATTTGTATATTTAATTATGTTTTTAAATATTTTAATTGAGGTATTAATGGATCTTAAATATTTATCGATAATATTTTGTAAAATTATTTACAGTCCTTAATGTATAATAGAAAAGAAACGGTATAATATACGGAGCGGTATATAATTGTTTTACGGTAAGTGAGTGTGCGTCGTGCGACAAATCATATAGACAACATAATATGATTAATGATAATAACCAACTTATAATAAGTCATGAATGGTGGAATTGCGAATACAGCAAACCTCAATGCAGATAATAGAAAAAATGAACTATATCAAATGATGTATGTGTGCATATCGTGGATGCGGGCGTGGTATATATCTACTTGACCATGCATGTTTAAATTGACCTTTTATATCATTCTCTCACCCATATACAAACCGTAGATATGTACAACGTCAATAAGAAATGCCCAACCAAATTTATTTAATAACAAAGTATGTACCAAAGCAGAAAGAAACAAAGCCATTTAAGTAAAACTCAACCATGTTGGATATATTCACGAAGAACAAAAGAATTCATTCAAATATTTTAATGCAGCATTGACTTGTTTCTTTCACAAAATAGTAACAGACAAATGTACCCATTAGCACAGTGAAAAATCAAGAGACGGTACATGAATAGCTAAGACACTGCACAGTTTAAACAAGTATGAATATATATATTCATACATCAATAAGTACAATGAACAGATAATGGAAAATATATGTATAATTATATATCAAACCTATACAGTAAAATGTACGGCTAGAAAGATCAAAAATATGTATAATTTGCTACAGACCATCGAAACAAAAAAAAATATATATATATATACATCCACAAGTACTTGAGCCTAATACATTGAAAGGAAACCGTCTTAATCTATGAAGTAGAAGGCGCAGGCCTATCACTGCGCTTGAGGTCCTTGTGCTGTCTTCAGCAACAAGAACACACCTTTATAAGATCTGCCAGAGTGCCAATCTAGGGGAAAGGAATCACTGCCAATTCCATGTGCAAACTTTTTCAAAGTGCCATGTGCAAACCTGGACGTCTGTCCTATATAAAAGAAAAAGGAAGGCTATGAGTAGCTGGAACTTTATGTATAGGTATAGATATAAAGAA
This sequence comes from Allium sativum, assembly GCA_030737875.1. Taxonomy (NCBI): domain Eukaryota; kingdom Viridiplantae; phylum Streptophyta; class Magnoliopsida; order Asparagales; family Amaryllidaceae; genus Allium; species Allium sativum. The sequence continues at coordinate 242,171,093 of CM060923.1, read as the reverse complement.
AAGAAAGAACAATATATTATGATTTGATATTTCAAATGAACAGCAATTATGTATACACATTGGTACAATTGAATATATATATATATATATATATAGGACAGTTTTCAAAATCTTTAAATTTGAATAGACAAGTTATAAGCCTATACGGCAAAAGTAAGATTTACTTCAGATTTCGCTATCTAATACAATTTAGAAATCCGAGCACAAAAATCCACAATATAAAATTTAAATGTAGCATGTCTTGTTCCAATCATGAACAGTGAAAACACAGTTTTCATTTTCATGTACCTAAAATCTTGAACAGCGGAAAATCCTCAATAATACAATTTAAATCTTTGAAATGGAACATTTTAACTGTACGAGGATGATATGAATTGACAATGTATAGCAGTACCAAATATATATAGGATTCTGGTGTGTATATCTAGGTAGGGTTGCACATGGCAAAATCAAACAAAATTTGAAAATGTGAATTGAAACAAACAGAAAATCTTGTGTAAGAAATCCTAGCAATCCAAATCTGCAGTGAAATAACAATTCAACAGCTAAAATGAGTAAACAAGGTGTAGCTGAACCAAATCGAATAGGAACAGTTCGATTTGTACATTTTGCCCAGAAATTGCACATGGAAGATCCAATGAAAATCTGAAATCAATTCAATGGCTGATGTACACAGACAATGTAAATGCGAAAGGACAATTCATAACTAAATCTAATTTACATAGGGGAAATTCAATCCATGTGCATATCTGAACAGAACAGTATGTGAAATGACAATATAAAGCCTTCACATTTCCGCTAAGTACCACACAACAGTCAACATTCCTATCATCAACAGTTCGAGCATATGGCATGGCTGAAATGGGAAGATTTCCCCTAAAGAACTTAGACTGGACTAAATCTAAGACCTACGACGTTGATATCATTCTTATCATTTTCAAATTCAACTATAAATACACACAATCACTCAACAAAGTTCATCCATTCGAACAAACCAACACAAGATGAACCAGAGAAAAGAAATTAAAATAAATAATACTAAAATAGAGTAAAAAGGGAACTTAGCTTAATTTCGACGGAGGCCGTTTCAACTCAGAAGGGTTTGATTTCATCGTGATGCGGCAGGGGTTGATCGACGTGGGGAGAGTTGCTGAGGGTTCGGCGGGTTGTAGGGAGGTGGAGGAGCGCGAGGAGAGGGTTGCGACGAAATCAGAAAGGGGATTTAGGGTTTTCTTCTTTTTCGGTTTTAAGACAAAATTTGTGGCGGCTACGAAGTGATTAAGGGGATCGATGTTTTAGGGTTTTAAGTGGAAAGGGGGCGGGTTCAATCGGGTAATGGGCTGAACGGAAAAAGGTGAGGCCCAATCCTTTTTATTTTTATTTATTTAGTTAGAGTTTGCTTAGTTTAAATTTCATATAAATTTCAAAAATTGATTTCAAATGCATACGAAATCAGATTTTGACGAAACGAAAAACGTCGGGACCCTGAAGACGAGCACTACGCGATGGCTGAGGATTGAGCAGGGCAGGCAGCAGTTGGATTTTTCAGATAAATGAAATGTCGTCCAATTCAACTGAAAACAAGCAGATTTATCGATAAATCAAGTACAGGTGAGTTAATCTCACTCAGTTATTTCCCGCTTATATTTTATAAGTTGGGTTTTTATTTTTGTGTGCTATGGTTGCTTATGATTGACTGATTGCTGGTATACATTCAGTTATTGTTGAACTTATGAGATTAAACGTCGTTTAATTTCAATAAGATCCAAATCGTTATTTTTAACGATTGGTTCCAATTGAGGTAAGTTACCTCATTGGTCACGTTTATAAAACAAACGTGTTTTAATAAATGAATTGTTTGATTGTTATTATGGTTGACCTTGGATTGTCGTTATAAACTGTTATGAGACCATTATTGAATTGTTTTGATGGTTGAATATTGACCTGATGACTTACCATTTGTTTGGTTTAAACCAATGGGTATTATTGGTTGAGTGGTTGGCAGTACATGGCCTGTGAATTTACCATTTTATAAATATCGATCTACTCTCAGGTAAATCGACGAGTTAAGTTATAAAATATATTTTATAACTGGAAATAGATTTGTAAATCTATTATTTGAATTAAAGTTGTAAAAAAAGAAATAAATATTTATTATTTACGAATTGAGATATAAATGGGCTTTTAAATGATTTTATAAAGAAAAGTAATAATAATCTTATTTTTGATTTGGGCCAAGTTAACTATATTTGATATGTTTAATGGTAAACCTAATTATCCTTTTAATTTATAATGATTTAAAGAAATGAATTCAATGTAAAGCCGAGTAAGAAATAATTAATGGAGATAAAATTCAATTAAGAGATTATGGAGTGTTTATGGCCCAAGCGTTCGACGAACTTGGTAAATAAAGTTGGTAGGTAAGCATAAAGATTTGAATAAATGTTTTTACTAAATGTTTCAAATTTAGTAAGGCGAATCTGAATTGGAATGATACATTAAAGGGGCAAATCGATGAGATGTTCGAACAAGAGTTTCAAATATAAAGAGAAAGGTTGAATAACCCAGATTTGAAATCGAGATTTGAAACGAGACTTTGTATCGATAGTGATATGATAAGCTAATATTATTCTGAGGTAAGAAGGGGTCGATCAAGGTCTGAGAGGTAACTAAAATACCCCAACTTGTTTGGCCTCACTATTATCAAAGGACGGTATTAGTTTAGTGTAAGTGAAGATGATAAATTGATTTTTTCTTATCCAAGAAACACTGAACGCTAATGCAAGAATTTGGGGAAATTAAGGAATATTTCAATATTGTTTTAAAAAGGGATAAGAATATTGATTTCAAATTTATATCGAACCATTATTATTTAATTAGAGTGGATCGAATATAGTAGAGTTAATCAAATATAGTTAATCAAAAAGAATTCCATTGCGTACGACTGCTAGCTGCAGATAGCCTACGGCGGACGGATGTTTCCTGAGAGAATCAGGCGTAACCATTGTGATCGCTGCGACCTAGAGTCAAGCGAATAGAGTTAAGTCGAATAGTAGAATTGATTAACAACTTTGTTAAAAATATGTTTAAAGGGCCAGGTCATGCCAAGTACTGAATCAGTGATATCATTTTATTGACACATGTGTTATTTGATAGTTAAATCACCGACTATCAAAACCTGACCAATACGATTGTTGGTATGGAAAGACCGGGATCGAATTTATATTCGAAAACCATTCCGACCAACAAATACGTGAAGAGATCGGAAGATGGTCGAGATGGAGCATTGAAGACCGTGGATCTTCATAAGCGGAAGGACTACTAATAATCTTTGGTGAGCTCCTAGAGATAAACTGTGGTTCGGTCGTGGTTGGGAATCCACGGGTTGCAAGGACTACTCGCTACTGATCCATGGGGTGATTCCTATATGAGATGCAGTAGGGGGGTGCCTTCGGTTCATCCTGTTCCTGGATGACTTGTATGGACGAGTGTCTGACAAAGTATTTCCAAAGGAGATTACGTACGTTGATTTCTTCAAACGTACCATAGTTGATGGCGGAGAAATGGTTTTCTCTAGCCAAATAACTAGAGTATTTTTGTGGACGTCAATTAGTGATATCCAGAGGATCTGACGATGTGACATTCAAAGTGAATGGCGGCAGATGTTCGAGAAGAAATTCTGACTTCAAGCCTCATCAACCGGGAGATGACAAAAATCGGGCAGGCAGCATGGCTATGTGGGTCGCTCCCATTAGGGTGTATAATCACCTATCTAGAGAAATTCCTTTTGTTTCTTATTCTATTGATTCTGCCCATTCGGGAACGGTGGTTTGAGTCCAACCGTTGGTGATATACATTCGATACACTCAAGCGAAATGAGTGGTCGGTCATGTGAGGGCCGGGTTGCAAGACGTTCTTGTTGAACCCTGTGTATTCGCCTCTAGAGATACACGTGCGGAAGGTGGTCCCATACCTTGTCAAGTTGGAAAATCCAATATCCAATAAGCGCCTGCGATTTTCGATTTTATATTATATACGGGGAGCGTGAGATGCAAGCGTTCATCTAGATTTGTTAATTATTTGTATCTAGACATTATCATAATATCAGATTAAGATATTGATTTCGAAAACTGGTTTGGGTCATCGTAAGGTAAAAACCGTCCGTGTTTATGTGTAGATCGGTCTTACGATTATCTTTTCTTTCGAAAGGATTTTAACTTTAAAATCAAGTTGTGTGATACTGTAAAATTGCTGTGCGAGTTTATCTCACTCTGGTTCACCAGACTGACCCGGTGTTTTGTAAATGCTCGGGTTAGCCCGGATGTACAGGTTCAGGTGATCAGGTACCGTGAAGTCCAGTGACGAGCTGAAGACGTTCAGACGAATGATATTCCGCTGTGTAATATATATATATATATATGAGGACAGATTACCAAAACTGTCCAGATGTGTGTTGTACTCTGATGATTGTAAGTTTAAAGCTCTCAATAAAGATTTATATTCTATATTATATTTTGTTTCCGCTGCGATGTGAGACTCTGTGTTGTGTTGTTCCTTCTTCTTCTACTATTCTGATATTTCTTTCTTTCTTATCTCACCTTCTAATTTCTTTCTAATACTATCCAGTGTTTTTCGGTGTTGGAAGGTCGGCATGAGTTACGGTAAAGGTATTTATGTCGATTTTCGAGGCCGAAAATCGCCGGGTCGTTACACCTCCGGTTTCGTTCAGACCCAGAACGGACTTGTAAATGGACTGTGTGTCTGACATTGGATTTTAGTCTGTGTGATTGATTTCTATTAAATATATATCTGTTTGGCGGCGGAGAATTTATTCTCTTGCTTAACGCCCTTCTCTGAGACGTACGAGCTCAGGGGTTATATACTGATGGATATCAAACACATAGAGTGAATTGCCTGTGTGGCATGCCTAAGTGGCAATAGATCGAGGCTTCTGTTGAAAAGCAAAGTCTTGTGGTGATGATCAAAGCACAGCCTGTGTGGCACAGCTTTGTGTAACGTGAATTCGCGAGTTTCACACCCGGTATGAACTAAAAACGGGAGACGGACCTCAGGGAGGACTTGCGTTTCTTTCTAGTTAGAAGTGGCGTCAGTGGTATTACACGCCCTGACGAGTTTGACTTATGTGGTTGTTGCTGTTGCGAGGCGCCTCGGTTATATCGGTTTCGGCCGATGCATTCTGGTTGGCAGACGGACCAGACTTACACCCCATAGGGTGGGGAAACGTAGTGTTCAGGCATTTTAATCCACATCGGTGGACCGGCCCTGTCGCTCCAAGGGCCCACCTGAGTCTGGGTCCTGTGGCTCGGGCTAGAGAGTCACGAATCGGTTGAGGACTATCTTTTGCCTCGGTTCATAGACGGAAATCCAATTTCCAAATACGTGACATTTGCGGTTTTAATTGTAGAGCCTAGTATGGCGACATAGTGGGATGGGGCGCTCATGCCGCCTATGATTGATACTTATGATTTGAAGTTGTTTTATACACTATGCACTTATTATAGTATCAAATGATTTGTTTTAAACGTATCAAGCATTCTTTGGCTGTTATAAGGGAAAACCCTATCCTCGGCTGCGTTGCATTGTGTGATGGGACCTGGGTCTTATAACAGCTTCATTTTTCTTTATTTAGCATTGCGCTGTTTGTTTTATGCACTGGTATTCTTGGGAGGAAACCCGTTCCGTGTTATACGGCGTGGTCCCTTGATTTACCTAGCTTTAAAAATAAAGATTAATAACTGTTTTAGTTCTCACACCAGTCACATGACTGACCTGGAGTTTATTGTTTTAACCTAAACTCTGGGTGCCCTTATTTTGACACAGGCAGCTAGTAGTTTTGGTTTTGCAGATTTATATTCACAGGATCCTGGTTTACAGCTGGAACGATATCCGGAAAGCTTTGTATCCGTATATCTACTTCTAGTTGTGTATTGTATTATTTTCCGCTGCTATGTATTTAAATGTAATTTAAATCTCTGATATTTCTGTGTAATATTTATTTATACTCTGTATATTCTTGTAATCTGATGCATTGTTGTAATAACAATGAAATGTTCTTTTGTCTACGTTCTATTTTGTCGTGTTCTCAAACGATAGGGTGTTTCGAACGGTCTGGGTCGGTTTAGCGACTGGTTCGGACCGAGCGAAATTCCTGTTCGTCACACTAATCCAATCATGGGCGTCAATGGTAACTCATCCATTCGACGTGAAGATCGTCGGTCTTCAATCACCGTCTTCAACTCTTCGACTTAGATCGACGAATAATCATTTGAAATGAGATTGAACTCGGACTTTTCAAATGATCCTCGTATATATATAATTTAAAATCATTTCTTATCGTTAATATTGATTTATAACGATTAATCACTATTTTTATTTATATAAAAATAATTGAATTTTATTTAACCACGCTTCATGTCAATAGGCGACCTTGGCGCTGTTTTCACCCAAATTTGTTTTACATATTTCTCTAAATCTAACCGTTGGAATTTAACACAATTCATATCGTTGGAAAGGACTTCCCAAGACGAACCTAACGGTTTCAGTTTTGGGAAAATCCGATGGTCGGATAATTCGGTATAATTATTTAAAATTACGATTGTCGAATCGTGAACTACCGTGCACGATTCGTTTTAATTGTAATTTACTTATATATAATTCCGTCATCCATTTCATTTCACTATATTTTGTTAACATCGAATATCCCTATTTGTGTATATAATATCGAGGTATAACATGGCACACAATAATGTTTATTTTATTTTAATTCACATACACATGTTATATCCAACAATGTATTTTTTTTTCATCTTTCAATTTACACCAAATGTATATTTGGTTTCATTATTCCTTTTTAATGAAAATCCATTCATTAAAAGATAAATTTCTAATCCGTTTATTTACACTGAAAAATGTAACTTCTTTTTACCGCCTCTAAAATGACGATAAAAATATATAATAATTATTCTATTCTTTTACCGCGTATAAACTGACGATAAAAGTATACATTTCATTTCTATTATTTTTATCGCATTAAAATTGTAAAGTTTTCTTTTTAATATAATCTACATTAAAAATGTGTCTTTTCTTTTTAATATAATCTACATTGCATTAATAATTTTGCAATGTCAAAATCTAATCTTTTCATTACATAAAAATGTAATTTTCTTACTTTAAATCTTAATTACATGAAAATATAAACTTTAACTTAATTACATAAAAATGTAATTTTCTTCCTTTATCTTAATTTACATGATAAATGAAAATTTTTCACCTTTAACCTAATTCACATGGAAATTGACTTAATTGCATAAAAATGAAATTTTTATGTTCGTTAACTTAATTACATAAAAATGTAATTTTCTTCTAATTCTTATTTACATTAAGAAAAATGTAACTTTTCTAATTTCCTACTTCTTTTTATTGCATATAAAAGGTCAATAAAGATGTAATCTTTATTTCTATACTTTTTGTTCTGATTTACAATTTATAACAAAAATGTCCTTTTTTAATTTAATTTGCATTTCCTAACAAAATGTCCTTTATATTCTAGTTTACATTTTGAATGTAATTTTCCATTTCATAGCTTATTTACTTAAAAAGTAAATTTTCCTCTTTCATTGTTTATCTACAAAAAAATGTAAATTTCCTTTCTAATTTCCTTTATTGAAAATCTATTTACATTAAAAAGGTAAATATCATATCTAAATTCTTATTATTGAAAATCTATTTACATTAAAAAGTTAAATACCACTCCTTCATTCTTTTAATGAAAATCAAGTTTCCACTTTTAATTACATAAAAATGTAATTTTATCTTTCCATAAATCTAATTACATATAAATGTATTTTTCTTACTTTTTAATTTGCAATGTAAATTTTAATACTTTAATTACACATAAAAAAGTAATTTTATTTACTATGCAAATTCTTCCTCTTTAATTACATATAAAAATGTGATTATATTTTACATGCAAAAAAACTTATTCTTTAATTACAATGTAAATCTTTAGTCTTTAATTTCATATAACAATGCAATTTTATTTTCAATGACAAAATCTTATCTTCTTAATTACATAAATCATGTTCATTTCTAATTTAACACATAACGATGTAAATAATGTCATTTCTAACAAATGTAAATTTCTTTTTTATACTAATGTGACATTTTTAACAAAAATGTAACTTTATTCCTAACGCAACATTTTATAAGATAAAAATGTTACTTTTCTATGCTAAAATTTTATATAATAAAAATGACCTTTTTCTAATGCTAACATCTTAAATTTTGTTTTTTCCGATTTAAACAAAATGTTACTTTTGTCTAATCTTTAGTGTAAACAAAAATGTCATTTTTGTCTTCATTCTTTAAAGTAAACAAAATGCTAATTTTTCTTTAGTCCCTTTTAATGATCAAAATGTAATCTTTCTTCTTAATGAACAAAAATGTATTGTTGTTTAAACTCTTTTTGATGTATAAAATATACATTTCCAGTTCATTCTCTTTTAATGTATAAAAATATACATTTCTAATTCATTCTCTTTTAAGGTGACAAAATGAATGTTTTCTAATTCATTTCTCTAAAGTGACAAAAATGAAAGAATTTACTTCATTCCTTTCAAAGTGACAATAAAATATAAACTTTTAATCCATTCTTTTTAATGTAACAATTTTACAATAAAAATACATCTTTTTAGCCCATTCTTTTTAATGTAACAATTTAACATTAAAAATACATCTTTTTAATTTGATACTAAAATATCCTCTTTTTATCCAAACATGACGGTGAAAATTATCTTTTCTTTTTAACAAAACAATTGTGAAATCCTTCCCTTTTAACAAAACACGACGGTGAAAATCATCTTTTCTTTTTAACAAAACATGACGGTGAAAATTATCTTTTCTTTTTAACAAAACAATATTTTTTAATATCAACAAAGCGATATTAAAAAGATAATCTTTTTAATATGAACAAAAAGGAAGACATTAAAAATCTTCCCAACAATTCAATAACCAAATATGATGAATTTGGTTTAACTATTTCCGACATACACAAATGCAAATTTTAAACACACAAATTCTAAGGAACCATTCGTGTGTGTGTGTGTGTGTGTGTGTGTGTGTATATATATATATATATATAAATCTCAATAAAAATGAGATTTTGATCGCATTGACAAAACTGAAATAATAGAACTGAAATAAAGAAGTAAATAGCAGCGCAACATCAGATCTGAAATAATGGATCTGGAATTAATAATAAATTTCATCGCGAATTTTGAACATAAATTTGTATCTCAACAAATATGAGATTTTAATCGTATCAATCCAAGCGAATATATCAAACACAACAGAAATTCATAAATAAATAAATCCTAAATTACCATAGCGTAGAATAATATACGTATAGCGATCCAGAGGCAAGGACAATAATTATAATATAATTATTTATAAAAATAGATAAGATTTCTCACATCGTTTTGAATTTTTGAGCCGATCAGATCCAAAAATTGGCCAAATTTCAACTTGCTCAGAATCAGATCTACTCAATTTCATTGTGAAGGTCTCGGTCTCACGATTGTGGAGCACCTGAAATCGTTCGAATCCGAGTTCGTACGAGCAAGATATGGTTTAATTAAGATTGACAAAATTGAATTTAAATTAATTAATTAATTAAAAGGGAAAAATACCCTTTCTTCCTCTTCATCGTTCAAGGCCGTTACTTTTTCTATTTTGAACCCATTACCTTCTAATGTAGGTTTGCATTTATCTTTAAATTGGTGAGGCTTGAAGACGATCGGAAGGTGGCATATCGGAGAGGGAGGAGAGGGCTTGGTGCGCCTAGGGAGGTGGAGGCCGCGGTGGGGCCCACGTGGTGCGGCGGGGCTGAGTTGGGCGCGGGTTGGGGAGGGGATTCCGGGCAAATTACTTATTTAAACTCCATCATATCCGTATAGAATTAAAGCTCTCAAAAACCTCTTCAATATTGTCAAAAGAATCATTCGATTTCATTGAGAGGATTGGGTGTAATTGAGGAATGAAACTCGTGTATTTCTGGCCATGAAAAGAGGAGATGGCGGCTGGTTGCTTTAGGGGAGGATTAGGGTTTAGAGATTAGTGTATATTTATATTATTTAATTAGTTAATTAGCCCGTTAAGGCCCGTTTTGCAACTTTGTCAGATTTCAGCCCAACGACTGTCGTTCTTAACTATTAACCCCTATTCCGGACTCATCTAGCTATGTCCCGCAGGCCCAAATGACTGTCTTGACCCAGTTTTCTTTATTTTAAAATATTTTCTTTTATTTTTAATTCAACCGTACGAATAAATTCTCCGGGGCCACAAATTAACTTCGAAAAATCCCAAAAAATATATTTAGCTATGTATTGACACTGCGGACCTAGGAAAATTAATTTCGTTCAATTCAGAGCCTAATTGAAAAATGGCATTTTTTTTCAAGTCGATTAAAATTGACCGAAATTGACTAAACTGAAATATTTTTGCCATGATCACAAATTAATTCTAAAAATTATGAAAAATTAAACGTAGCAGTAATTTGACATTTCGAATCCAACAAAAGTGGTTTCGTCGAAAACAAAGGTCATTTGAAAAATGGCTATTTTTGATATATATATATATATATATATATATCCTAACAGCGACTATTCTGAATTTTCAACTGGCCATAACTTTTGATTCCCGCTATAAAATTTTGATTTTTTGGATTCGGTGGAAAGATATTTTAAAAGAGATTCTAATATTTTTTGTTTCACTAAAATCCGTTAAATTTTGCATTCTGTACGGTCAGTCAAAGTTCAAGTTTGACTTTTCAAACTACCGCGCTATTTCTAACTTTTATAATTAAAATTAAATTATTCCTCCTAACTTCGATTTAAATAAAAAAAATTAATCATTATTATTTTAAATATTAAAACCCGTTAAAATTAGTTAAAATAAATTTTTAAATTTACCCCAAAATTCAGGGTTGTTACAGTCTCCCCCACTTAAAAACTTTTCGTCCTCGAAAAGGAACGAAGCTAAAAAGTTGTTTAAGTATCCTATCTTAAATAATTTTATTTGTTGATTAACTTTTAAAATATAACTTTATATATTCAAAAATCATATTTTCAAAGATCGGATTATATATAATCAGAAATACGTTAATTATAAGTTTGTCACTCTCAACTCATTCTAGGGCATTACTAACCCCGTCTCTAATGAGTTTTCTCATTCTAGGATACTGCTGATCCTATCTCTAATGAGTATTCTTATTGGATATTACTAATCCAATCTCTGATGAGTCTTTTGTTCAGTTCTAACGAGTTGTACCCAAAGATTTGAGCTAACCAGAGCTCTTATACCAACTGTAACGACCTGGATTTCGCCCTACCCGATCGATCGCAAAATCAGCTTAGACCGTTCAAAACTCGAATACGTTAACTTTGGGAATACAACACATCAGAACAATAACATTATAATCATTACAATAATGTTACATCAGAGTAAAGAATATCAGAGTACATCGAATAAAATTACAACGGAAGATAACTTACAGAAAATTAAATACAATAAACAGCGGAAGACTTCTATGCTCTGGACACAGCTTTAAGCTTTGATCCAGAATCCTGCTCAAGAGATAAATATCTGCAAAAAGCTACTCGACTGCCCGTGCGGAAAAGTGGGCACCCGAGTTTGCAAAGTGAAACAAACTGCGAGTCAGTCATGGGACTGGTATGAGAAATCTATCTTAACTAATATAATAATAAGGCTAATGACAGGACCATGCCGCTAACGCGGAACGGGTTTAATCCATTGGATTGCCAGTGCATAATTAAAGTAAATCGTTAAACAACGCAATGTTTTTAGAAAAAATGAAACCATTATAAGACCCAAGTCCCATCACGCAATGCAACGCAAACCGAAGGATAGGGTTTTACCTTATAATGGTCAAAAGATGCTTGATACGATAAAAAAATGGGTTTGATATTATTACTAGTGTATATAAGTTTCAAAAACAGTTCAATCATAATGTATCAATAATAGACGGCATAGTACCCCGTCCTACTATGTCGCCATACTAGTTCTACAATCAACACCGCATGAGATCGTATTGGAAATTGGGTTTCCATCATAAGTCAAGGCTAGGGAGGAGCTCCTTACCGGTTCGAGACACTCTAGCTAATGTCTCAGGATTCCCCGCAGTGAACCCTTGGAAAGCTGCAGGGCCGGTCCGCACATACGATTTTACGGATTAGTTATTCCTGAACACACGTTTCCCGGTCCTATAGGACCTAATATCCGAGGCGCCTCATTCCATCACCAACATAAGTAAAATGTCGGGCCGTGTAAAACCCAAATACCACTTCTAGCTAGAAAGAAACATGCTGCTCTCCTTGCGTTCCCTTCTCCCGTTTTAGACTCCAACCGAGGTGTGAGGCTCGCGAAGCTACGTTGTAAACAAAGCTACGCCTAAACGGGTCGTGCTTTGATCATCAACCATAAGGCCTGCATTTGAACAAAAACCTCAATCATTTGCATCTTAGCATGTCAATCCATACCATACCATTGATTCCTACCAATATATAACCTCTAAGCTCGTACATCTTAGAGAAGGGTGTTAAACACCAAACAGATATACATTTAGCAGAGATCAGCGAATACCGTATAAATGAATACAACGTAAGACATACAATCCATTTTCGAGTCCGTTCTGGGTCTGAACAAAACCGGAGGCGCCTTATTCCTCGCATATCCGAACAATCAACAAGTAGTCTGGACGGCCACCATTGTAGCCCCTTCAAGGTAGCTACTTCAATCATGGGCGTCAATGGTAACTCATCCATTCGACGTGAAGATCGTCGGTCTTCAATCACCGTCTTCAACTCTTCGACTTAGATCGACGAATAATCATTTGAAATGAGATTGAACTCGGACTTTTCAAATGATCCTCGTATATATACAATTTAAAATCATTTCTTATCGTTAATATTGATTTATAACGATTAATCTCTATTTTTATTTATATAAAAATAATTGAATTTTATTTAACCACATTTCATGTCAATAGGCGACCTTGGCGTTGTTTTCATCCAAATTTGTTTTACACATTTCTCTAAATTTAACCGTTGGAATTTAACATAATTCATATCGTTGGAAAGGTCTTTCCAAGGCGAACCTAATGGTTTCAGTTTTGGGAAAATCCGACGGTCGGATAATTCGGTATAACTATTTAAAGTTACGATTGTTGAATTGCGAACTACCGCGCACGATTCGTTTTAATTATAATTTACATATATATATACACACACACTCTTATATATAATTCCGTCATCCATTTCATTTCACTATATTTTGTTAACATCGAATATCCCTATTTGTGTATATAATATCGAGGTATAACATGGCACACAATAATGTTTATCTTATTTTAATTCACATACACATGCTTTATCCAACAATGTGTTTTTTTTCATCTTTCAATTTACACCAAATGTATATTTGGTTTCATTATTCCTTTTTAATGAAAATCCATTCATCAAAATATAAATTTCTAATCCTTTTATTTACACTGAAAAATGTAACTTCTTTTTACCGCCTCTAAAATGACGATAAAAATATATAATAATTATTCTATTCTTTTATCGCATCTAAAGTGACGATAAAAATATACATTTCATTTCTATTATTTTTATCGCATTAAAACTGTAAAGTTTTCTTTTTAATATAATCTACATTAATAATGTGACTTTTCTTTTTAATATAATCTACATTGCATTAAATAATTTTGCAATGTCAAAATCTAATCTTTTCATTACATAAAAATGTAAATTTCTTACTTTAAATCTTAATTACATGAAAATATAAACTTTAACTTGATGACATAAAAATGTAATTTTCTTCCTTTATCTTAATTTACATGATGAATGAAAAAAAAAATCACCTTTAACCTAATTCACATGGAAATTGACTTAATTACATAAAAATGAAATTTTTATGTTCTTTAACTTAATTACATAAAAATGTAATTTTCTTCTAATTCTTATTTACATTAAGAAAAATGTAACTTTTCTAATTCCCTACTTCTTTTTGTTGCATATAAAGGTCAATAAGGATGTAATCTTTATTACTATACTTTTTGTTCTGATTTACAATTTCTAACAAAAATGTCCCTTTTTATTTTAATTTACATTTCCTAACAAAATGTCCTTTATATTCTAGCTTACATTTTGAATGTAATTTTCCTTTTCATTGCTTATTTACTTAAAAAGCAATTTTTTCTCTTTCATTGTTTATTTACATAAAAATGTAAATTTCCTTTCTAATTTCCATTATTGAAAATCTATTTACATTAAAAAGGTAAATATCATATCTAAATTCTTATTATTGATAATCTATTTGCATTAAAAAGGTAAATACCACTACTTTATTCTTTTAATGAAAATCAAGTTTCCACTTTTAATTACATAAAAATGTAACTTTATCTTTCCATAAATGTAACAACCCGTATTTTGATAATGGGTTATAACTATATATCAAGGCAGAATTAATTTTTGAAATAAGAATCAAGGGCAACGGGTTACACCATTGCATTCGTCTCGAAATTCTGCTTGGAAAAGAGTTCGAGTTTTCGAAAATCGGAGTCCATATGACCAGGTTATGACCCTTCGAAGTTTTCAGAAATTTTCAAGTTCAAAACAGCTCAGAATTCGAATTCAAATTTCGAATTCAAACCCCATAATGGACTGGACGGGAAATTTCCCGCCCAGGACCAGGTCGACCATAGTATCGACCTGGGTGTCGACCTGGGTGTCGAGCCCATTTTTGAGTCAGAGTTCACTCTGATGTATCTAGTCCGGTTTCTGTCTAGATTCGTTGGCCTGACCCTATATAAACAACCCCTAACTCTAGTCTCTCTACACAAATTCTCTCTGGTCTTATGCTGCTAAAACTCTGGTTGAAAAGTTAGAGAAAAGGAATTGCTTCTTCTCCAACAAAGCTACGTGTAGAGTATTGATGTTTGCTGTTAGACTCGAGATTCAACATCGCCTCTTTGTTTTCTAATTCTCAAACCACGATCTGTAAGCCCCGGTTACTTTTAGATCTAAACTTTAAACTTAATATGGACATGTTGTAAATTGAAATTGAACATAAGTATTACAATCATCTTGGACCTATCATTGTATATCTTGGACCTATCATTGTTCATTTTGAATCTAGTATTTCGGATCCACTATTTGTTCACCTTGAATCTATTCATCTTGAATCTTGACTTGTGGTAATAATTATATGAAACTGATTTGGGGTCTAAACATGTTGTAAACCTAAACCCCTCATGTCCATGATGTTAACATGCCTGTGATGTTGAATTAGTTGTTATTCACAAGTTTGGGGTATTATCTTATGTCAACAGTTACCATGACTATCACCCTATTTTGCTAAGTTAGATATTTGAGACCACTATTCCATATGCCAGTATTGTTGTAGTAATTTACTTCAAGTTATACTATGCTTGACTTATAATCACTTTTGCCACCTTATGCCCGTTCTTTCTATGTTATCCCCTAATTAGATTTGTTTGTATCGATTCGAATTCACGTGCGATGGGAATACGATTTGGGTAGTTTAGGAAAACCTGAATTTAATATAAACTTGAAACGTGAACATTGTTATAACTTGAACCTGGATATGGACATGAACTTGACACGCTTTGGCATGAAACATGACATGAAAACTTGACATGAATTTAGACTCGAAACTTGAATCTGGACATGACACTTAGAATGAATTTGAAAATGGCCAACTCGAGGTTGGGTTGAGTTTGCAGTGTAAATCTGCCCGGAACCGCCCGGCGAATCCAGTGACTACAAACAATAGGATCTAGTGTGGGTAGTTGGTCATATCTCACGTAAAACCTGAGGTTAGACTATGTTGTTGTGTACATCTGTCCGGAACCGCCCGGCAAATCCAGTAACCACAACAACTAGTCTAATGTAAGAGGTTGGGGTGCATTAATGAATTAATGGCACATGATAGGGATAAGTCATGAACCGCTTGAACACACTTAACCAGCTTAATACATGATTTGGATAGTGTTAAGTCACGAACTTGAATGACAACACTTAACCCATTAGAAACCCTAGTTACGCGGTCCTTTTCAGCAGTAACCCACTTAGATGTATCACGATACCCTGGGACTAGGCAGGGTGGGGCACGATTACTGGGCTGATTGTAAGCGACCAGAACGACGGCTGAGTGGTGCGCCATTGTAGGTTCAGGCGGACTATGGTCATGCACGTAGTCCAGAGTTGAAAAAGCAGGCATTGGGTACCCGTAGGTTTACACTGTGCGTGCTTGATTCGTGTCGGTGGTTGGCATCCTAGGACTTGATACACCCTATGGTGGACCTAGCACAGGTGACTACATTTCATGATTGGGCCGTATGACACAGACACTTGACGAGCTAGAACTTGTAGGGAGCTGATCGATTAGTAGATCGTACCGTAGGACCCCGTAATGGGTCACTTCATGATATTGGGCCAAGGGATCATTTCATGATTAATACTTGACATGGATTAGAATACTAGTACAGTTGGTGCAGCGAATCTTGAATATGCGATGCTAGACTTGATTTATCTTGTTATCCTAGTTATCTTGCCAGACTTATTATCATCCCTATGTTTACTTTCCGTTTACTCATGTCTTGTTAACTTTACTAGTTTTTATACTGAAAGTCACTAGGACTTACCAGTCTTTATGACTGACTCTTTTCTTTCGCCTCTTTTTCTTTCGTCCCCCTGGTTCTCAGGGAGGAAACACTAGTTCTTAGCCTGGATTTAGCTTGCTTTCTGTCAGCTCATGTACGGTTTGGTCTTAAGCTATGCTATGGCTGCACTTCTACTATTTATGGGGAATAATTTACTTTTTTTATCTTAAGTTTATGTTTCTTTATCTAGAACTTGATGTAATGGAATAATTTGTACCTTGGATTTATGAGGTTTTGACTCTTTTCTTGAAAATAATAAAAATTGGGTTTTTAATTTCTACCGCTGCTTTATTTATGTTCTACCTTGTGATATCTCTGTGTATGTTTACCTAGATAATACTCCACCAAAACTAATGCATCCCCTTTGTGAGTGACCCTAGAGGAGGTGGGGTGTTACATTTGGTATCAGAGCAGAAGGTTACCAGACGGGTCAAAAGTTTTAAAAACCTTCTGAAACTATTTTCCAAAACCGTTTATAAAGAAGCATGTTTCATAAAAAGTTTTAGGTTTAAAAAGGCTATTCCCCAGAAGCCACTAGCACTTTCCTTTGTTCCCTCGTTTGAATCTTTTTCTTTTCGTTTTTCAGCATGTCTAAGGGAGTACCCGTACCTGGATGGTTCCGAAGGTACTTAGAAGCTAGGGCCAACGGCGCAGGCCCGGCAGACATCCCTCCTTCTCCTCCCCAGTGGCCGTGGTTCCTCCTCCTCCCGGTACCACCTTTGCCAAAATATGCAAAGACTTTAAAGCAATGTGTGGCAAGAACTTCATTGGAACTGAAACCTTTGTTGAGGCACGAAACTAGCTAAAGGAGACTGAAGACTTGTTTATTATCTTCGATGTGGAGGATCATAGGAAAGTTCAGTTGGCAGCATGGTTGTTGGAAGAGGAAGCAGCATTTTGGTGGGAAGTCACCAACGCTACCAAGCCAGTTGAGACTTGGGGCAGACTTTAGAGAGAGGTTTGGGCTTAAATTCTTATCGTCAACAAAAGAGAACCTTTAGATAGAGAGGTTCCTAGCACTCAAGCAAGGGGACATGTCTGTTAGGGAGTACGTGAATAAGTTTAATCAGCTTGCTCGGTTCGGTTTGGACTTGGTCAACACGGCCCAGAAAAAGGCTATACGCTTTGCTCGAGGATTGAACGAGCCCCTACACAGTTTGGCCATAACTCATATACCCATGGGGGCGACCTTTGAAAGCTTGGTGGATATGGCTCTACTTCATGAGGAAGACAAGAATAGCAAGAAGGAGGTTAAGCCTAATGAGACTCAGAATAAGAAAGTTGACTTCAAGAAGGGAGGCAACAAGAATAACAAGAACAACAACAACAATGCTAACAAACCACGTGAGACAAGGAAGTGCAACTTTTGTGGTATTACGGGACATCTAGCTAAAGGCTGTAGAAAGAAGAAGAGAAAGTTGGGTGAATGCTTTCATTGCGGGGATACTGGACACTTCAGTAAGGATTGCCTTAAGAAGCAAGGACAGGGGCAAGGGCAGACCCAGCGAGCATGACCTTCTGGAGGGCAGTTGCATGCTCTCAACACCACTCCATCTCTTGACCGAGGTAGTAATATTTCTGTAGAAAGCCTTGTTTACATTTCTGACTTTCCTGTTTGAACCTTATTTGACTCTGGCGCATCGCATACTTTATTTCTTCTGATATTGTTGAAAATCTACACCTAAGTACTAGTCTAGTTGAGGATCCCGTTAGTCTTTCAAATCCAATTGGGGGCTCCGCTCATTTATCTATGATATGTGTGGATTTGAGGATCTCTATCTTAAGTTAGAATTCACGTGTAATGCTTATGTTCTCGGATTTATGGGATACGGTTTGATCCTAGGTATGAATTGGCTACCAATTATGGAGCCATTCTTGATTGTGAACGAAGGGTAGTGAGGCTCATGACTCGCCTTGGTAATACCCTTGAAATTTCTTGTAACCCTAAGGGTCCAGTCATGTTGTGTTATCTTGAATCTCTTGACTCGTCCATCGACAATTTGCAATATGTAAGAGTGGTCCGAGAATATCCAGATGTCTTTGATGAGGTGAAGGGGTTACACCCTAAACGCGAGATAGACTTCCGTATTTATCTTGTTGATAATGCCAAGCCAGTTTCATAGCCCGTTAGGCACATGGCCTCGCGAGAAAGAAGAGAGCTCAGTAAACAAGTTAAGGAGTTGCTTGAGAACAATTTCATAAGACGAAGCATTTTTGAATGGGATGCTCCGATGGTATTCGCTACTAAGGCGGATGGTTCGCTTCGTCTGTGCGTAGATTATCGTGAGTTAGACAAGCTAACTAAGAAAAATAGGCACCCACTGCCAAGAATCGACGATTTGTTTGACCAGCTTGTGGGAGCATCTGTTTTCTCTCAACTCGATCTAGCCACAGGATTCCATCAGCTTAGAGTGGCTGAGGATAGCATTGACAAAACTGCGTTTAGGACTCCAGATTGGTTCTTCGAATGGCTCGTCATGCCGTTTGGGTTAACGAATGCACCCGCATACTTTGTAGATTTGATGAGTAGGCTGTTTCGGGAGTTCCTTAACAAGTTTGTAGTGGTTTTCGTAGATGATATTCTGATCTTCTCAAAGGATGAAGAAGAGCATGCTAGACATCTCAAGGAAGTCATGGATACGCTTAGAGCACACCAGTTAAAGGCTAAGTTCTCCAAATGCCATTTTTGGAGGAAGGAAGTTCGGTTTCTTGGACATGTAGTTTCTACGCAAGGCACAGCCGTGGACTCCGCAAAGGTAGTTGCGGTGCAAGACTGGAAAATTCCTAAGAACGCAACGGAGGTGAGAAGCTTTCTCGGTTTAGCAGGCTACTATAGGAAGTTCATTAAGGACTTCGCTAAGATTTCAGCCCCTCTTGCTAGGTTAACGAAAAAAATCCTAGCGTTTGCATGGGACATAGAATGTAAGATTGCCTTTCAGAGACTTAAGAGAGCCCGCACCACAGCTCCAGTTTTGGCACTACCCGATGGAGGTAAGGTGTTTACCGTGTACACAGATGCATGTGGCACGGGATTGGGTGCAGTCCTAATGCAAGAAGGGAAGGTGATTTGCTACGGGGGTAGGCAACTTAAAGTTCATGAAAAGAACTATCCCACACATGACTTGGAGTTGGCCGCGATCGTTTTTGCTCTTAAATCTTGGCACCATTATCTTCTTGGGGAGAGGTTCGAGCTGTATACCGACCACAAATCGCTTAAGTACCTCTTCTCATAGAAAGATTTGAATCTGAGACGACAGCGGTGGATGGAATTCTTGGCATCATATGACTTCGATATAGCTTATACCCCTGGCAAGGGTAACGTGGTGGCGGATGCGGTAAGTAGGAAAAGGTTGACTTTGAGCCCCTTGTTTGTTGAAAGGAAAAGTCTAGATTTTAAAGCAACCTTTGATTTTACACCTGCTGTTGAGTCATTGACTGTTACATTAGCATCTCTTGAGTTAAGACCTACACTTCTAGATCAAGTAGGGACTTCACAAAAGGAAGACCCACAGATAGTCGAAATCATGGACAAGCTGATTAGTGGTTAGACGTCAAGTCACCTCGGTAGGTATGCCATAGGTGACAAGGGATGGCAAAGGCGTGATGGAAGGCTATGTGTCCCACAAGTGGGAGACTTAGTAAGGAAAGCTCTCGAAGAGGCGCACCACTCGAAGATGACTATACATCCCAGAGGGGATAAGATGTACAGAGATATGAAATGCATATTCTTTTGGGCTGGGATGAAAAAGGACGTGGCAGAGTTCGTTTCAAAGTGCATGGTGTGCCAACATGTAAAGGCCGAGTCGAAGAAGCCCGGTGGGCTATTACATCCTTTGGAGGTTCCGCAATGGAAATGGGAGAGTATCTCGATGGATTTCGTGGATGGACTGCCTAGGTCAAGGAAGGGAAATACTAGCATATGGGTCATAGTTGATAGACTCACGAAAAGTGCTCACTTCATTCTGGTGAAAAGCAAGAGGACCGCATCATGGCTAGCGTCTATTTACCTTCGAGAGATAGTACGGTTGCACGGGGTTCCTTCTAGTATAGTTAGTGATCGTGACCCGATTTTCACTAGCCAGTTTTGGAATAGTCTACAAGAAGCAATGGGTACGCGACTAAGTTTAAGCACGACCTATCACCCACAGACGGATGGACAAACCGAAAGGGTAAATAGGGTACTAGAGGATCTTTTGAGGCTATGCATTCTTGACTTTTGTGGTACTTGGGAAGGCCATCTCCCTCTCGTGGAGTTTGCATATAATAATAGTTACCAAGCTAGCATCGGAATGGCACCGTTCGAAGCCCTATATGGAAGACCGTGCAAGTCGCCAACATGTTGGTGGGAGACAACAGACAGGCTTATACTTGGGTCCGACATGATAAGGGATACTTCTGAGAAGGTTGAGTTGATACGAAGACGGATGAAATCGACCCAAGATAGACAGAAATCTTATGCGTACAAGAGAAGGACAGACTTAGAGTTCGAAGTCGGAGACATGGTCTTCATAAAAGTTTCTCCTTTACGCAATGTAGTTCGTTTTGGAGCGGTTGGAAAGCTAGCACCAAGGTTCGTAGGACCGTTCCCTATCACTGAGAGGGTTGGGCGGATGGCCTATAAGGTAGAATTACCCGAGAGGCTGGCCGGAGTACACAATGTCTTTCATGTCTCGCATCTCCGAAAGTGCTTACATGAATCAGCCGAAGTGGTTGAGCCAAGCATCCTTGAAGTCGTAGAAGTGGAAAAAGAAGCAACATTGAGGCGAGTTCCGATTCGGATCTTAGGAACGGAGATCAAGAAGCTAAGGAATCGAGAAGTCAAGCTCGTTAAAGTTCAGTGGAGTGAAGCCCAAGAAGACGCAACTTGGGAAACCGAAGAGAAGATACGCGTGCTTTACCCATTTCTTTTTGAGGGTACATTCTCGATCTCTTTTTCCTACAAACTTGAAAACCTTTTCGTACCATGCTTTTACTACCTATATTTGTCTTGTTATCTTCTCGATCTTATCTTGAGAACCTTAGATAGAACCATATGGATGTAAACATGTGATTGAAACATGTTATGGTTGATGTTTGCAAATGGTTGCAAGTGATTGCTAGTGGATGCATGACACACATTAGGCACTAGATCGGCTCAGTCACATTTTCATGTTGCATATGCATGAGTGCTTATACTTGTACATGGATGGAACTTGTTATGCTATCATTTGGATGTTGCATATGAATGAATGTTATGTGCACTCATGTAGAGATTATAAATCATGTTAGGAATTTTGCATACATGTTGGATTCATTACACTAACATATTTTGCATTAAGGAGGTCTACTGAATCAGTAACCGCAGGATCTTTTGCATTAGATAAGTACATATACACACACTTTCTGCATATGTTCATACAGCACTAGAAACCTTTTAAGGACAATGGTTGCTTGTGGATGATGTTTTGAGTAGATGGATGATGGATGGTAGGACACATCCTTCCTAACTTAGAGATTTCGGGGATGAAATCCTTTAAGGAGGGGAGAATGTAACAACCCGTATTTTGATAATGGGTTATAACTATAAATCAAGGCAGAATTAATTTTTGAAATAAGAATCAAGGGCAACGGTTTATGCCATTGCGTTCTTCTCAAAATTCTACTTGGAAACGAGTCCGAGTTTTCGAAAATCGAAGTCCTTATGACCAGGTTATGACCCTTCGAAGTTTTCAGAAATTTTCAAGTTCAAAACAGCTCAGAATTCGAATTCAAACCCCAGAATGGACTGGGCGGGAAATTTCCCGCCCAGGACCAGGTCGACCTGGGAGTCGACCTGCCCAGGACCAGGTCGACCATAGTATCGACCTAGGTGTCGAGCCCATTTTTGAGTCAGAGTTCACTCTGATGTATCTAGTCCGGTTTCTGTCTAGATTCGTTGGCCTGACCCTATATAAACAACCCCTAACTCTAGTCTCTCTACACAAATTCTCTCTGGTCTTATGCTGCTAAAACTCTGGTTGAAAAGTTAGAGAAAAGGAATTGCTTCTTCTCCAACAAAGCTACGTTTAGAGTATTGATGTTTGCTGTTAGACTCGAGATTCAACATCGCCTCTTTGTTTTCTAATTCTCAAACCACGATCTGTAAGCCCCGGTTACTTTTAGATCTAAACTTTAAACATAATATGGACATGTTGTAAATTGAAATTGAACATAAGTATTACAATCATCTTGGACCTATCATTGTATATCTTGGACCTATCATTGTTCATTTTGAATCTAGTATTTTGGATCCACTATTTTTTCACCTTGAATCTATTAATCTTGAATCTTGACTTGTGGTAATAATTATATGAAACTGATTTGGGGTCTAAACATGTTGTAAACCTAAAACCCCCCATGTCCATGATGTTAACATGCCTGTGATGTTGAATTAGTTGTTATTCACAAGTTTGGGGTATTATCTTATGTCAACAGTTACCATGACTATCACCCTATTTTGCTAAGTTAGATATTTGAGACCACTATTCCATATGCCAGTATTGTTGTAGTAATTTACTTCAAGTTATACTATGCTTGACTTATAATCACTTTTGCCACCTTATGCCCGTTCTTTCTATGTTATCCCCTAACTAGATTTGTTTGTATCGATTCGAATTCACGTGCGATGGGAATAAGATTTTGTAATAACCCGCAAATTCTGGGCCAGTTTAAAATTTTTATTTTGGCGATTTTAGCGAATTTTGATTATTTAAAATGAATTATTTTAAATAATATCGACGAGAAATTTATTTTGAATATAATTCGATCGTATATAATATACGCGTCGTCGTTAGAATATAAATATTTATATATAATTATAAATAGAATTGAAAATGGCGCGGTAGTTCGATAATTCGATTTCAAACTTCAATTGAATGTACCGGGTGCAAAACAATCCGGATTTTAGTGAAACCAAAAATAATGGAATCTAATAGGGAATATCTTTCCAACGAATCCGAAAAATCAAAAGTTCGTAGCGGGAATCAAAAGATATGTCCAGTTGAAAATTCTGAATAGTCTCTATGGAATTCAGGCCCTTAAAAATGGACATTTTGCAAACGACCTCGGATTTCAACGAAACCACTTTTGTTGGGTCCGTGATGTTGAATTATTGCTAGATTCCAAATTTCATAATTTTTCGAATCAATATGTGAGCGTGGCATAGGAAAACGTGTTCTGACCATTTCAGTTGATTTTAATCGACTAGAAATTGGCCATTTTTCAAACGGTCTCAGAATTCGACGAAACTTGTTTTGTTAGGACCGTATCGTCAATACGAAGCTAGAAAATATTTTTCTGGAATTTTTCGTGTTAGTATGTGACCCCGGTAATTTAAAATGTACATTTAAAATTGAATATATAGATTTATATTTTAAATTTAGCGAAAACTGATCGAAACAGCCGAATCATCTTGCGAAACATATCCCATTGTGTTCGGAATAGGGGTAATTAGCTAGGGGCGACGGTCGTTGGGTTTGATTCGGAATCCAAATGCAACAAAACCCTAATTTTCAATTTAAATAATAATAAAAACATATTAGACCCTATATAAACAACCCTAGAATTGGTCAACCCTTCTAAGCCGTGGTCAACGGAGAAAACGCGCCTCCACTTTCTTTAAACCAACGGAGGAAATTCTCAAGAAATAAATCCCAAATCGCACTCAAATTAAATCAAATCTAAACATGAAAACAAAACGAAAATTAAGGTGATTTCTACGACCTTTAATTTGAGACCGGGATGGTGGAACTTAGCTGAGTGGTTCTCGAGTTTTTGGGGTTCAAACGGGTAGGGTTCGCAGTCGTTTTCTGGTGTCGGGGTGCAACCGAGTTCGCCAGGGTCAGAGCTGGTGGTGTCGCACGGGGAGGCGCGTCGAGTGGCAGTTTCTGATGGCGGTCTGGTGCGATGGTGGCGGAGCAAGGGGAAACCCTAGTTTTTGAAGCAATTCGAAGAAGGCCCAAGCGCTATACAGGAGGTGCAGTGTAATTTCTAAACCAAGGTAACTAAATTTTAGGAGAAAGGTATTTACAGGGATTTATTTTCATTTTAAAAATATACAAATGCATAGTTTTAAATAAGTTTTTATGTATAAATAGCTTAAATAAAAAAGGTGATTTTATTTTATGGAAAACATTGTTTTAAGAATGTAAATTTTTATTATGAAAAAGTTTAAATAAAGACATGGTTTATTAAAAATAAAAAGCTCATTGTTTTGAAAGTAAAACATACATTCTTTGTTTTTGAAAATAAAATATACATTCTTTGTATTTGAAAATAATAATATACTTTGAATTTGAAAATATAAACATACTTTGCTTTAAAATAAAATATAACTTTGGTTTTAAAATATAACTTCGGTTTAGAAAATGTAACTTCGGTTTTGAAAATATAAAATCAGTTTGTTTAGATATGTAAAGAAGAAGTTTGAATTTATATAAAGGAGAAGATACAAAATTTGAATTTGCTTTGAAAACAAAATTTGCATTCTTTTTGAAAATGTATTTTGCATTGATTTTGAAAATAAAATTAACATTGTTTTTAAAATAGGAATAGCAGATTAAAAATATGATTTTTATATATTGAACTTCGAATTAAAAATATGATTTTTATATATTGAACTTCGAATTAAAAATATGATTTTTATATATTGAACTTCGAATTAAAAATATGATTTTTATATATTGAACTTCGAATTAAAAATATGATTTTTATATATTGAACTTCGAATTAAAAATATGATTTTTATATATTGAACTTCGAATTAAAAATATGATTTTTATATATTGAACTTCGAATTAAAAATATGATTTTTATATATTGAACATCAAAATAAAAATATGATTTTTATATATTGAACATCAAAATAAAAATGTGATTTTTACATATGTAGAGGATACGGGCAAAGAAAGTGAAAAGAGGCAGAACGACGAAGACTTCTGCAAATGAAGTGCCGTGGAGCTAGGATAGCTATCTGTGAGAATTTCTCACCTTTCAATTTCATTTCTATTTATATATATATACTAGGATGCAGACGGTGCTTAGTAGCACCCGACACAATCGTCCATAGACCATGGACTTGTTTGTTTGGTTGCATAGCTTAGTTATATGATTTGATTTGAATTTGGTTGTTTGGTGATATTGATTGATGTGTGAATGGCGTGGGCCTTCACTAGACCGGGGATAAGGCTAGGCCTTGTCCCGTTTCTAGTATCGTGCCGTTATGCCGCCGAAATTTTCTAAAATATGTTAGAAAATAAAAATATCATTTTATTGTGTAAATGAATAATAGAAATTCATGTGTTGGAATAAAATGTTTAATCGTTAAAAATATAATTTTAACGTGTATATGAATAAATGAATATTTATAAACAAATCGGCCGATTTGCTTATATACACTAATTTGAATGATTGATTGGGTCGATAAATTTTACACATCGCCCAACTGTACAAATAAGATCCGTGTTTGATTGCTTGAAACCCCACACGGGTGTTGGGATGAAATTTGAAGTTCACTCATCCTGATTGATTAAATATGTCGATCGATTGATTGACAGGCTGTTATAAGCGTTGAATATCTATATTTGATGCTTATACAGTGTAGTGCACTTTGGTTGATGGTTGATTATTTTTCAATGCTATGATTACATGTGTTGTATGAAAATCCATATAATTAACTTTATATGGTAATTGATTGGGCCTCATTCCAGTTTAGAAAATAAAGAACAATATAAAATAAAGGTTCATGTGTTGACAGTACTCATCCATTGAGATTGGTCATGTGTTGAACGAAATATTTTAGTAATAAAATTTACATCTTTATCAATATAAAATAAAGGTTCATGTGTTGACAGTACTCATCCATTGAGATTGGTCATGTGTTGAACGAAATATTTTAGTAATAAAATTTACGTCTTTAACAATATAAAATAAAGGTTCATGTGTTGACAGTACTCATCCATTGAGATTGGTCATGTGTTGAACAAAATATTTTGATAATAACAACTATTTTGAAAAAGAAATATTTGAAATAGAATATTTGAAAATAGAAATTTATGAAGCCGTATTGATTAGATTGAACGCCATTTTGACGTGAACGATATTTATATCGATTTTAAACGATTTCGAAATGAATTGAATTGAAAACGATTTCGAAATGAATTGAATTGAAAACGATTTCGAAATGAATTGAATTGAAAACGATTTCGAAATGAATTGAATTGAAAACGATTTCGAAATGAGTTGAATTGAAAACGATTTCGAAATGAGTTGAATATAGAACGAATTCAAATTGAATTGAAAGCAAATTGAAATGAATTCAAATTGAATTGAAATTTGAACTGAATAGAAATGAATTTTAAAACGAATTTATAAAGAAGAATTCAATTTTGATTTGAATTGAAATGGAAGTTGAAATTGCTTTTGAAACGAATTCAAAACTATTTATATAATTCGTTTTAAATAGAAATCGACGAAATATATATTATATATATTATATATATATAATATAATGGCCTGAATAGAACGCGCCGCGCCGCGGCAGTTCGTGAATTTCGACCATTTATTTCAAACGGACATTACGGGAGATCCGACCGTCGGATTCTCCTGAAACCGGAACCGTTGGGTTCGTATCGAAAAGAGCTTTCTAACGAATATTAGAAATTTGAAATCTAACGGTTGGATTTGGAATTATGTCCAAATCAAATTTGAAAAAGGTCGCTATAAGTGCAGTTCGATGGCCGTTGATGGAAATCGACTGTACAAGCCGTGATAAAATTATTAAAAATAGTAATAATTTGTGTAAAATCATAAGAAATGATTTAGAAAGATTTGGGATGAAAAACTCCATATTTGAAAAGATAAAAATAGATTTTTATCGAAATGAACTAGTTTTGAACTAGAATTATAATTCTATTTATTTTTAAATAAATAAATTGAATTTGAAATGGTTTTGAAAATAACCAAAATTTCCAATGATTGCATTGGAATGGATTTGAATCGAAATTGTCTTCGGAATATTTCGATGTTGGATTTCGTGATTATACAAATGTTGTTATGGAAATTTGAAAGATATATATATATATATATATCGTTATTTCCAATGCGATGTTTGTTAGTCGTAGAATTTGATATTGAATATAAGCCGGTATATTTTCTATTCAGAGCCTTGTATTGAATATCAAATGTGATTTGGGTTTGTCGTGAATGGTGTCTTCACTAACACTGTTCTTGAACCCAGTTGAGAAAAGATTAAATCTTTTTGTTTGGATTTAACGAAGTGTACCAATTAAATAATATTTAATTGGAATTGAATCGATATTGATTTTTGGGTTTATCGTGAACAGTGTTTTAAATAACACTCGTTCTTTAACCCGATAATTAATGGAATGTGACTTTGGGTTTATCGCGAACCGTGTTTTTAAATGACACTGATTCTTTAACCCAATTAACGATTAAAACTAAGTGGAGTTTTAATGAATCTTTAATTAGATTGAAATAATCGAAATGGAGTATCACCAGTTTTGCTCCAAGCGATAGTTAAATCTTTAATTAGATTTGAACGTGAAATGGTAATTGAAATTACCGATAATACTGTGGTGTTAGATATGAAGTATTACCAGTTTTACTTCATGGGGATAAATAGGTTGGGATGGGGAAATTAAAATAAATGATTACTTCGGTAAGGTTCGCTAATCCCGACTAGTTTGAATTGAGATTCAAAAATAGAATAAAGAATAAATTCAAGGAATTTATCTTGGATAAAATTAATGGGAACCTTTCCCTATGAATGTGAAATTTAGAAACTAACTGTCGGTTAGCCAAGCAGAATGGTTTTCTGAATATTGACCTGATGTTGGTTTCGGCCTTCGGGGTTAATATTTGGGGAATTATTCTCTTGATTAATTTACGGTTAGTGACTAATGAATTGGAATGAGGCGTATGTTGTGTTTGTGTAACACTTATTTCAAATATACGCGAGTTATTCGGAAAGACCGGGTTTATCCCATTCTGAATAACTGATACGACGATAAGTCGAAGATGAAGACGATGGTCGAAGACCGGAGGTCTTCACGTCGTTTGGGTAATTACTGATGATCTTGATTGGGCTGTACACCCAAGAAGATGGAAACAGTTAGTGATCGTCCAGACGTACTTGGAGATCGATGGATATGCGGGGTACTAGGTGCCTCCGGTTTCGTTCAGCCCCAGAACGGACTTGTAAATGGACTGTGTGTCTGACATTGGATTTTAGTCCGTGTGATTGATCTCTATTAAATATATATCTGTTTGGCGGCGGAGAATTTATTCTCTTGCTTAACGCCCTTCTCTGAGACGTACGAGCTCAGGGGTTATATATTGATGGATATCAATCGCATGGAGTGAATTGCCTGTGTGGCATGCTAAGAGGCAAATGATCAAGGCTTCTGTTGAAAAGCAAAGTCTTGTGGTTGATGATCGAAGCACGGCCTTTGTGGCGTAGCTTTGTGTAACGTTGATTCGCGAGTATCACACCCGGTATGAATCAAAAACGGGAGACGGACATCAGGGAGGACCTACGTTTCTTTCTAGTTATGAGTGGCGTCAGTGCTTGAACTGG
Organism: Allium sativum; assembly: GCA_030737875.1. NCBI lineage: Eukaryota > Viridiplantae > Streptophyta > Magnoliopsida > Asparagales > Amaryllidaceae > Allium > Allium sativum. Next base: position 242,141,700 of record CM060923.1, on the reverse strand, counting down.
CTGACGAGTTTGACTCATGTGGATGTTACTTATTATTACTTGCTGAAAAGTGAGGCGCCTCGTGATATCGGTTTCGGCCGATGCTTCTGGTCGGCTGACGGGCCAGATTTACACCCCATAGGGTGGGGAAACGTAGTGTTCAGGCATAATAATCCACATCGGTGGACCGGCCCTGACGATCCAAGGCTTGCCTGCGCGCTTGCCTGAGGGGCGGACTAGAGCGTCTCGAATCGGAGAGGATCTTGCCCCTAGCCTCGGTTCATACCATAAATGATAACCCAACTTCCAATACGACATTTGCGGTTTTGATTGTAAACTTATATATGGCGACATAGTGTTATGGGCCATTCATGCCGCCTATGATTGATACTTATGATTTGAAGTTGTTTTATACACTATGCACTTATAATAGTATCAAACGATTTGTTTTAACCGTATCAAGCATTCTTTGGCTGTTATAAGGGAAAACCCTATCCTCGGCTGCGTTGCATTGTGTGATGGGACCTGGGTCTTATAACAGCTTCATTTTTCCTTATTTAGCATTGCGCTGTTTGTTTTATGCACTGGTATTCTTGGGAGGAAACCCGTTCCGTGTTATACGGCGTGGTCCCTTGATTTACCTAATGATTTAAAATAAAGAGTAATAACTGTTTTAGTTCTCACACCAGTCACATGACTGACCTGGAGTTTATTGTTTTAACCTAAACTCTAGGTGCCCTTATTTTGACACGGGCAGCTAGTAGTTTTGGTTTTGCAGATTTATATTCACAGGATCCTGGTTTACAGCTGGAACGATATCCGGAAAGCTTTGTATCCGTATATCTTCTTCTAGTTGTGTATTGTATTATTTTCCGCTGCTATGTATTTAAATGTAATTTAAATCTCTGATAATTCTGTGTATTATTCATTTATACTCTGTATATTCCTGTAATCTGATGCATTGTTGTAATATACAATGAAATGTTCTTCTGTATGCGTTATGTTGTGGTTTGTTCTCGAACTATCCGACGCTTTCCTTTACGGGGAAGTTACGGGTTTTCACAGTTGGTATCAGAGCTTTGGTTTACAGAGCTCGAGAACAAGACACATTAGAACCATACGAAAGAATTCATCAGATATTGGATTAGTAATATCCAATGAGGATGACTCGTTAGAGATGGGATCAGTAGTATCCTAGAACGAGTGTGAAGAGTATATTTTTAAAATGAAAACAAATCTTGTTTTGAAATATAGATCAATTATTCGTATTTGGTTATTTATTTATATTGATGTGGACAATCCAGTATATATAGATTTTGCGTATACGTCTGATCCGCGTGTATTCAAAGTTTTAATATACTGGATAGATATAGAATTACACTCTAGTCGCCCGGGGATGATGTTGATAATGACCATGGCATCATCAATAATTATCTTCGTGTTCCGAAGGTGTGATTTCTATATATTTCCATTGGACTGGTGTGAGAAAAAAAAAATATATAGCTAGAATACATCGTTGTGATTTGGTATCAAAACATGATTTTCTTTATATATATCAAAATTATGAATTTGAGACTCTAATTCACTAATTGATTGATGTTTGTGTTGTTTGTTTATTTGTTTGATAATTTTGAACCATTATGCCTAATTGAACCAAATATTGAATTATATTGAGAATTGGTTGCATTTGCTTGTATATATATACTTACATTGAACAGGTCATAGCAAAGAGGCTAGAGCCGAAGAATAAAATTTGTTTGCCCGACAAATAGGTACATGTTTACTACATAATTTACTGTTTTGCTTGGGTGATGATGATTTTATGAGCCTATTGGCTAGCCGCTTGGCTTTTTCTTTTTCTTTTTGAGATCTGAAGGACCGGGGAAGCTATTTGAAATTCCCCGATGCTCCCATTGCAGGGGAGGTTATGGCGAAATTTTTCGAAAATTTAGGGTGTTAGCCAAATTTTTGAAATTTTGAAAATTCTCAGAAGCTGAAAAGTTGGAGAATGAAAGCCAGATCGAACGTAGTGTTGATTAATCAAACCACTTTCGACTTTGTTCCTTTTCGGGGACGAAAAGTTTTAAGTGGGGGAGATTGTAATAACCCGCAAATTCTGGGCCAGTTTAAAATTTTTATTTTGGCGATTTTAGCGAATTTTGATTATTTAAAATGAATTTTTTAAATAATATCGACGAGAAATTTATTTTGAATATAATTCGATCGTATATATTATACGCGTCGTCGTTAGAATATAAATATTTATATATAATTATAAATAGAATTGAAAATGGCGCGGTAGTTCGATAATTCGATTTCAAACTTCAATTGAATGTACCGGGTGCAAAACAATCCGGATTTAAGTGAAACCTAAAATAATGGAATCTAATAGGGAATATCTTTCCAACGAATCCGAAAAATCAAAAGTTCGTAGCGGGAATCAATAGATATGTCCAGTTGAAAATTCTGAATAGTCGCTATGGAATTCAGGCCCTTAAAAATGGACATTTTGCAAACGACCTCGGATTTCAACGAAACCACTTTTGTTGGGTCCGTGATGTTGAATTATTGCTAGATTCCAAATTTCATAATTTTTCGAATCAATATGTGAGCGTGGCATAGGAAAACGTGTTTTGACCATTTCAGTTGATTTTAATCGACTAGAAATTGGCCATTTTTCAAACGGTCTCAGAATTCGACGAAACTAGTTTTGTTAGGACCGTATCGTCAATACGAAGCTAGAAAATATTTTTCTGGAATTTTTCGTGTTAGTATGTGACCCCGGTAATTTAAAATGTACATTTAAAATTGAATATATAGATTTATATTTTAAATTTAGCGAAAACTGATCGAAACAGCCGAATCATCTTGCGAAACATATCCCATTGTGTTCGGAATAGGGGTAATTAGCTAGGGGCGACGGTCGTTGGGTTTGATTCGGAATCCAAATGCAACAAAACCCTAATTTTCAATTTAAATAATAATAAAAACATATTAGACCCTATATAAACAACCCTAGAATTGGTCAACCCTTCTAAGCCGTGGTCAACGGAGAAAACGCGCCTCCACTTTCTTTAAACCAACGGAGGAAATTCTCAAGAAATAAATCCCAAATCGCACTCAAATTAAATCAAATCTAAACATGAAAACAAAACGAAAATTAAGGAGATTTCTACGACCTTTAATTTGAGACCGGGATGGTGGAACTTAGCTGAGTGGTTCTCGAGTTTTTGGGGTTCAAACGGGTAGGGTTCGCAGTCGTTTTCTGGTGTCGGGGTGCAACCGAGTTCGCCAGGGTCAGAGCTGGTGGTGTCGCACGGGGAGGCGCGTCGAGTGGCAGTTTCTGATGGCGGTCTGGTGCGATGGTGGCGGAGCAAGGGGAAACCCTAGTTTTTGAAGCAATTCGAAGAAGGCCCAAGCGCTATACAGGAGGTGCAGTGTAATTTCTAAACCAAGGTAACTAAATTTTAGGAGAAAGGTATTTACAGGGATTTATTTTCATTTTAAAAATATACAAATGCATAGTTTTAAATAAGTTTTTATGTATAAATAGCTTAAATAAAAAGGTGATTTTATTTTATGGAAAACATTGTTTTAAGAATGTAAATTTTTATTATGAAAAAGTTTAAATAAAGACATGGTTTATTAAAAATAAAAAGCTCATTGTTTTGAAAGTAAAATATACATTCTTTGTTTTTGAAAATAAAATATACATTCTTTGTATTTGAAAAAAATAATATACTTTGAATTTGAAAATATAAACATACTTTGCTTTAAAATAAAATATAACTTTGGTTTTAAAATATAACTTCGGTTTAGAAAATGTAACTTCGGTTTTGAAAATATAAAATCAGTTTGTTTAGATATGTAAAGAAGAAGTTTGAATTTATATAAAGGAGAAGATACAAAATTTGAATTTGCTTTGAAAACAAAATTTGCATTCTTTTTGAAAATGTATTTTGCATTGATTTTGAAAATAAAATTAACATTGTTTTTAAAATAGGAATAGCAGATTAAAAATATGATTTTTATATATTGAACTTTGAATTAAAAATATGATTTTTATATATTGAACTTCGAATTAAAAATATGATTTTTATATATTGAACTTCGAATTAAAAATATGATTTTTATATATTGAACTTCGAATTAAAAATATGATTTTTATATATTGAACTTCGAATTAAAAATATGATTTTTATATATTGAACTTCGAATTAAAAATATGATTTTTATATATTGAACTTCGAATTAAAAATATGATTTTTATATATTGAACTTCGAATTAAAAATATGATTTTTATATATTGAACATCAAAATAAAAATATGATTTTTATATATTGAACATCAAAATAAAAATGTGATTTTTACATATGTAGAGGATACGGGCAAAGAAAGTGAAAAGAGGCAGAACGACGAAGACTTCTGCAAATGAAGTGCCGTGGAGCTAGGATAGCTATCTGTGAGAATTTCTCACCTTTCAATTTCATTTCTATTTATATATATATACTAGGATGCAGACGGTGCTTAGTAGCACCCGACACAATCGTCCACAGACCATGGACTTATTTGTTTGGTTGCATAGCTTAGTTATATGATTTGATTTGAATTTGGTTGTTTGGTGATATTGATTGATGTGTGAATGGCGTGGGCCTTCACTAGACCGGGGATAAGGCTAGGCCTTGTCCCGTTTCTAGTATCGTGTCGTTATGCCGCCGAAATTTTCTAAAATATGTTAGAAAATAAAAATATCATTTTATTGTGTAAATGAATAATAGAAATTCATGTGTTGGAATAAAATGTTTAATCGTTAAAAATATAATTTTAACGTGTATATGAATAAATGAATATTTATAAACAAATCGGCCGATTTGCTTATATACACTAATTTGAATGATTGATTGGGTCGATAAATTTTACACATCGCCCAACTGTACAAATAAGATCCGTGTTTGATTGCTTGAAACCCCACACGGGTGTTGGGATGAAATTTGAAGTTCACTCATCCTGATTGATTAAATATGTCGATCGATTGATTGACAGGCTGTTATAAGCGTTGAATATCTATATTTGATGCTTATACAGTGTAGTGCACTTTGGTTGATGGTTGATTATTTTTCAATGCTATGATTACATGTGTTGTATGAAAATCCATATAATTAACTTTATATGGTAATTGATTGGGCCTCATTCCAGTTTAGAAAATAAAGAACAATGTAAAATAAAGGTTCATGTGTTGACAGTACTCATCCATTGAGATTGGTCATGTGTTGAACGAAATATTTTAGTAATAAAATTTACATCTTTATCAATATAAAATAAAGGTTCATGTGTTGACAGTACTCATCCATTGAGATTGGTCATGTGTTGAACGAAATATTTTAGTAATAAAATTTACATCTTTAACAATATAAAATAAAGGTTCATGTGTTGACAGTACTCATCCATTGAGATTGGTCATGTGTTGAACAAAATATTTTGATAATAACAACTATTTTGAAAAAGAAATATTTGAAATAGAATATTTGAAAATAGAAATTTATGAAGCCGTATTGATTAGATTGAACGCCATTTTGACGTGAACGATATTTATATCGATTTTAAACGATTTCGAAATGAATTGAATTGAAAACGATTTCGAAATGAATTGAATTGAAAACGATTTCGAAATGAATTGAATTGAAAACGATTTCGAAATGAATTGAATTGAAAACGATTTCGAAATGAATTGAATTGAAAACGATTTCGAAATGAGTTGAATTGAAAACGATTTCGAAATGAGTTGAATATAGAACGAATTCAAATTGAATTGAAAGCAAATTGAAATGAATTCAAATTGAATTGAAATTTGAACTGAATAGAAATGAATTTTAAAACGAATTTATAAAGAAGAATTCAATTTTGATTTGAATTGAAATGGAAGTTGAAATTGCTTTTGAAACGAATTCAAAACTATTTATATAATTCGTTTTAAATAGAAATCGACGAAATATATATTATATATATTATATATATAATATAATGGCCTGAATAGAACGCGCCGCGCCGCGGCAGTTCGTGAATTTCGACCATTTATTTCAAACGGACATTACGGGAGATCCGACCGTCGGATTCTCCTGAAACCGGAACCGTTGGGTTCGTATCGAAAAGAGCTTTCTAACGAATATTAGAAATTTGAAATCTAACGGTTGGATTTGGAATTATGTCCAAATCAAATTTGAAAAAGGTCGCTATAAGTGCAGTTCGATGGCCGTTGATGGAAATCGACTGTACAAGCCTTGATAAAATTATTAAAAATAGTAATAATTTGTGTAAAATCATAAGAAATGATTTAGAAAGATTTGGGATGAAAAACTCCATATTTGAAAAGATAAAAATAGATTTTTATCGAAATGAACTAGTTTTGAACTAGAATTATAATTCTATTTATTTTTAAATAAATAAATTGAATTTGAAATGGTTTTGAAAATAACCAAAATTTCCAATGATTGCATTGGAATGGATTTGAATCGAAATTGTCTTCGGAATATTTCGATGTTGGATTTCGTGATTATACAAATGTTGTTATGGAAATTTGAAAGATATATATATATATCGTTATTTCCAATGCGATGTTTGTTAGTCGTAGAATTTGATATTGAATATAAGCCGGTATATTTTCTATTCAGAGCCTTGTATTGGATATCAAATGTGATTTGGGTTTGTCGTGAATGGTGTCTTCACTAACACTGTTCTTGAACCCAGTTGAGAAAAGATTAAATCTTTTTGTTTGGATTTAACGAAGTGTACCAATTAAATAATATTTAATTGGAATTGAATCGATATTGATTTTTGGGTTTATCGTGAACAGTGTTTTAAATAACACTCGTTCTTTAACCCGATAATTAATGGAATGTGACTTTGGGTTTATCGCGAACCGTGTTTTTAAATGACACTGATTCTTTAACCCAATTAACGATTAAAACTAAGTGGAGTTTTAATGAATCTTTAATTAGATTGAAATAATCGAAATGGAGTATCACCAGTTTTGCTCCAGGCGATAGTTAAATCTTTAATTAGATTTGAACGTGAAATGGTAATTGAAATTACCGATAACACTGTGGTGTTAGATATGAAGTATTACCAGTTTTACTTCATGGGGATAAATAGGTTGGGATGGGAAAATTAAAATAAATGATTACTTCGGTAAGGTTCGCTAATCCCGACTAGTTTGAATTGAGATTCAAAAATAGAATAAAGAATAAATTCAAGGAATTTATCTTGGATAAAATTAATGGGAACCTTTCCCTATGAATGTGAAATTTAGAAACTAACTGTCGGTTAGCCAAGCAGAATGGTTTTCTGAATATTGACCTGATGTTGGTTTCGGCCTTCGGGGTTAATATTTGGGGAATTATTCTCTTGATTAATTTACGGTTAGTGACTAATGAATTGGAATGAGGCGTATGTTGTGTTTGTGTAACACTTATTTCAAATATACGCGAGTTATTCGGAAAGACCGGGTTTATCCCATTCTGAATAACTGATACGACGATAAGTCGAAGATGAAGACGATGGTCGAAGACCGGAGGTCTTCACGTCGTTTGGGTAATTACTGATGATCTTGATTGGGCTGTACACCCAAGAAGATGGAAACAGTTAGTGATCGTCCAGACGTACTTAGAGATCGATGGATATGCGGGGTACTAGGTGCCCCCGGTTTCGTTCAGCCCCAGAACGGACTTGTAAATGGACTGTGTGTCTGACATTGGATTTTAGTCCGTGTGATTGATCTCTATTAAATATATATCTGTTTGGCGGCGGAGAATTTATTCTCTTGCTTAACGCCCTTCTCTGAGACGTACGAGCTCAGGGGTTATATATTGATGGATATCAATCGCATGGAGTGAATTGCCTGTGTGGCATGCTAAGAGGCAAATGATCAAGGCTTCTGTTGAAAAGCAAAGTCTTGTGGTTGATGATCGAAGCACGGCCTTTGTGGCGTAGCTTTGTGTAACGTTGATTCGCGAGTATCACACCCGGTATGAATCAAAAACGGGAGACGGACATCAGGGAGGACCTACGTTTCTTTCTAGTTATGAGTGGCGTCAGTGCTTGAACTGGCTGACGAGTTTGACTCATGTGGATGTTACTTATTATTACTTGCTGAAAAGCGAGGCGCCTCGTGATATCGGTTTCGGCCGATGCTTCTGGTCGGCTGACGGGCCAGATTTACACCCCATAGGGTGGGGAAACGTAGTGTTCAGGCATAATAATCCACATCGGTGGACCGGCCCTGACGATCCAAGGCTTGCCTGCGCGCTTGCCTGAGGGGCGGACTAGAGCGTCTCGAATCGGAGAGGATCTTGCCCCTAGCCTCGGTTCATACCATAAATGATAACCCAACTTCCAATACAACATTTGCGGTTTTGATTGTAAACTTATATATGGCGACATAGTGTTATGGGCCATTCATGCCGCCTATGATTGATACTTATGATTTGAAGTTGTTTTATACACTATGCACTTATAATAGTATCAAACGATTTGTTTTAACCGTATCAAGCATTCTTTGGCTGTTATAAGGGAAAACCCTATCCTCGGCTGCGTTGCATTGTGTGATGGGACCTGGGTCTTATAACAGCTTCATTTTTCCTTATTTAGCATTGCGCTGTTTGTTTTATGCACTGGTATTCTTGGGAGGAAACCCGTTCCGTGTTATACGGCGTGGTCCCTTGATTTACCTAATGATTTAAAATAAAGAGTAATAACTGTTTTAGTTCTCACACCAGTCACATGACTGACCTGGAGTTTATTGTTTTAACCTAAACTCTGGGTGCCCTTATTTTGACACGGGCAGCTAGTAGTTTTGGTTTTGCAGATTTATATTCACAGGATCCTGGTTTACAGCTGGAACGATATCCGGAAAGCTTTGTATCCGTATATCTTCTTCTAGTTGTGTATTGTATTATTTTCCGCTGCTATGTATTTAAATGTAATTTAAATCTCTCATAATTCTGTGTATTATTCATTTATACTCTGTATATTCCTGTAATCTGATGCATTGTTGTAATATACAATGAAATGTTCTTCTGTATGCATTCTGTTGTGGTTTGTTCTCGAACTATCCGACGCTTTCCTTTACGGGGAAGTTACGGGTTTTCACAGATTTGGGTAGTTTAGGCAAACCTGAATTTACTATAAACTTGAAACGTGAACATTGTTATAACTTGAACCTGGATATGGACATGAACTTGACACGATTTGGCATGAAACATGACATGAAAACTTGACATGAATTTAGACTCGAAACTTGAATCTGGACATGACACTTAGAATGAATTTGAAAATGGCCAACTCGAGGTTGGGTTGAGTTTGAAGTGTGAATCTGCCCGGAACCGCTCGGCGAATCCAGTGACTGCAAACAAAAGGATCCAATGAGGGTAACTGGTCATATCGCACGTAAAACCCGAGGTTAGACTATGTTGTGGTGTAAATCTGCCCGGAACCGCCCGGCAAATCCAGTAACAACAACAACTAGTCTAATGTGAGAGGTTGGGGTGCATTAATGAATTAATGCCACATGATAGGGTTAAGTCATGAACCGCTTGAACACACTTAACCAACTTGATACATGATTTGGATAGGGTTAAGCCACGAACTTGAATGACAACACTTAACCCATTAGAAACCCTAGTTACGCGGTCCTTTTCAGCAGTAACCCACTTAGATGTATCACGATACCTTGGGACTAGGCAGGGTGGGGCACGATTACTGGGCTGATTGTAAGCGACCAGAACGAAGGCTGAGTAGGTGCGCCATTTAGGTTGAGGCGAACTATGGTCGTGCATGTAGTCCGGAGTTGAAAAAGTAGGCATTGGGCACCCGTAGCTTTACATTGTGCGAGCTTGATTCGTGTCGGTGGTTGGCACCCTAGGACTTGATACACCCTATGGTGGACCTAGCATAGGTGACTACATTTTGTGATTGGGCCGTATGACACAGACACTTGACGAGCTAGAACTTGTAGGGAGCCGATCGATTAGTAGATCGTACAGTAGGACCCCGTAATGGGTCACTTCATGATATTGGGCCATGGGATCATTCCATGATTAATACTTGACATGGATTAGAATACTAGTACAGTTGGTGCAGCGAATCTTGAATATGCGATGCTAGACTTGATTTATCTTGTTATCCTAGTTATCTTGCCAGACTTATTATCATCCCTATGTTTACTTTCCATTTACTCATGTCTTGTTAACTTTACTTATTTTTATACTGAAAGTCACTATGACTTACCAGTCTTTATGACCGACCCTTTTCTTTCGCCTCTTTTTCTTTCAGCCCCCCCCCCCAGGTTCTCAGGGAGGAAACACTAGTTCTTAGCTTGGATTTAGCTTGCTTTCTGTCAGCTCATGTACGGTTTGGTCTTGAGCTATGCTATGGCTGCACTTCTGCTATTTATGGGGAATAATTTACTTTTGTTATCTTAAGTTTATGTTTCTTTATCTAGAACTTGATGTAATGGAATAATTTGTACCTTGGATTTATGAGGTTTTGACTCTTTTCTTGAAAAATAATAAAAATTGGGTTTTTAATTTCTACCGCTGCTTTATTTATGTTCTGCCTTGTGATATCTCTGTGTATGTTTACCTAGATAATACTCCACCAAAACTAGTGCATTCCCTTTGTGAGTGACCCTAGCGGAGGTGAGGTGTTACAATAAATCTAATTACATATAAATGTATTTTTCTTACTTTTTAATTTGCAATGTAAATTTTAATACTTTAATTACACATAAAAATATAATTTTATTTACTATGCTGTACGGTCAGTCAAAGTTCAAGTTTGACTTTTCAAACTACCGCGCTATTTCTAACATCTTTTATAATTAAAATTAAATTATTCATCCTAACTTCAATTTAAATAATTTTTTTTAATCATTATTATTTTAAATATAAAAACCCATTAAAATTAGTTAAAATAAAATTTAAATTTACCCCAAAATTCAGAGTTGTTACGCAGCCGCTATTCTATCCAAAGGGTGAGCTCCGCGCATCCAAGTCTTCCTAGAAAGACCGGACAACGACACAACAGCCCAAGCTGCCATCTCAGCTTATAAATACCTCAAAGGTTAAAGAGGAAAAGGATCATTTTCGACTGATACATCTTCTTCTTCCCAGAAAGTCATTATTTGAAAGAGAAAAAACCGTCTTCTTTCTTTTCTTCAAATAGAAAAAGCATTGTACTTGTAATCTAAAGCAGAAGTAATATATAAAGTGGACGTAGGCACAGTCTTTGCCGAACCACTATAAAAAGATTGTGTGTTTTCCCCGTTTCCTTTACTTTTTCTGTATTTTATAATTAGTATTCGTGTGCTCTTCACACGATTGGGGGTCGAACGTCACTACTGACCAACTTTTGAGGTCAACACTTTGGCGTGCCAGGAAGGGGAAGCTTGCCTTAGTCCATGGCGAATAAACGAAAGAAAGATACAACATCCTCTCGTCCTGCAAACGCCGATGCAGCCGATACTAATGCTACGGAAGCAAGACACGAAGTCTCCTCTGACGAAGATATGTCTCGATTTCTTACCTGGGACGACATGGATAAAATCATGGTCGAGTTCAGAGACCGTATGACATCTCAGGATAAACTCCTCGAACGACAGCAAGCAGTTGATGGATCACCTTGTCGGTCGACTAGAGACAGGATTGAACCTTTCAACATCAATTCCTCCACCGGCCAGGACTGGGGCAACAACTGATCCTTGGTCTGCACAGAATCAGACCACTGACCAGGCTACACCTTTCTTTCATCCTGGTTTGGTCCCACCAACCGATCGATCACAACAAGGAGTATCACTTCCAACGACCAACGCAGCAGCAGCAGCAGAACCTTAGGAGGCTCGCCATCAAGATCTAGATTGGTCGAACACTTTTCTTCCACTCTTTGGAACAGCTCGACCTATTGAACCAGTCGAGTAACCACCGTGTCCATCAGAATCAATGTCATTCCCATTACAACCCAGAATCATACCACGAACCAGTCTAACCACTCTTCCCCTTCAACAAGAGCTAGTGTGGCCTTCCCTTCGAACCAAGGAAGCCACCCAGCTATACCGGTCCTCACAGTGGTAGGAGAAAACGCTACCGTAGACCCTGCTAACCTCACTCCCACTAGGGGTACCTCCGAGCTCCGAACATCACATGCTATGTTGGATCAGCCTAGGCCCTGTGTTACGGCTACGACTCGACCCACTACTCATCATGTTCCAGAGGGGCCATTCTCCCTAGAACCACCTACTGTGGCTCACCTTCCCTCACATCTTCACTCAACTCTCGGAAGACGGGCCCAGCCAACGGCCGCCCTTCCGAGCATGCTTTCGTTGGATCCTCGTACCGAAGTTCTCCCAGATGCTGAGCTAAATTCATGGCAACGACTCCTGCGATACGGAAGCCAGCTTGGAAGCATTATCTGACGCATCACTTGGGGCACTTCCGCGCAGCAAGACATAGATAATGTCAATCGCAGCCACTTCACCAGGGAAATCAGAAATTCTTGAAACCCTCCGGACTTCAAGTTCCCAGCTGTCGAGCCATACAATGGTCGCACTGACCCAACCATCCACCTCATACGATACTTGGCTAATTACTTCCCACTCTTTCTTACATATGTAGCCGGAATGTGGTTTCGACAGTTGACAACGGAGTCTATCAACAGCTGGAACACTCTGGTCACCTGCTTCATTGAACAATTCAGAGTACATATCTGTCGACCAAATAGCTTTATGTTCATATCCACCATCAAGCAGCGATCAGAGAAACGCTCAGATCCTTCCTCGAAAGATTCAACGCAGCTGTAGCATCAGTCAATAGGCCTGACCCATCGATGGTACTTATGGCAGTCATTGAGGGAGTTCAGAATCGATCAAAATTCTCAATCTCTTTAACCAGAGACCCCCCCAAGGATATAGATGATTTCTATTCCGAGGCCGAGCGATTTCTCCGACAAGAAGATGTGAGCATTGAGATGGAGAGCTAGAGGTCTTAGCCGCTAAACAATAAGGTCCATCCCACAACAACTGCCAAAATAATGGAAGAGGAAAGGCCCTGCAAAAGAGCGAGCATCATGTACGACCTCAGATCGAAAGTAAGTACGATCAGTACACCGAACTAAATCCCTCTCTTCTCGATATCTACCTTGACATACGAGGGTCCCTTCCCACTTCGAGACCACCTCGACGAGAGCCAACACAGATGGAGCTCGATTCTAGCAAACATTGCATATTCCATAACGTAGCTGGACATAGCAACAATAAATGTCGGCATCTGCGTGATTTCATCGAAGATCGAGTCAGAAAAGGAGAGCTTCCCGAATATGTCAAAAATCGTGCCCCGACCTTGCTGCCACGATCTTTTGCCCAAGCTCCTTAGGTCGATCCACAAGCTCCTAGAAACGGAAAGGACCCTGAGACTAGCACTCACGGCATTATCATTAATTAGATTTTTCTGATGTATTTCTTTCAATAAAAAGGACACGTTGATGTACACACATGTATGAGGTTAGGATTTAGCTCTAGGCATGCTTTGAAATCAGTTGATGTCCTCTTAGAATTTCTTTGTAATAATTCATTAGTTGCTATGGATGTTCTTTTACAAATATGGATAATGTTTGGGGAACTCTAAAGCCGAGCATGGATAATGCTCGCCCCCTCTTTTAATGTGGTCGGCGCGAAAGCCTACTACCATATCTTAACACCTACTCCCCTAGCCGAGTGTGGTATTTTTCTTTAAGCCGAGTTTGAATGATACTCGCCCCTTCTTTTTTCTACACCACGAGCTTTTACTGCTCGCCGGACACACTAATCTAACATGAGTCGAGCATGAAAAACACTTGCCCTAAGCCGAGTATGGTTAATACTCGCCACGAAGCCGAGTATGGTTAATACTCGCCACCAAGCCAAGTATGGTGGATACTCGCCACCCGTCAAAGCCAAGTGGACTAAAATGCTCAACCCATTAGCCTACTCCAAGCCGAGAACGGTTTATTTTTGTCTTTGCAGGAACCAACTCTCATAACGACGATCAACATCCCGACCTTAATACGGTTCTCGATAGTTGTCGGTTTTCCGGCTTTAATACGACCTAGTTCGGTTGCCGGATTTCTGGCCTTAGTATAGTCCGGCGTAACCATAGCTGCTTTAACAATTGTGCTTCGATTCACATTTCAGAACACACCTACATCTGTCAAAGAAGATGCATTCTGAGGGGTAAAATGTTAGTCTTCTTTTTGGTAAAAGACGCAATGGGCCAAATCAAAGCCCAAACGCGCAACCAATCAAGTTAGACAGATCGCATTCCAGGAAGCCCAGCAGAAGCTTGGCCTGAAGAAGCCACGCATCAGACCAATCAAGCCAATATCTCACTCCAAAAGACTCGCTCTCACAGTTGACCGAGAGAACTGCTCTCGCACAAGGAGTATCGACCGAGTATTTCGGGTCTACATGAAATATCCAACTGAGCTGTTCAAATACTTGGCCCGAATCTCAAGGAAGAAAAGGCGGTCAACCACATCCAGATAAAGCACTATTTTTGATATACCTCACTATGGATGCCACGTAAGCCGCAACTTCCGAGGATACTATTTATGAATAGGGGAACCACTCTTCCATCTGCTATTCTATCCAAGGGGTTAGCTCCACGCGTCCAAGTCTTCTCAGAAAAGTTGGGCCACATCACAACACCCCAAGCTGCCATCTCCGCCTATAAATACCTCAAATCTTAAAGAGGAAATGGATCCTTTTTGGCTGATACTTCTTCTTCTTCCCAGAAAGACATTATCTAAAAGAGAAAAAAGCCATCTTCTTTCTTTTCTTCAAATATAAAAAGCATTGTACTTTTAATCTAAAACATGAGTAATATATAAAGTGGACGTAGGCACAGTCTTTTCCGAACCACTGTAAAAAGACTATGTGTTTTCCCATATCCTTTACTTTTTCTGTATTTTAGAATCAGTATTCGTGTGCTCTTCACACGATTGGGGGAATTATTAGTGACCAACTTTTGACGTCAACAGGATCAAACTATTTTCAAAATCGTATGGACCGAACGATGAAGTGACTGGATCGAGCCACATAGGGGCTGGGTCAACCTATGTGTCGACCTATGTGTATAGGTCGACCCATGTTGGTGAATAACATTTTTTCAGGGCTTATTTCGAACTCAGTTTGCTTTAACAGTAGAATTTATATTAATATACATGCGAAGAACATGGTTTGTCTTGACTTCTATAAATAATCCTATAGGGCCTAGCTCTTGAACTCATATTTTCTGAGAGGATGTCGGAGCTCTACCATTCCTTTTCTCTGCCAGATTCTTCCAAAATAAAATATAATAGATTTCAGATATATTTTTGGAGATTTGGAGACAAAAAACTGTGGATTCATGGCTTAGACGTCCAAACATCCTGCCCAAATAAATTCATAGATTCATACAAAAAAATAGAATGGAAAATAAGCAAAGATCCGAATTAGAACCAGATCTTAGAGCGCACGTCAGTTAAGTGGATTTAAATTATATTTTTATATATTGGTATATGATATCATTTGATTCTTGTTAAATCTTGGTAATTCAAAATGGTTTAATTATGGTTATTTATTCCATACATGATTTGAGTATATTCTGTTCTAATTCAAATCTTACCGTAAGTCCCTGTTGGAATGACATAAGAATATTCATGCGCAATAAACCTGTAATTTGACTCGTAAATTTAAGAATTTCTAATTTTGTTTGTCAAGCCTGGTTTAAAATTTTGAATTGGTTAAATATAAAAATAGATTGGAATGAAAAAAAGTTGGCAATAAGCCTAATTGTATTCAAAATTTACAGGAATTATGTCATATTTGTGGAATAAAAGGAAGAATCAGGAATTTGCATATACTTACAAAAACGAGAAGGTAGGAATTACTTTAAATTTTAATTTTAAATTGGCAAAAATCCTAGGTAGTTACAATCAAATTGTCAGAACACCAAGTCTTCTGAAACTCAGAGTCATCTACTTCAATTAGATGGGTCTGTAACTAACCGATACAATATACCTTCATGTCCCATACCACGAGGTTTACACATCGCTTAATCCTTAAAATTATTGTACACGTGATACAATATTTTCCTATCCATTAAAACAACAATTTTAACACGATGTATGGATGTAACTATGTTTGCCAAAATATTTTTTTCCCTTTAAAACATATTTACAGTTTTACAAACAAAGCTACACACTTTATTGATTTAAACAAATCAAATCTGTGAACTACATAAAAAACATTTCAAATGCTCAAATATTGACTCATAATCAATATTTGTACTTTATATCTAACAGCAATCCCATTCATATAGCAATATTACTGTCAAAACCAAAAATACACTTTTAAAATCATTTACAATTATTTTTCCATCTTGACAAAGTCATTGGATTATTACTTAAATTTTACCACGTACCCAATTCCAAACACCATTTAAAACACAGTTCTCCATTATATTTTTGTCAAGAAATACAATTTGCATTAGAAAACACAAATCCATAATTTATTAATTATTCAGTAAAACAACTAAGCATTAATATTGAAAATATATATTTCTACTTAAATATTGATTACTAATCAATATTACAAATTTCAGTACTCACAATAAATTATAAATTATAATTTACAAACAAAAATTGGAATAAATTGTCTAATATATTAAGCATATTTAATTTATTTCGAACTCAAAAATTATTAAAACCACCAATATGTTATTACCATACTTTTGAATAATATACAAGTTAATTTCATAAACTCATACTTTATTCTCTTCAGAATTAGATTATAGAAAACGTACTATTTTCGTTTTTGCCTGGGGTACCCAAATCCGGGTTGTTATAGACTCCCACCTTAAATAAATTGCATCCTTGCAATTTCCTTAAGAAAAACATCAATATAAAATTTCATTTCTTACAACTCAACTCAAATTTTATTTATAAGGTAAAGATTTGGCTTGTACAACAAGCCATATAGTTTTTGAACTCTTATATTAACATTTACTAACTCATCAAGATTTGATAAATATAAGAACCCGTAACTTCCCCGGTAAGGAAAGAGCGGATACTTTGAAGACAAGCCACATCGGGACACAAACAGAATAACATTTCATTGTTAATTACAATAATTCCATCAGAATACAAGAATATACAGAGTACAAATAAATATTATACATCAGAAAAATATCAGAGATTACAATACATTACATAGCAGTGAAAAATAATACAAAACACAACTGAAGGAGATATACGGATACAGAGCTTTTCGGATATCATTCCAGCTGTAAATTAGGATCCTTTGAATATAAATCTGCAAAAGCAAAACTACTAGCTGCCCGTGTCAAGATAAGGGCACCCAGAGTTTAGTTTAAAACAATAAACTCCAAGTCAGTCAAGTGACTGGTGTGAGAACCAAAACAGTTATTTAAAGCTTTACTTTAAATCAGATATATCAAGGGACCACGCCGTATAACACGGAACGGGTTTCCTTCCAAGAATACCAGTGCATATAATAAAACAACGCAATGCTTTTTGGAAAAATGAAGCTATTATAAGACCCAGGTCCCATCGCACAATGCAACACAGGCCGAAGGATAGGGTTTTCCCTTATAATAGCCAAACATGCTTGGTACATTAAAAACAAATCATTTGATACTATTATAAGTCTATAGTGCCAAAACAATTTCAATCATAAGTATAAATCATAGACGGCATAAGTACCATATATCATGTCGCCATAGTAGGCTCTACAATCAAAACCGCAAATGTCACGTATTGGAAGTTGGGTTTCCATCTGTGAACCAAGGCAAAAGATAGTCCTCTACCGATTCGAGACTCTCTAGCCCGAGCCTTAGGACCCAGACACAGGTGAGCCCTTGGATCGTCAGGGTCGGTCCACCGATGTGGATTAAAATGTCTAAACACTGCATTTCCCCACCCTTTGGGGCGTAAATGAGCCAAATGACTCCATTGACTCCACATAGTCACCGATATATCCGAAGCGCCTCGCAATCCAACAACCACACAGGTGAAAATAATATAAATGTCAGGGCTGGTAGGTCACTGACACCACCCTAGCTAGAAGGAAACGCATGCCCTCCCTGATGTCCTCTCCCGTTTATGGTTCACAACTGGGGTGTGAGGCTCACAAATCAACGTTACACAAAGCTATGCCACACATGCACATGCGGTGCTTTGATCATCAACCACAAGACTTTGCTTTTCAACAGAAGCCTTGATCATTTGCCACTTAGGCATGCCACACAGGCAATTCATTCCATGAGATAGATATCCATCAATATATAACCACTGAGCTCGTACGTCTCAGAGAAGGGCGTTAAGCAAGAGAATAAATTCTCCGCCGCCAAACAGATATATATTTAATAGAAATCAGTCACACAGAATAAAATCCAATGTTAGACACACAGTCCATTTACAAGTTCGTTCTGGGTCTGAACGAACCGGAGGCACCGTGTACCTCGCATATACACCGAGCTCCAAGTACGTCTGGACGATCACCAACTTATTCCCTCCTCTTGGGTGTACAGCCCATCAAGATCATCAGTAATCACCCAAACGATGTGAAGACCTCCGATCTTTGACCACCGTCTTCATCCTCGACACATCGTCGAATCAGTTATTCGGAATGGGATAAACCCGGTCTTTCTGAATAACTCGCATATATAATAAACAAGCGTTACACAAACACAACATACGCCTCATTCCAATTCATCAGTCACTAACTGTAAATTAGTAAGAGAACAACTCCCCAAATATTAACCCCGAAGGCCGAAACTAACATCAGATCAATACCCAGGAAACCATCTTCAGTTAGTTGTTAAATTTCACATTCTTAGGGAGAGGTTCCCATTAATTTTATCAAAGATAAATTCCTCAAACTTATTCTTTAATCTGCTTTTGAATATCAATTCAAATTAGTAGGGAATAGCAAACCACACGAAGACATCATTTCTTTTAATTTCCCTATCCCAACCTATTCATCCCATGAAGTAAAACTGGTAATACTTCATATCTAACACCACGGTGTTATTGGTAAATTAAATTACCATTACATGTTCAAATCTAATTAAAGATTTAACTATCGCCTGGAGCAAAAACTGGTGATACTCCATTCTCGATCATTTCAATCTAATTAAAGATTCATTAAAACTCCACTTGGTTTTAATCTTCCCAATAATGACCATCAATGATTATTTAACTTGGGAAATCATATTCCGGCTTTAACTGGGTCAAAGAACCAATGTCATTTAAAACACGGTTCACTATAAACCCAAATCCCATTTGATATTAAATACAAGGCTCTGAATAGAAAATATATCGGTTTATATTCAATATCAAATTCTACGACCAAAAAATATCATATTGGAAATAACGATATAAATATATCTTTCGAATTTCCATAACAATATCTGTATAATCACGAAATCCAACATCGAAATATTCCAAAGACAATTTCGATTCAAATCTATTCCAGTTCAATTATTGGAAATTCTGGTTACTTTTAAAATCCTTTTAAATCCAATTTATTTATTTAAAAATAAGTAAATTATTATTCTAGTTAAAAACTAATTCATTTCGATAAAAATCCTTTTTTATCTTTTCAAATTTGGAATTTTTCATCTCAGTTCTTTAACAAATCATTTCTTATGATTTTACACAAATTATTACTATTTTTAATAATTTTATAAAGGCCCGTACAGTCGAATTCCATCAACGGCCATCGAACTGCACTTTCAGCAACCTTTTCCAAATTTGATCTGGACATAATTCCACATTCAACTGTTAGATTTCAAATCTCTAATATTCTTTAGAAAGCTCTTTTCGATACGAACCCAACGGTTCCGGTTTTAGGAGAATCTGACGGTCGGATCTCCCGTAATATCCATTCGAAGTCAATGGTCGAAATTCGCGAACTACCGCGGCGCGGCGCGTTCTATTCAGGCTATTTAATATCTATAATATATATATTATATATACTTCGTCGATTTCCTTTTAAAACGCATTTTATAATTCCTTTTAAATTCGTTTTCGAAACGATTTCAACTTCATACTCAATTTTGAATCAAAATTGAATATTCCACATCATCGATATACAAATGATAATATTTTCAAAACGTTATATTTTGAAATCACTTCCTTTTCTATATTCATTATAAAAATGAATAAAATCGATACAAATATCGTTCACGTCAAAATGGCGTCAATCTAATCAACACGGCTTTTATTCAACACATGAATGTTTATTCTATTCAACACATGAATTTGTATTTTTATTCAACACATGAATATATATTTTTATTCAACACATGAATATATATTTTTATTCAACCCATGAATATATATTCTATTCAACACATGAATTTATATTTTTATTCAACACATGAATATATATTTTATTCAACACATGAATTTATATTCTATTCAACACATGAATTTTTATTCTATTCAACATATGAATTTTTATTCTATTCAACACATGAATTTTTCTTTTATAATGTTCCTTATTTTCAAAATTGGAATGAGGCCCAATCAACTACCATATAATGTTAATTATATGGATACCACACAACATATGTATATAATATCAACGATAAATAATCAACCATCATCCAGGGTGCACCACACAACTGCATAAGCATTAAATATAAATATTTAACACTTATAACAGCCTGTCAATCTATCGATCGACATACAGCTAATTATTGGGACTAGTGTATGGCCAATTTCATCCCAACACCCGTGTGGGGTTTCACATCAACAAACATAGATTTTTATTTGTGTAGTTGGGCGATGTGTAAAATTTATCGTCCCAATCAATATCAGTTAAATCAGTGTATATAAACAAATCGTCCGATTTGTTTATTACTATTTATTTTATATACACGTTAAAAATTATATTTTTAACTATAAAATATTTTGCACTATAAAATATTTTATTCCAGTGCACATCACACAATAAAATTTCACAGCACAGCAATCAAACAAGTCATCCATGGTCTGTGTACAACGGGTGTCGGGTGCTGCTAAGCACCGTCTGCATCCTAGTATATCTTTCAACTAGAAAACAAAATAAAAGTTAGGAGTTCTCACACATAAGCTTAACCAAACACTGCGACTCTTCATATGTAGAAAAACTTCGCCGTGTTTTCAACGAGATCGGTTTCATGTGGTATATGTTAAAATCATGTTTTCGGCATCGCTACTTTATAAATAAATGTCTTATTTTCTGTCGGCTATTATATATATATATAAATCACATTTTTATACCGCTACTTTATACACAAAAATTATATTTTTATAGCGCTTTATATATAATAAAAATTATATTTTTATATCGCCTTTCAAACAATAAAAATCAGATTTATATTTCGCTAACTTCATATTAAAGATCATATTTTTATATCGCTATACATGTAATAAAAATCAGATTTTTTATAACACTAAAAATCGAATCTTTATAAACATAAAAATCTCAGCCTTATATAAAAAAATCTCGTCTTTACTTTATGAAAAGTCTCGTCTTTACTTTATGAAAAGTCTCGTCTTTCCCTTATGAAAAATCTCGTCTTTCCCTTACGAAAAATCTCGTCTTTCCCTTTATAAAAACAAAACCTTTTTGTTTTCAAAACAAAATCAAATCTTTTTAGTTTGAAAAATCCTATCTTTTTAGTTTGAAGTAATATAAAAAACATATTTCTATTTCAATTTATTCTATATAAAAATCAGGTTTTTATATATAATGTTTCATATAATTTAATCACACACAGCAAATAAATTAATCATCTTAGGTAAAATGAATTAAAAACTCACAGAATTGGAGAAAGGGGGTGTTTTCTAGTCACGGTTTCGGCGGTTCGCGGTGGAGCATTCGGCGGAGGAGGCTAGGGGAAAGTGCTGAGGAGGTGGCACTTTGTCAGGGGGGTGGCGCGACAGGGGGTGCGGTGGCAAGCCAGTAAGTGGAGGCGGCGGATTTAAGGGGGATTCGGGGTTTTGGGGGAAGGAAGGGAGAGGAGGGAGGGCGACGTGGGGAGGAGGGGGAAGAAGAAGAAGCAGCGGCGGCGGCGACACCGGGGGAGGCGGCGACGGGCGCGACGGGGGCTGGGCCGTCCTCTATTCGGTTTTTTTTTTCTTTTATGAAACGTGAAGTCAACGGGGGGAATGGGAGACATAAAGGGGAGGGAAATATAATTAAATATTTAATTAATTTAATTTTGCCAAAAAGTTGATTTCTCGTCCGAACTCTGAATCGAACCCAACGATTGTCGCCGTTAGCTAATTACCCCATTTCGACCGCAATGGGATATGTATCCTAGGATGATTCGATCGTTTCAATAGGTTATCATCAAAATCAAAATATAAATCTATATATTGAATTTGAACGTACATTTCAATTTACAAGGGCCACATACTAACCCTAAAAATTCCCCGAAAATATTTTCTAGCTTCGTATTGACGATACGGTTCTAACAAAACTAATTTCGTCAAATTTGAAGACCGTTTTAAAAATGGCCATTTTCAGGTCGATCCAAATTGACTGAAACTGTTAAAACACGTTTTCTTTTGCCATGCTCACATATTGATTTCAAAAATTATGAATTTTGGAATCTAGAAATAACTTGACATCACGGATCCAACAAAAGAGGTTTCGTCAAAAACCGAGGTCGTTTGCAAAATTTCCATTTTTAAGGGCCAAAATTCCATAGCGACTATTCTGAATTTTCAGCTGGGCATAACTTTTTATCCCCACTATGAAATTTCAATTTTTCGAATTCGTTGAAAAGATATTTCAAATAGATTCTAATATTTTTGGTTTCGCTAAAATCCGGTTTATTTTGAATCTTGTACATTCATTTGAAATTTGAAATCGAATTTTCGAACTACCGCGCCATTTTCAATTCCTTTTATAATATAAAATAAATATTTATATTCTAACGTTAATTCAAATAAATATATTCACTCGAATTCTATTCAAAATAAATTTCTCGTCATTATTATTTAAAATAATTCATTTTAATTATTCAATATTCATCAAAATTGCCCAAATGAAAAAATTGAAATTGGCTCGGATTTCTGGGTTATTACAATCTCCCCCACTTAAAACTTTTCATCCCCGAAGAGGAACGAAGCTGAAAGTTGTTTAACTAATCAACTCAACTTCCATTATTTTCATTACGACTTAATTTCTTTAACTTTTCAGTTTCTAAGAACATTTCAAATTTTTTGAAAATTTAAATTTGGCTAACACCTTAAATTTTCGAAAAATTTCGCCATAACCTTCCCTGCACCGGGAGCTTCGGGATATTTCAAATAGCCTCCCATGGCCCTCACCAATCCAAAAAGAAAAGGAAATGGCCAAGTGGCTAGCCAATCGGCTCATAAAATCATCCAAACCCAAAGAAATACAATAAACATGTACCTATTTGTTAGGCAAAATTTTTTATTCCTCTTCTCTAGCCTCCTTGCTATGACCTGTTCAATGTAAGTACATGTATATGCATGCAAATGCGATTAATTTTCAATACAACTCCCTATTTGATCAATTTGGCTAAATGGTTCAAATTTTAATTAATCAACCAATAATCAAACAAAACAATCAGCAATCAATTTGTTGATTATCATTTTAAACTCATAACTTTGATATATAGTCAAAAATCACGTTTTTGATGCCAAGTCACAACAATATATTCTAACTATATTTTGGTTCTTACACCAGTCTAATGGAAATATATAGATATCCCACTTTCGAGACTCGAACATAAATCCACTGATGATGCAGCTGCTATCATCAGTGTCATCTCCGGGCGACTAGAGTGTGATTCTATATCTACCCAATATATTAAAACTTCGAATACCCGTGGACCAGATGTATATGCAAAATCTTTATATATTGGATTGTCCAAATTCAACACAAATAGATATTCAGATACATTGAATAAGGTTTAAATTTTCAAAACAAAACTCGTTTTCATTTTAAAAATATACTCTTCACACTCGTTCTAGGATACTAATGATCCCATCTTTAACGAGTCATTCCCATTGGATATTACTAATCCAATCTCTGATGAATTTTTTCGTTCGGTTCTAATGTGTCTTGTTCTCGAGCTCTGTAAACCAAAGCTCTAATACCAAATACAAGAACCCGTAACTTCCCCGGTAAGGAAAAAGCGGATACTTTGAGGACAAGCCACATCGGGACACAAACAGAAAAACATTTCATTGCTAATTACAACAATTCCACCAGAATACAAGAATATACAGAGTACGAATAAATATTATACATCAGAAAAATATCAGAGATTAGAATACATTACATAGCAGTGGAAAATAATACAAAACACAACTGAAGGAGATATACGGATATAGAGCTATCCGGATTTCTTTCCAGCTGTAAATCAGGATCTTGTGAATATAAATCTACAAAACCAAAACTACTAGCTGCCCATGTCAAAATAAGGGCACCCAGAATTTTGGTTTTAACAAGAAGCTCCAGTTCAGTCATGTGACTGGTGTGAGAACTAAAACAGTTATTTAAAGCTTTACTTTAAATCAGATATATCAAGGGACCACGCCGTACAACACGGAACGGGTTGCCTCCTAAGAATACCGGTGCATATAACAAAACAACGCAATGCTTTTTGGAAAAATGAAGCTATTATAAGACCCAGGTCCCATCACACAATGCAACACAAGCCGGAGGATAGGGTTTTCCCTTATAATAGCCAAACATGCTTGGTACGTTAAAAACAAATCATTTGATACTATTATAAGTGTATAATGCCAAAACAATTTCAATCATAAATATCAATCATAGACGGCATGGGTACCATATATCATGTCGCCATACTAGGCTCGCAAATGTCACGTATTGCAAGTTGGGTTTCCATCTGTGAACCGAGGCAAAAGATAGTCCTCTACCGATTCGAGACTCTCTAGCCCGAGCCTTAGGACCCAGACACAGGTGAGCCCTTGGATCGTCAGGGCCGGTCCACCGATGTGGATTAAAATGCCTGAACACTGCATTTCCCCACCCATTGAGGCGTAAATGAGCCAAATGACTCCATCGGCTCCAAATAATCACCGATATATCTAAGGCGCCTCGCAATCCAACAACCACACAGGTGAAAATAATATAAATGTCAGGGCTGGTAGGTCACTGACACCACCCTAGCTAGAAGGAAACGCATGCCCTCCCTGATGTCCTCTCCCGTTTCTGGTTCACAACCGGAGTGTGAGGCTCGCGAATCATCGTTACACAAAGATATGCCACACAGGCGGTGCTTTGATCATCAACCACAAGACTTTGCTTTTCAACAGAAGCCTTGATCATTTTCCACTTAGGCGTGCCACACAGGCAATTCACTCCATGCGATTGATATCCATCAATATATAACCCCTGAGCTCGTACGTCTCAGAAAAGGGCGTTAAACGAGAGAATAAATTCTCCGCCGCCAAACAGATATATATTTAATAGAAATCAAACACACAGAATAAAATCCAATGTCAGACACATAGTCCACAAGTTCGTTCTGGGTTTGAACGAAACCGGAGGCACCGTGTACCTCGCATTTCCATCGATCTCCAAGTACGTCTGAACGATCACCAACTGATTCCCTCCTCTTGGGTGTACAACCCAATCAAAATCATCAGTAATCACCCAAACGACGTGAAGACCTATGGTCTTCGACCACCATCTTCATGCTCAACATATCGTTGAATCAGTTATTAAGAATGGGATAAACCCGGTCTTTCTGAATAACTCGCGTATATAATAAACAAGTGTTACACAAACACAACATACGCCTCATTCCAATTCATCAGTCACTAACTGTAAATTAGTAAGAGAACAACTCCCCAAATATTAACCTCGATGGCCGAAACCAACATCAGATCAATCCCCAGGAAACCATTCATCTCAACTAATCTTCAGTTAGTTTTTAAATATCACATTCTTAGGGAGAGATTCCGATTAATTTTATCAAAGATAAATTCCTCAGATTTATTCTTTAATCTTCTTTTGAATATCAATTCAAATTAGTCGGGATTAACGAACCACACCGAAGTAATCATTTCTTTTAGTTTCCCAATCCCAACCCATTCATCCCATGAAGTAAAACTGGTAATACTTCATATCTAAAACCACGGTGTTACCAGTAAATTAAATTACCATTTCACGTTCAAATCTAATTAAAGATTTAACAATCGCCGGGAGCAAAACTGGTGATACTCCATTCTCGATCATTTCAATCTAATTAAAGATTCATTAAAACTCCACTTTGTTTTAATCTTCCCAATAATCACTATCAATAATTATTTAACTTGGAAAATCTTATTCTGGCTTTAACTGGGTTAAAGAACCAATGTCATTTAAAACACGGTTCACTATAAACCCAAATCCCATTTTATAATAAGTACAAAGCTCTGAATAGAAAATATATCGGCTTATATTCAATATCAAATTTTATGACCAACAAATATCGTATTGGAAATAACGATATAAATATATCTTTCAAATTTCCATAACAATATCTGTATAATCACAAAATCCAACATCGAAATATTCCAAATACAATTTTGATTCAAATCCATTCCAATTCAATTATTGGAAATTCTAATTACTTTTAAAATCCTTTCAAATCCAATTTATTTATTTAAAAATTAATAAATTATTATTCTAGTTCAAAACTAGTTCATTTCGATAAAAATCTATTTTTATCTTTTCAAATTTGGAATTTTTCATCTCAATTCTTCAACAAATCATTTCTTATGATCTTACACAAATTATTTCTATTTTTAATAATTTTATCAAGGCCCGTACAGTCGAATTCCATCAACGGCCATCGAACTGCACTTAAAGCGACCTTTTCCAAATTTGATCTAGACATAATTCCAAATCAAACCGTTAGATTTCAAATCTCTAATATTCTTAGAAAGCTCTTTTTGATACGAACACAAAGGTTCCGATTTTAGGAGATTCCGACGGTCGGATCCCCCGTAATATCCATTCGAAGTCAATGGTCGAAATTTGCGAACTGCCACGGCGCGGCGCGTTCTATTCAGGCCTTTAATATATATAATATATATATTATATATACTTCATCGATTTCCTTTTAAAATGTATTTTATAAATCGTTTTAAATTCGTTTTCGAAACGATTTCAACCTCATATTCAATTTCGAATCAAATTTGAATATTCCATATCATCGATATACGAATGATAATATTTTCAAAACGTTATATTTTGAAATCATTTCCTTTTCTATATTCATTATAAAAATGAATAAAATCGATATAAATATCGTTCACATCAAAATGGTGTCAATCTAATCAGCACGGCTTTTATTTAACACATGAATGTTTATTCTATTCAACACATGAATTTATATTTTTATTCAACACATGAATATATATTTTTATTCAACACATGAATATATATTTTTATTCAACCCATGAATATATATTCTATTCAACACATGAATTTATATTTTTATTCAACACATGAATATATATTTTATTCAACACATGAATTTATATTCTATTCAACACATGAATTTTTATTCTGTTCAACACATGAATTTTTCTTTTATAATATTCCATATTTTCCAGATTGGAATGAGGCCAAATCAAATACCATATAATGTTAATTATATGGATACCATACAACACATGTATATAATAGCAATGATAAATAATCAACCATCATCCATAGTGCACGACACAACTGCAGAAGCATTAAATGTAAATATTTAACGCTTGTAATATCTTGTCAATCTATCAATCGACAAACACAGATTTTTATTTGTGCAGTTGGGCGATGTGTAAAATTTATCGTCCCGATCAACATCAGTCAAATCGGTGTATATATACAAATCTTCCGACTTGTCTATTACTATTTATTTAATATACACGTTAAAAATTATATTTTTAACTATAAAATATTTTCCACTATGAAATATTTTATTCCATTGCTCATCACACAATAAAATTTCACAACCCAGCAATCAAACAAGTCAACCATGGTCTGTGGGCGACGGGTGTCGGGTGCTGCTAAGCACCGTTTGCATCCTAGTATATATTTCAACTAGAAAACAAAATAAAAGTGAGGAGTTCTCACTTATAACCTTAACCAAACACCACGACTCTTCATATGTAGAAAATCTTCGCTGCGTTTTCAACAAGATCTGTTTCACGTGGTATATGTTAAAATCATGGTTTTGGCATCGCAACATTATAAATAAAAGTCACATTTTCTTTCTGCTATTATATATATAAAAATCACATTTTTATACCGCTACTTTATACATAAAAATTATATTTTTATAGCACTTTATATATAATAAAAATTATATTTTTATATCGCCTTTCAAACAATAAAAATCATATTTATATTTCTTTAACTTCATATTAAAGATCGTAATTTTATATTGCTATACATGTAATAAAAATCAGATTTTTATAACACTAAAAATCGAATCTTTATAAAAATAAAAATCTCAGCCTTATATTAAAAAAAATCTCGTCTTTACTTTATGAAAAGTCTCGTCTTACCCTTATGAAAAATCTCGTCTTTCGCTTATGAAAAATCTCGTCTTTCCCTTATGAAAAATCTCGTTTTCCCTTTATAAAAACAAAACCTTTTTGTTTTCAAAATAAAATCAAATCTTTTTAGTTTGAAAAATCCTATCTTTTTAATATGAAGTAATATAAAGAAAACATATTACTATTTCAACTTATTCTATATAAAAATCAGGTTTTTATATATAATGTTTCATATAATTTAATCATACACAGCAAATAAATTAACCATCTTAAGAAAAATGAATCAAAAACTCATAGTATTGGAGAAAAAGGGGGGGGGTTCTGGTCATGGTTTCGGCGGTTCGCGGTGGAGCATTCGGCGGAGGAGGCTAATGGAAAGTGCTGAGGAGGTGGCACCTTGTCAAGGGTGGCGCGACAGGGGGTGCGGTGGCAAGCCAGTAAGTGGAGGTGGTGGATTTAAGCGGGATTCGGGGTTTCGGGGGAAGGAACGGAGAGGAGGGAGGGCGACGTGGGGAGGAGGGGGAAGAAGAAGAAGTGACGGCGGCGGCAGCACCGGGGGAGGCGGCGACGGGCGCGACGGGGGCTGGGCGATCCTCGATTCGTTTTTTTTTCTTTTCTGAAACGTGAAGTCAATAAGGGGAATGGGAGAGATAAAGGGGAGGGAAATATAATTAAATATTTAATTAATTTAATTTCTCCAAAAAGTTGATTTCGCGTCCGAACTCTGAATTGAACCCAACGACTGCCGGCGTTAGCTAATTACCCCCATTCCAAACACAATGGGATATGTATCATTGGCTGATTCGATCGTTTCGATAGGTTTTCGTCAAAATCAAAATATAAATCTATATATTGAATTTGAACGCACATTTCAATTTACCGGGGCCCATACTAACCCTAAAAATTTATGAAAAATATTTTCTAGCTTCGTATTGACGATACGGTTCTAACAAAACTAATTTCGTCAAATTTGAAGACCGTTTGAAAAATGGTCATTTTCAGGTCGATCCAAATTGACAGAAACTGTTAAAACACGTTTTCTTTTGCCATGCTCACATATTGATTTCAAAAATTATGAATTTTGGAATCTAGCAATAACTTGACATCATGGATCCAACAAAAGTGGTTTCATCGAAAACCGAGGTCGTTTGCAAAATTTCCATTTTTAAGGGCCAAAATTCCATAGCGACTATTTTGAATTTTCTACTGGGCATAACTTTTTACCCCCGCTATGAAATTTCAATTTTTCGGATTCGTTGAAAAGATATTTTCAAATAGATTCTAATATTTTTGGTTTCGCTAAATTCCGGTTTAGTTTGAATCCTGTACATTCATTTGAAATTTGAAATCGAATTTTCGAACTACCGCGCCATTTTCAATTCCTTTTATAATATAAAATAAATATTTATATTCTAACGTCGATTCAAATAAATATATTCATTCGAATTCTATTCAAAATAAATTTCTCGTTGTTATTATTTAAAATAATTCATTTTAATTATTCAAAATTCATCAAAATTGCCAAAATAAATTTTTTTAAATTGGCTCGGATTTCCGGGTTATTACAATAATTTTATATATATGTGTACCT
Source organism: Allium sativum (assembly GCA_030737875.1). Classification (NCBI taxonomy): domain Eukaryota; kingdom Viridiplantae; phylum Streptophyta; class Magnoliopsida; order Asparagales; family Amaryllidaceae; genus Allium; species Allium sativum. The sequence goes on along the minus strand of CM060923.1, from coordinate 242,111,509 downwards.
AATATAAATTTTTATTCTAACAACATATTACAAATAATTTAAAACTGATTCATATCCTTCACATAACAGATGAGTTAGAATATACACCATCTACATCCAATTTCAAGTTAATAGAAATGTTTCCAAACCATCGATTTTTGTAAATCTTCCACTAATAATGGCTGCTAATTTGATTGCAACATCAAATAGCATCGTCATTCATCATCTTATACTTCCAACTTGATGGTTGCTATTGTTTGTCAACTTGATTATAAGAGTGAGTATTCTAAAAACATCGCTTATGTTTAAGATTGTTTTAAATTTCAAAACAGTTTTAATTTCGGAAACTCCAATTTTTATCCTCCTTAAACTTTTCAAAGTAAAAATTTTCATCAAATAATTTATTTGTTTCCTCAAAACAATATTAAACCACCCATTCGTCATAATTCATCATATTACTTGGCAACGATGTGGATGCTGAATTACTATCACCTCGCCATCCAATCACGACTCTTCCGAACTAATGTTGCGGTTGAACACCATTCTCCCTGAATATTCTTCATTATAATATCCAAAAATTCATTTTCAAAACCCATAAGACAATATGTTCAATCGTCTCACATAAACATTTAAGAAATTTATTTTTATATCGTTTATCAGACGTATTGAATAGAACCCTTAAAAATACTCAATGGACAACTCAACACGGAGGATAATCAATCAAATTCTTAATACATCTATGGTTGCTTCTATTACTTGCTCAATATAACCAATACATCAAATAGAAACATATCAACAATACACTTCACCACTTATTTACTCGATTTATTTTAAGGTAATTAATCTATAATCAACTCTTTAATCATCAATATTATTTACCATCCCTTAATCCCTCTCTTAGATTTATTAAATTCTTGTACGGCCGAAACTATTCACCTGCTTTCGTTGCGCACTCTAATTTAACACCAGAACAACATTTATTCATCCACTATGAATTTCCCTTACAAAATCTGGGATATATTATCCCATCCCAATTTATTTATTACAATAATCATTCAAAACATTAAAGGATGGGGTTTAAAATTTACCTGAACATTTTTACACCAAAGGATAAAACATCGAAAGTTTCATAAGATGGAAACTTTTTGTCGAGATAGAGTACAAAAGACATAACACCTTACATGGACTTTTACAACAATTCAAAATTGAATTTTTATCGAGATAAATTGGGTTTTAAAGTAGTGTCATGGTAATAGTACCAAAAATTGTCAAAAGTAATTTATGAGTGGAAATAAATTACGTCAGAATGAAGTATAATAACTGTTTTTGGTTCTCAGACTAGTCCCATGACTGACGTGGAGTTTATTGTTTCCCAATAAAACTCTAGATGGCTATATTTTCCACAGGGCGACTAGTAGTTTTGATTTTACAAATATTTGAGCAGGATTTTGGATTGAAGCTTAAATTGTACCCAGAGGATTTGAAAGTCTTCCGTTGGATGTAATTATCTCAACGAAAAGTTTCCATCCATAAATTAATATTAGGTGTTTATATTTTATTACTTGCTTATTATTTTATCGAAATAAATTGCTAATAAGATGAAAGAATTGAAGACCGTAGATCTTCATAAAATGAAATAACCACTTGTAATCTCTAACTTCCAACCAGAGATAGACTGTGATTTTGTCGTGGTCGAAATCTACGAATTGCCAAGACTACCAGTTACTGATCCTTGGGGTGATTCTTATATAAGATTGGTTAGGAGAGTGCCTTCAGTGGTTCATTATGTTCTTCGATGACTAGTATGGACGAATGTCTAGCAGAGTATTTCCAAATGATCACGTGCATTGATTTGCTCAAACGTACTTCAGTTTGGTAGCGAAGAAGACGCCTTCTCTTAGCTTAACACCAAGAGTATTTTTGTGGATGTCAATTAATGGTTTGATGGGTCTTACATTGCAGCATTCAAAGTAAATGACGATGTGATGTTCTCTGAAAGTTAATCGTGACCACTAGACTCATCAACCGGGAAATGACAGAAATCAGGCAGTAGCATGGCTATGTGGGTCATTCATATTAGGGTGTATTATCACCATCTAAAGAAATTTCATTTATTTCTTTTTCTATCGTTTCTTTATACGGAATAAGGTTGGATGATGGACAACCATGGTGATAATATATTCGGTACAGTCAAGTTGAATGAGTGGTCGGTCATGTGTGGTCGGGTTGCAAGAAGTTCTTGTTGAACCACCAATGTTTCCTCTCTAGAGGAAACTGATCGGGAGGTGGTCCCATACCTCTAGCCATGTTGGAAATCCAATCTCAAACACGAGCCATATGTTTTTAGATGTATACCCACTATGTTGGAAAGTGAGATGCAAGCTTTCCGACTATGTTCCTATTTATTTATGGATTGATAAACATTGTTGTAATATCAATGGATTTTGATATAAAAGGTGATTTGGTTATTGTAAGGTAAAAACATGTACCATGTTTATGTATGGTCTTGTCTTACGAGTGTATCATTCTTTCAAAGGAATTTCTAAAGTTAACTACTCGTTTGTAATATGAATTTATCACTGAAAGTCTTCCAAACTGACAATTCGTGTAATTTTGCTTATCGCAAAATGGACTCGGTCAGGCCGAGTGCATTCTCCAGGTTGTATTAGGATTTTCTAAGAGATTGTGGAGAGGAGTTGGAGTCGAGACGTATATCCGTATTTTCTGGTATCAATTATTTCTGTTGTGTATTTTGTATTGATCTAGTGTGTACTCTGATATTGTAAACGTGTGTGTGTATATATATATACAGTTTACTCTTTGTGTAAAGAGTTTTGATATATTTTATTTTATTCATTCTAAAGTGAGATTATATTCTACTCTGATTCTGTAGTATTGTATTCTTCTTCTATTCTAATATTTCTTTCTCTTCTCACCCTCTCCTCTATCTGGGTTATTCAATACTTAATTTTTAGCAAGTGACACAGGATTATGCATTATTGTCGAAATTCGAGCGTCAAATTCGGCCAGGGCGTTACGAAGCTACTAGTTAAACATTGTCTCAAAATTAAACACATAATATAGAGTCTCAAAGCATATAACATAGAAATCCAAATACATTGAGATAGCCTAATACGTACTTATATAAAAATGTTTGAAATGGGAAATAACCGAAAATAGGAAATATCTATAGTACTCTGGTTGACCTAAGAGTAAAGAAAAAAAACCCAATATAGTCGAGACTAACACTCTTATGCAAGTGAATAAAATCAAGTGAAAATGTTCAAGTGAAATGCATAACTAACTCAAAGGCCGTTTGGGATCTCCATCCTTTAAGTATTCATTAAACTATATACATGTAATAGAATACCCTACTATATAATGTCTACCAATAAAATATAATATTGAAAATAGCAATAGGGCATTACCATTTTCACCTTTAACGCATTTTATATAAGCTTTGTTGTCTATACAGTACATTAAAACACACTATAAACCGGTGACTATCAAAGGGCACTCCGTACGTACACCACAACCAAAATTGTAGTGGGCTCGATGATGATAAGTATGAGAAGACATGTGACGCAATGCCTAACATGATTTTGTTATTCCCCCCCCCCCCTCCCGAACTCGTAGTAACACATAGATGCAACCGCCGCCCACTTTGAAACAACACTCCTAAAATCAATTGCAGCCACCAACCGATTAAAATGTAAAGACATTGGTTTTGAAGAAGTGTGTTTAATAGGAGGAGAGAACCCACTTGGCCTGTTATAGCCCATTTTTAACTCCTGTTAATTATAACACTAATGTCACGCCTATCTATCACTATTCTCTTACTTCATTTCAGTATCATTCTATTTCGTCTTAGATTCTTCCCCACATACAAGGTTGTTAAAGTGGTTTTGGGTTGAACCAGAGAATAACAAGTGCCTAACCTTATGTTTGAATGATGAGAGAAACCTTATTTCTCTCCCTAATTCCCCCTATTTATAGCTGCAGGTCATTAGCCTAGTGGGCTTGACTAATCAGCCCATTAGCTGCTAATAAGTCTGCCTAACAGAAGTTGAAACTTAAAACTTTGATTCTCCCAAACCATTGAACCAATTCTTTAATGTGGCCAACCACTGAATCTTAAACCACCATTCCAATCAAATGAGATCGATTTCAGCACACTATTCGATCCCTTTCAAAAGTTATGGCCTAATAGTAATAAACTAAAGGACATAATGGTCACAAGTAAACATGGTAAAAATTGTGGACATGTCTCACATCCCCATGGACAACATATTAAAACTTGAGAATGATACAACAACTAGGGAATTAAAAATAATTATTTCACGATCCGCTAATACGTAAAATACGAGTAATTGAATATTCGTCTTGATTCGGGCCTAAGCACATTTCCATGCTCAGGTCGACTCAAACTTTTATTGGGTCATCCTATTGGTCAACCCAAGCACCATGTTGTCAACCAATGGGTTGACCAACATAATGTTAGGGTTGACATACCTAGGTAAAATGCCCATGTGCGCCATTCCCTTCTTTGTCGAAGACTACATCATTTTCAGTGACTTGTGACGATTTGTTTACTGAATTTCTAAAGCTTATGTATTTAAGGTGCTATTTCATGCCCCATTAACAATGTTATTTTATCATGATTTCTTGCAAAAAAACTAGTGTCATTTCAGCAACAAAATATTGATGGTTGCAACTGATTTCTAGTGGTTTTGGTTATCCTGCAAATGTGCATTTCTAGAGATATTTCTTATGTTTCAACAAAACATACAAGAGTTTTATAAACCATTTTCGAAATGTTTTAAGTATGAGAAATATATTTTTCAAATAAGGCATTGTTTTGACAAGGTTTTAAAAATATATTAGAAACTTATTTTAACATGTATTTCCAAAACTGTAGTTTACAAAGATTTTTCCAAGAAACTATATTTTACCAAACTACTTCCTTAAGTATGTTTTAATGTAAAAATCACACGTACTTGCTCTCTTCGAGAAGGCGTGATGGTGAGGGTGTACGATATTGATTCATCCCAGATCCATCTAATTGAAGCAACAATCTACAATGATTTTCTTTGTTTTCTGGGGATTCCTTGTATTTTCTAATGTAGAGTGGACTTATGGTGTGTGAACCGTTAAATGAGAATGTGCGATATAGAAAGCACTATTACCACTTATCGGGTTACTATTTGTGAGACGTACACATTTCGGTAGACCTTCGTGTTAATTTGATGTTTGAGTGTTATCCTATTTGTAATGACCTATTTGGTCGTCTTATAAGATACCTTTATGTAGTGTTAGTAGTGGTAAGGCCTTGAGCCATTCTGTATATTAGTAGTGCATGTATAGCTTTGAAGTATGCCAACCCGGTGGTTGGTTCAAACACATGGTGTTTATAGTGATTTGGTGATTCTAAGAATTTTTGGTGACTTTGTGATTTCCGGGTTTATTGTGATTTCACCATTTTAAAATGACCAATATACATACATGTTAGCTCTCTTATAATCGGAGATCCCGGTGTGAACATGGTGAATCATTTCTATGATAATTCTTGAGTATTACAGTTCAAATGGTTTCAAATTTGGTATAACTTTCTCATTACTACCTTTTCGGTGTGTATCTTTTATATGTATTATTCCATGAATAAGCAGGTGATAAGAATTCATGTGCCCAACATTACTACTTTTTCGGTGTGTATCCTTTATAAGTTACATAAATATATACTTTATCCTCCTGTTTGTGTTGCATTGTGTGATGGGATTGTGTCTTACAACAGCTTCGTTTTTCAAAAAGCATTGCGATTGGCTTATGATTGGTATTCATGTGGACGGAACCTGTACCGTGTTATATGGTGTGGTCCCGTGATTTAGCCTACTTCAAAATAAAGTATAATAACTTTTTTTGGTTCTCAGACAAGTCTCATAACTGACGTGGAGTTTATTGTTTCCCAACTAAACTCTGGGTGCCCATATTTTCTATAGGGCGGCTAGTAGTTTTTGTTTTACAGATATTTTGAGCAGGATTCTGGATTGAATCTTGAAGTTGGTTCTAGAGGATTTGAATGTCTTCCGTTGGATGTGATTATATTTCCATTGTGTATTGATTTAATTTATATACTCTGATATCTTGTACTATGTTGTTAAATTATTGTAATAACAACGAAATGTTCTTTTGTGTTCTGTTTTGATGTGTTGTATCACATAACGGTTCAAGAATTTCTATCATTTTGGTTCGAACATGTGTGGCTTATGGTCGATTCCAAGGGTGGGGATTTTCGGGTCGTTACAATTCCCCGAGAATTTTCTTTATCATAGAAAGAGTCATGACATGCTTTGACTTAGTGGCGTAAAGACGAGATGGGTTTAGTAACTTCTCACCCAGGTCCTAGAAGTTTGGAACTATTCTCGAGGGAAGTTGTGTAAACCACATAAGTGTCACCACCATGAAGATATATTGGGAAGGCTTTGCATTCAACCTCGTCTGGAGCGGCCAATGTCTCCATGTGCCACGAGTACCTCATCAGATGCTATGGGGTCTATCATGCTGGAATAGCGGCTTATCTGGGGCATGTTGAATATTCTAGAGAAGTCTACTTGTAGAATGTCATCTATAAACGGAGTGTGGCTACGGTCAATCACCCAGTCTACATGTTTGTAGGCTCTACTCTCGTTCATGATCGGTCATATCATGGTTGCCACTTATACATTAGTTAGCACATGTTCAGGATCAACCCTTTCGGCTCGTTGGGCCCCACTTTCCCCTATACCAGGCAACGTCGCCTGGTCCACCATTCAGACGGTACTTTCTTTGCCTCGGTTGTCCCGGTTAATCACACAACGCACGGGAGGAAGCACAGAAGCGCGGATGGCCTTGGAAGTGTAACAATTATTTGGAGGAGGAGGATTCCGGGTAGGAAATACATTGGGCTCGATGGGGCCAGACTAGGCATACCCTTGCTCGATAATTTCGAGCCGGGCTAGTTCGATTTGTTCGAACTGAGCTGGGAGCGTTCCAAAGTGGAAGTCTCTCACATTCTCTGCCTTTCAAGTGGGCCGCTGTCGTTGCTGGGCCACGTTATTCCCAGGTGACAATGAGCCTTCTGCATCCTGATTTCGTAATTGAGAAGTAACTTGCTGGTTCCTGAACTCTTCCCATTGTCTCGTTGTTTGATTCATGTCCTGCCTCATTGCAGCATTCTCTGGCACCTGAGAATTCAACGCTATCGTAGTCTCCCAGAGCTCATTGAACAACACTGTGAAGCCGTAGTGTGTAGCAAATGCCGAGGTTGGAGCTTGGTCATTGGGAGGAGGTAGTGCAGGAGAATTGGAAGCTGGCTGGGCCTCGGGTCGGGTTGATATCGACCCGAGAAGGTTGAACCCGCTTGTGTCGAGCCGAGGGCTCGAGCATTGGTTGCGGCTAATGGAAAGGAAGGATTTTTCTATTGATGCTATTTTCCGAAAACACGTGCAGAAGCATTATTGCTAAGGATGACTAAATCAAGGATTTTGTGTCGAACTTGGTGATCCCAAAGTTGATCAAAACACTTATAAGCGTTGAGAAATGAGTTCTCTCACTGGAAACACCAAAGTGTTGACACCAAAAAGTGGCACAACACCTAAAAACAGATATTGAAGAAAATAAAATTGAAGAAATAAAATTGAAAACGAGAGTAAATGCAATCACACACAAACTTATAGTGGTCCGGCATTAATATCCTATGTCCACTTTATATTCTCTGGATTACATGTAAACTTTATGGACAAATGATGATTTTAACGGCTAAACCCGAGTACAATGCAGTAATATTTCGAAAATGGCAAGAGGTTGGCTAAAAGTCATTTTTCTAAAGCTTTCGGGGGCTATTTATAGATGTTGCAGTTCTTGGGTCGAATAGGACACGAGACTTCCATTCTGGGACTGTTGGAATGGTTAAAGAAGCTTTCTTCTTGTGTAAAAAGTTCCGGCCTAGATGGATATGGACAGGTGGCAATTGATCTGGAGCTCCAGTGGTAGAAGAAGCGGTCAAATCATAGTAGGTCTTTAGGAAAATATTTGCGTGTTGGAGCGGACATGACTTGACATGGTCAACCGGGAGTTATTCGACCTGGGGCAGTATCATCTAACCTGCTTCTTGCTGCTAGATCCTGGTCGACACGAATCATGTTCGACTCGAGGGTTACTCCAAGCAAAACTTCCTACCTCTGCTTCTTCGTGCTATATGGTGGAACCGACACCGACCCAGGGATAGGACGAGCAGAATAAAGGTCGAGTCGGGGTGAGGGCCACCCGATGAGGGTTTTCTTAAATTTCTAGTATGCGTATGGCCTTGACAGCCTTGCCAAAAGGGTGGTCAACAACTGTGTTTCGGATCTCATTTCGTCAAAGAACCTTAAGAAAAAATTTAGAGGCTTTGATTCTTGTTGTTGAATTGCTATAAATATATTATATTTCTGTAGATAACATTTCATCAATACTCATTGTAATATATACATGTGTGATTTGCTTATTTTTGTTGTTTTTCTTTCCAGAAGGCTTTATTTTGATGATAATGAGAAAACCATTATCTTTAGTTTTTGAAGCGTTTGAAATCCATGCATGGGCACTTGTACTGTGACCATGAAATCTTTATCTTAGATAGTGTATTAAGTTCATAACCATCAGTGGTTTCGGAGTCTCTGAGACTCCGGTTTTAATAGATAAGTTTGTGATGTCGAGGAAGTCTGTATTCTCAACCTTGATAGTGGAGTAATAACATCTTTTCCTGAAATAGTTAATCATTAATATATTTTTTTGGATCATATCAGATTGAATACGCATATTTGGATATTGGATAACCGACATCTAGAAACATCGCTTTGAAATATAATTAATGTAGATGTAGCCTCCTTTCAGCTCATAGAAAACAAGAAATGCAGATTCAACTAATAAAATAAGGAAAGTTCTATGACCGTCATTCAGAAGCAATAGGCACGAAGCCACTATCGTCTTAATAGTGGGTGTTGGGCCCATCCACCAGGTTTATCTCTCCTTCCTTTAGGAAGCGCCTTGACCATCTTTTTAGGTTAGTCCATATTTGAAAAGGTATTTCACCCCCAATCAAGTATAATCTCTTGTTTTTGGACTGATTTTTTTTCATAACTCATGTAGAAGATCTCTTTTCAAGATAAAATTCCACTTTATTCATTTCACTCAATATTTTCTTATACATTCCTTAAGTTTTTCTTTTTAATGATGTAGGCAATCATTTTTTACCGTGGCCTACATTGATTGGTTCTATGACAGTTGATCGTATTGTAAAGACAGGTTTTCCTTTATTCTTTTCAGCCTTTGCTGGCTTTTTGTTAGCAGGCAAATAGCCAAATTCATATTTGGTGAATTGGTAGATTTCCTTGATGGAAGCAGTCAAGTTGAATCATTTTTTCGCTTTCGACTTAGAATTTCCATTGGAAGATTTAGTTGTGGTTTATTAGGACTGAACAAAATTCTTTTGTTGTGAAAGTGACCACCATCCATTTTAGATTCTTGGTGGTTCCAAAGTTAGGCACATGGCTTATTTTACCCCTTTCAAGTATCTATCTCATAGGAGTTACAATAAGGTTTACATTCTTTCAGATTTAATTTCCATTTCGGTACAGAACCATTTCCATCTTTTAAATTCTTCCTTCAAAATTTAATTCCCATCTAATAGTTTTGGATTTCGTTTCTCGTTTTCATTAACAAATTATCATTTTTTTTCGAAATCCATTCGTAGGCAAAAATGGGTCTCGCTCCAAAATGGAATGCATTTTTGCTCCATTTATCTAGGTCGTAAGTTTCTTTCCACCACTAATGAGTTTATACCCAATGCTTTCATTCCTAATTTTTTTTCTTGTAGAATTGTAAGTTCGCATTTCTTGTCTCCTGTTTCATTGGATTATAAATTCTTTACTCAAATTTATCCAGTTTTACCCATGTACGATTGACATTGTGTCAAAAGGGATGCCATATTACTTTCTTCCAGAGATTTGTTTAACATTATTCTTTATTTTTCTTCATATTTTCTATGCTGATGGTAGAAAGGAGTCATAACTTCTTTGCCTTTTTCGGATTGTGGAGGTTGCCGATTTTTCCTTACGGGTCGTGCTTAGCTCTTCGGAAATGTTCCTTCGTTTCATAGGGACCCATCACCAATCCAGGGTTAGTACTTTTCGATTTGTACAAAACATCTTTCTAGGCCTAAGCAATCCTTCATGGTCCATTCCAAGTTCTTTCATACAAAAGAGAGAGAACAACCAATAAATTTAAATTTATTGGTTGTTCTCTCTCGCTATTCTTTATTCCCACATTAGATACCAGAATAGTTATTGCATGTATGTGTAACGCTAGTATATTATTTGCGAAGGTTGTTAAGCTAATCCTAATAAGGCAACGAGTCTTTCAGGAGTTCTAGACACCTACAGAAGTTGAGGAAGTAATCATGGCAGAACAAAGGAAGGAATGTTGCCAATAAGGTCTCTGTCTACTGTATGCATATGGCTATCCTTCTTTCTCTAGGATGTAGGATACGTACGATGTGTCGTTGTCCAAGAGAGAACAACCATAAATAACCACTTTTATATTTTTCTCTATTAGGTAGTGTATTTATTGGTTATTCTCTCTGAGAGAACAACCAATAAATACACTACCTAATAGAGAAAAATACAAAAGTGGTTATTTATGGTTGTTCTCTCCCCTAATAAATTGAGTATCCTCTTTTGACCCTTCTCAGGTAAAGTCTTATGAATGGTGAAACGACCATTTAGGTCTGGTGAGAAATCCATAGTAAACTTCGGCCCCACCAGTAGATTTTAGTAGCTAGGGCCCTTGGTTACTGGCCTTACCCTTCATGTGGTACCTTGAAGTATTGCTCGCCATTTGAGCTTGAGCTACCTTCATGTGTATTCCTTACGAAGGGGTGTTATTATTCATAGGTAAGAACATATGGTATGGCCTACCCTCTCCCATTCGCTAGTGGACACAAATTTGGAGGCTGATAGCTAATTCCAAAATAGAGTTAAAATGCAGTCAAAAATAGAGAGAACAACCAATAAATTTAAATTTATTGGTTGTTCTCTCTAGAGAAAACAACCAATAAACAAACTACCTAATAGAGAAAAATACGAAAGTGGTTATTTATGGTTGTTCTCTCCCTTAATAAGTTGAGTATCCTCTTTTGACCCTTCTCTGGTAAAGTCTTATGAATACTGAAACGACCATTTAGGTCAGGTGAGAAATCCATAGTAAACTTCGGCCCCGCCAGTAGATTTTAGTAGCTAGGGCCCTTGGTTATTGGCCTTACCCTTCATGTGGTACCTTGAAGTATTGCTCGGCATTTGAGCTTGAGCTACCTTCATGTGTCTTCCTTACAAAGGGGAGAGAACAACTTTAAATAACCACTTTTGTATTTTTCTCTATTAGGTAGTTTATTTATTGGTTGTTCTCTCTAGAGAGAACAACCAATAAATACACTACCTAATAGAGAAAAATACAAAAGTGGTTATTTATGGTTGTTCTCTCCCCTAATAAGTTGAGTATCCTCTTTTGACCCTTCTCAGGTAAAGTCTTATGAATGTGAAACGACCATTTAGGTCAGGTGAGAAATCCATAGTAAACTTCGGCCCCGCCAGTAAATTTTAGTAGCTAGGGCCCTTGGTTACTGGCCTTACCCTTCATGTGGTACCATGAAGTATTGCTCGCCATTTGAGCTTGAGCCACCTTTATGTGTCTTCCTTACGAAGGGGTGTTATTATTCATAGGTAAGAACACATGGTATGGCCCACCCTCTCCAACTCGCTAGTGGACACAAACTTGGAGGCTGATAGCTAATTCCAAAATGGAGTCAAAATTTCCTTCTGCAATTACAAGTTGGGTTGTAGCAGCTCGAGTCTTTGAAGTGAGATGAACCTCATCTTCCCGATGTGTGCCTAGGGAACACACAACGATTCAGTGGGGTTAAGCTGAAAATAGACCCGTAACTACGTAGTAATACTAGATAAATATCCCTATCTTCCCAAGAGGGAGCGTAGTTATGCTCGAGAGAGAGAGCAGAGAATTTAACTCCTCTCTTTCTTATAGCTGATCGAACTAATCATTTGATATATTTTCTATATCATTTGATTAGCAAGCAAAAATATGGAAAAGCTAAATCAAAAAATAAAATGCTAAAAAATACTAGTAGGGTAGTAGCATCCCCTTTCAGTTTAAAGGAAAGATGCTTTTTCTGGTGCCTTGTAAGATACTTTATCGGGAGCTCCAATAGTGGTAGAGAGAAGAACCAATAAATTTAAATTTATTGGTTGTTCTCTCTGGAGAACAACCAATAAATACACTACTTAATAGAGAAAAATACAAAAGTGGTTATTTATGGTTGTTCTCTTCCCTAATAAATTGAGTATCCTCTTTTGACCCTTCTCAGGTAAAGTCTTATGAATGGTGAAATGACCATTTAGGTCAGGTGAGAAATCCATAGTAAACTTCGGCCCCGCCAGTAGATTTTAGCAGCTAGGGCCCTTGGTTACTGGCCTTACCCTTCATGTGGTACCTTGAAGTATTGCTCGCCATTTGAGCTTGAGCTACCTTCATGTGTCTTCCTTACGAAGGGTTGTTATTGTTCATAGGTAAGAACACATGTTATGGCCCACCCTCTCCCATTCGCTGGTGGACACAAATTTGGAGGCTGATAGCTAATTCCAAAATGGAGTCAAAATTTCCCTCTACAACTACAAGTTGGGTAGTAGCAGCTCGAGTCTTTGAAGTGAGACGAACCTCAACTTCCTGATGTGTGCCAAGGGAACACGCATCGATTCGGTGGGGCTAAGTTGAAAATAGACCCATAACCACATAGTAATACTAGATAAATATCCCTACCTTCCCGAGAGGGAGCGTAGTTATGCTCGAGGGAGAGAGCAGAGAATCGAACTCCTCACTTTCTTATAGCTGGTTGAACTAATCATTTGATATATTTTCTATATCATTTGATTAGCAAGAAAAAATATATTAAAGCTAAATCAATTCAAGTATGCCACTTATGTTCTAAAAATGAGTCTTATTGTTTTATTATCATCTATTTCTAATGTTGGTGTATTTACTTGGTTACGTGTTTTCATTTTAACAGTCTTCAAGGACTCTTACTTATTCATTAGACATCTCTTTACTTTGCCTCCCATAGAGTATCTTATTCGACATCAAGAAAAAGTGGTTGTGATTGTGATTATAGCAATAGCCCTAAATGGGTCTGTATAGCCGACTTCAAGCCACGTCATATGTTATTAGAGTTTTATCTGGTGAATATGGTATCTGATTCTAATAGATATGCTTTCTGTTATAGCTGTCGTAAAATATTTATTACCATGGATGTTGATGCTGATAAGGAAATGCTTTCGTATTCTTTTGAGAGTGATTCCGATAGGGATATCGAAAGGAAGTCAAAACTGGAGGATTGTTATGATAGTGGATCCGATTCCGATTCTCCAGAAAGAGAAAGCATTGCTCCCATTGTTCTCTGGTCTCCTTTGTATAAAGATTCCGGTCAGGTAAAGCTTCCTGGTCTAGTTTTTATCTCATGGTGGGTAGCTAATACTAATAGTTTGAACTTTCTACCCGGTGGTTTAAGTTATTCCTTGTGTCGTAGAATAAACAGTGGATCTAATAATATAAATGAAAAGAATTTGGAAAGATTGCAGAAGGAGCACGATTATCTGTTATTTACGCGTGAGAATCTGACTCTGTTTATTGTAAATAGCTATAAATCAATGAAAGACACAAACTATTCTTCTCTTTCTGAATTGTCATATATAATTATTATAAGCAAGGTTTCAAATGGTTTATACACTCTTTCTCCTCTTTTATTTCATCCTATACCTAAAGAGGGTGTGGACCCTAAGTCTCTTCCTTTTTGTCGGAACTTATTATTTTCGAGTACTGAATATAATTATTACCATATAAAACCTACATTAGAGGATGATCTAGTTCTGGCTTCTCTTGGTTATATTATGTATTATAGATCTAGTTGTATTAGTCCATATTATAGGTCACCCCTTCTTCCCATCGATGATCATTATTCAGCCGTATGTCAATAATCATGTAAATATCATTATCTATTAGACCTTTCCAGGACATCAAAAACAATTGACCCTACTTCAATCTTATTTTTTTATCACATTATATTGAAGATAATTATATATTTGAATTAATCAAGTCTTATATCTATTACGATGATGGTAAATCATTATTTTTCGGTATACCTTTAATAGGATTCAACATTTGTTCTTTTTCTTAAAATAGGTTCTCGTTAAATTGGCAGGTTTGGGGGTTGCGGAGGTTCAGTCCCTTCTTAGAGCGCAAAAAATAATAGCCATACTTATGTCTAACACCGCAAAACGGTGTAATCTTTTAGATTCCTTTGATTGTGGAAGAATTAGGTCAGGCTTGATTGCTATTTCTGTGAGAAGTTCCTGTAGATGCATCCATGACTTCTGAAAGAAAATCCCTTTAGGAAACAAGATAATAAAGATAATATATACTTTGAACAGTGGATAGTAGTAGACCATCTGGAAATAGCCTGAGCTTTCTCTCGATCAGCTTCAATTGGGTTTGTTTTTTGGTTTGGCATAATCCTCTCGTTCGAACCAATAACATTCGGTGTGGTGACAAGGAGGTAACAATGTAGGCATTATGTTAAGTATTATTTAAGTGAGATAGGCAATGGGTCTTTTGGTATTGCAAAATAGGACGCCAAATTCCCACTAGTTTAGATCATCTTAGGAAACTATCGCTTAGCTGCAAGTTTAGGTGGTTTCGATAGGGCAGACTAAAGGCCTATTGAGTATTTGGAAAGGGGTCATGGATACTAGTTGAACTAAGTTGTCTTGGGAAACCTTCGTCATATGGTAACCATGGTGTTCCAGATGTCTCATTCCCAAAGTTAATATAGTCCTCTTAATTTGTTACTTGGGACCTTTCGTAGACTTTCGGAATTATACTTTAGGCTCATTTTGACATGAAACCTATAAAGTTATGACACCATAATAAGATAAGAACTAAATAATCGTGATTCCGTTACCTCAACTGCTGGGATAGACATCTTTATTAATGATTTCTGTGGTTACATATTTTTCCCAAATTGAATTAGAGATTAAGGTTTACAACTCAAAATTATAGATACAAGATTGAGTATGAGAAATCAGATCCCAATTATGGAACTCTAGGGTCATATTTGTAGGTGCGAGTAGGCCTTCGCTCTCATCATGTGGGCTTCGTCGCGGCTATATCTATAGAAGCTAATGCAGAGGTTTAGTAAAGGTGTCTCACATTGTACTTGAAAGAGTAATACGGTGGCACCAAAGGAAGGCTTCTGGATATGGGAAGCCACTGTTAGCTACTGGAGAAGTGAGCTTATAAGAGCTCTTGACTTTTGACGTCGCATATCGCATTGTTTTTCTTTTGCGCACGAGACTTGCTCGCGATGATTAATTGGTGGAAGCTTAAGCTTTCTGGTATTTCACATTTCAAGTTGTGTCGAAAGTCTTTGCTCTACATGCTTGGGGGGATGAATATGGTGATCATGACCACCTGGTTATGTCGACATGTGTTTTTTCTTGAGAAGAAGAATCCTTTGCCTCCTCATTACTGATTCCAAAGGCAAATGTTGATGAGTCAGTTCAATCTCTATCGATGTACTGTTGATGAGTCACCTTGGCTCCGACACTAGCTTTTCCTATAATTATTTTAGTGCTAACACTTACTCTC
Organism: Allium sativum; assembly: GCA_030737875.1. Classification (NCBI taxonomy): domain Eukaryota; kingdom Viridiplantae; phylum Streptophyta; class Magnoliopsida; order Asparagales; family Amaryllidaceae; genus Allium; species Allium sativum. The sequence goes on along the minus strand of CM060923.1, from coordinate 242,095,750 downwards.
ACGTGCTTTCAGTATCCTAGGACCCGAAAGCCTAAATGTTTTATCTATGTCAAACAAAAGCTTCATTGGACATCGAAGCAAAAATACATGACCCTTTCAAAAGAGGGATAATGATGAGACTAATAACTAATAAGATAGCCTTTACATTCGAAATTTGTCCACAATGAACTACTTTGGGGTGCTAATAAATTTTATGGCTAAATTGGGTGTTGGTTGTTTCTTTTTTCTTAATTAGTTTTTTTTGTAAAATATCTATCAGGGATGTAAAACTTTAAATATTCTTGAGAGGCAAAGGTGGAAACATTAAACCTCATTCATCAAGTCATCTTGGATGGTAAGTTCGTACTAGCCAAATCAATCTGAAGAAATCGTACGTATCTTAGTCGATATCAATTTTCATGTCCAATCTCTATTATCTGCCGAACAACGCTGTAAGCACCTTTGGGTAATAAGGATTAACCATCGAAGCAAACATAAGCATTTTGTACCATTTGTTTTACTAAGGCATCTAATTGGATTTCTCATAGGAGTGAGGAAAAGGTTAATATATATACTAATAGAATGGGGAACAACTTGTAAAATAAATTTATATAATGAAAGTAGTGTTATAAACCATTTTAATAAAAGAATTGATATCTACTAATAATATAAAACCCTTTATATTTTCGAAGTGGCAAAACTCATAAATACGATTGTAAGAACAATCGACCTAAGAATTCACGTTTTGATAACGTAAATTAAATCTCATAAATATAGATCACGAAATTGTTCACAATAATAAAAGGTCCACAAAATCGAGATGCTAAAATTCATGAATAAAAGCAACCGTGAAAACTTGGAAGAGAGCAAACATGCCGAAACTTAGTCATGAAGATGCCTCAAACAATCTAAACTATTGATCATGGTTTCAACCGGTCAAAATCAAGGAGTGGGGCCTCTGACGTCTGACCCCTATGGTCAGACGTCTATACAACTCCATGTCTTTTTTATATATATTTCGACTCAGCATAGACGCCCAAGGACCTAGGTTAGACATCTGAGCAGCCTAGGCAATGGTTTGCTTTTTCTATGACTATCCAATCGATTTCGAGTGAGCCCGGACAAAGGTTAAAGGCTTATAATCATTATTTAAGTAGAAACGAAGCTTCTAAGACTCGCTGAAACTGCTTAAGAAAACAAACTCAATTCTCTGTAAAGATTCACTCTTTGAATTCATATAATTGAATTCAAACACTCATAAATCAGAAAGTTCATTCTCAAACAAACCAATCAACCAGATGCATATACACACACGATATATAAAAACAAAACTCTCTTCCAATACCACTAGCTTATCTTCAACATAAAAATACACACACAAGTATCCTAAGAGTTAGATATTAGGAAAATCTCAAAAATTGAAGAGAGATCAAGTCGGAGAAGATGGAAAGGAACTAATAGCTTCTCCTTGAATTTGGAAAGCAAATTACGAAGATTTCCTAAGTTTGGAGCTTTGGAATATTAATTTACTCTTCTTTGAGGACTTGGTAGTAGTAGTTAGGAATTGTGAAGAGGAGTAAATGAAATGATAAGTGGAGTGTGTGAGTTGAGTTATTAAATAGGGGTTGTTTGCTTATGGTTAATGGGTTAGTTTAACCAAACAATGCCCTACTAAAAGTCCTGATTTTCACTTACTCCAAACTTATAGATCTTTACGGTTTTAAATATCGTAAACGACCTTTTAAACTCAATGGAAATGGTCCGGAGTTCAATTTCTTCAGTTTACGAAAAGTTACAATTTCGGGTTTTAAATCAAGTACATGCTACAATATTTAAATAAATCTTTGAATTAAATAATTGTAAATTATGCGGGTTGTTACAATGAGGGTACGACCTCCGCTAATTGAATTATCCCGTTGAATATGATTATATTAAAGACCTAATAGCGAAAGCTACTAAGGTTTCGTTTAATTTCAAAGTGAAGAGAACCCTTGATGCAAAGGTACATGGTCACAAAGGAGTTGCTCCATTCACCGAAGAGATCATGTTCGCCGTTATCCCATCACAAGTGAAGATATGGACAATTGAATATCAGGGTAACGTAGAACTCGATGATCGCTTGATGGCCTTTGACCACCGAATATATTTACATAATGCTTCTGGGGTAGTCCGCAGTAGTTCGTTCCCTTATGAATTTGTTGCATATTGGTCTTAATAGTATCGTTAGAAGACTATATACTCCTGAAAACTAATATTCCCATATGAATTTGTTGCATATTTTTACGTCAGAAAAGACACCATCGTTCATTATATAACGGTTGCGAACATTAAACAACAGCTAGGAGAGCCCTTAGGAGACTTAAAGAGATTTAATGCCGAAGCTGTATGAGCGAAAGGGTTGAATGAAGGTGCTAAATTAATGGTCGTTAGCGTAGCGCTTTAAGAAATCATCCCTTTATGGATAAATAGTAAATGATGTCGATGACCTACAGGATTTCACTTTGGCCGAAAAATTCATATGAATGGATGAGATTTATCACGCCAAAATGAATGGATCCATTCGTAAAGATGAATTGAAACATCTCTTACAAATAAAAGAAGGTGATGCCCTAGTATCCAAAAAAAACTTGGATTGAGACATCTCTGATAGAAGGCGTACCTTGCATAACAACATTCTTCTCTTTTTCCGCAGCAATTACGCTCTCACAACCTGCTTACCCTTTGGTGGTTCTTGACATTTCTTCTTCATATATGCCCAGGCATATCACAATTAAAGCACTTATATTCCACCTTCACGTTCTTACAGTCCTCAGAAAGATAACCCTACTATTGGTAGTTATAGCAAGTAATCTTGGGCTCCGGCTTTTCTGGCCATTCTTCCCTTGTTGTTGATGTTTTCTCTTTTCTATTCCACTTTCTTATCACCACCATCTTGTTGTGGCTTCGTCTCCTCCATACATTCCATAGGTGCTCCCTCCTTTTACGAAAACAAACTTTTCTTGCTTAACGCCTTCTCGGCCAACTTCTCATAGGGATCATCGATATGGTCAATCATTTTTTTCCCAAGTCTCTCATCCAAACCCATAATAAATTTTTTGTTCTTCCAATAAGGAGTCTCAATATACGAACGAACATAATTAGATAAAGCTTACAACTAGGCCACATACTCAAATATTGGTCAACCTCTTTTCTTAAGCTCAACAAACTTCTTAAAGCGCATCGACTTTTGGACCATAGAAATGAATTTTTTTTTAAACTCAGTCCTAAACTGATCCCGAGTGATCTGGTCCTCAGGAGTCTCCAAACTGATAGAGTTCCACCAATCCATCGCTCGACCTTGCAGCCTCCTCGATGCAACCTTCCTCTTAGTTGCATCGTCAATTCCCAAATCTCCAAAAATCCTAGCACACGCATCTAACCAATTATAAATCTCAGTAGTAGGCTACGTACCCACGAACAGTTTCCCACCCAGAGAAGTATAATCCATGCAGAGCTTCGCAACATCAAAAACTCTAGGAGCCTGCATAAGAACACCACACTCTACCCTCGCTTCTGAATTGGGCATCCTCCTCATGAACGCTGCCATCATGGCCTCGAACATAACAGGATAATCTGACATAACAGCTGCAACTCCCGACTGGCTACCCTCGCCTACCCCTCCAGCCGCAGGTTTATCCCTTGCAGCACGTCCTGAAGTCTGTCGACTCATTCTCTATCTGAAATGAAAATGATCAATTCACATTGGAGAAAGGCTGCGTTGATGCTCATTTGCTTACTAACCTACATAACTATATATTATAATATAATAACCATCAAATAAATTACAAGTGCATCTCCCATATGCTTTTACGCTCGCGAACTATGGGTAATATCGATTAACCTGACTCTGATACCAAATGTGATGACCTCCCCATATCTCATGCACCAAGCTAAGCAATAGGTGTGTTGTATGACGTTTAGGCCGATATGGGACGATGATTAGGGTGGAACAAAACCAGTCGTATATCTTACAGCGCATGGACAATAAATAATAATAAAAAAATATACAACCATATAAAATATTGAAGCATAACTAGACAGAAAACCAAATGCCCATAAAACCATGAAACCTCATATACAATACATCTCAGTACATGAATATGTGAATACAGTATGCCTCACTACATCCCTCAAAATATCAATAACCCTCAAAATACAGCGGAAATTAAAGCAATAGTAATATAGTAGGTAGCATATAATACGAAAGCCTCCAGCACGTCCTTGTGTAGCACCAGCGTTAACACCACACCTGCTACCTGCTACCTGCCGTCTCAATCTGCTTGTCAACAACATCGATGAATGCCTAAGGTAATAAGAGGGAAATATAAAACCTTGAGTAAGACAACAGTCTTAGTGAGCCATAAAATAACCAACAATACTTACACAAGATAATATGAGTATAGATAGTTCAACCATCTGATCTTTCTGACAACCATAAAGTTAACACACGAACGCCATCCATCACATTGTCATTTTAGAATATGAAAGGACAACCCCAATCCCGCTTCTCTTCGATATCCTATGGTGATAGACTACCTAGAGAAAAGAGAGAAGAAAGCACACAATCAACCGTAGCATCCAATATCCTAGCTATCACCGACTACATCCTTGAATCCATCGATAATCGAATTTGGTTTCAACGATCAAAAAGACTAATGGAAAACCTTGGTTCTAGCAAAACTACCATACGCCATTATGAATATGTTTGTTTGCCTAGACAACTAGGCAAATCAAGATTGCCTAGGGTATGCGATTTATCAACTCTGATCCTGATGGGCGCCCCACGATAGCCCTGCGTTGAGTCTGCTAGAACACTTTGATTACCGACGTTTCCTTGGCACCTTAGAAATGTCGAGCCTTTCTTCTTGGCGATCACACCCTTAGTTCAAGTGACTTTTCAAACAAATTCCATTATCATCCTCGATTAACTCTAACGTGATTCGATCTATCATCATTCTAAATCGTTTGTCGCACCATGATAAGTATCACACCAGTCCAGCTCCAACCACTCCAACTTGAGCTCACAATCGAAATACCATTCATCAATGAGTTGAACATAAACTATCTAAAATCCATTCATTACCATAATTCATCAGCAACCCACGGAAGCCATCACTATCATACTCAAATGCCTCATCTCCATATTGTGCATCGTTATGGATTGATAATGGTCCATCACCCACGGACCAGTACTGGTCCGTATACTTAACCAATTTTGGTTAAGTAAATCGACCATCTTGATACCCTATTCAAGAGCTTCATGCCAGTCCAATTTTGAAGCGTTTTACCCATCCAGCCAAAACTCCTATCGGTCAATCATTGCACTTAAGCGATCATGCTTTGACCCATCTCAAATCAATTCCAAATGACTTGAAAATTTGCAGACAGCCTTAGTTTACCATCACGATGCCACGGCCCAAACTTCGTTGCCATCCTCACATTGCGATGGATCGGTACCGTTCCATATGGATCACTACCGGTCCTCACATTTAGCTTTTCTCAAGCCCAAAATTTTTGGGTTTCTTCCTTTCATCTTCAAGAGTGCCTTCACCAAGTTTTGTCTAAATCTAAACCTCTGAATTATTCTGTTCTTCAATCCACATATCTACGGCAACTAATTCTAACACGAAACTCAAGCAATGCATCCAATTTCATCAAAACAAATATCAACACATCAATACATGATCAGATAAACAAATCCAAATCATTAAAACATCATATAACAATGAATCAATAGAAATTGTTGATATAAAAATACCTAAAATCATGATTAACATATGAATTTATGTTTTAATAGGTTAATTAAAAGCATATGAACATACCATATTTGAAATGAGCTTGCATGAATAAATTTCAAGAGAATTCAACGTATATAAATGAAATTAACATAGATCTAACCCATATAGCCCTTTGCTTACGTGTGAGAGATATCTATCACTCACCAAAAACCCCATTCAATGGAAATCCGGTGACATCAGATTTGGACAAGATTGAGAACCTTTGGATTTGATGCAATTTGATGTGATTTAATCATCCTTAATGATGATCTACCTTCTAGATGTAATCTACGATGAATTCGATTAAAAAGAATGGAGAATTAGGGTTTTAGGTTGAACCAGAGAATCACATGCGCCCAAATTAATATTTGACTGAAGGGAGAAACCCTATTTCTCTCCCCTAATTCCCTCTATTTTTAGCTGCAAGTTATTTGCCTATTCGCTGCTAATCAGTCCACCTAACAGAAGTTGAAACTTAAAACATCGATTCTCCAAACTGCTAAACCAATACCTTAATGTGACTAACTAATGAATTGTAAACCACCATTCCGATCCTATGATACTGATTTCAGCACATGATTCGATTGCTTTCTAATGTTATGCCCCAACAGTAAACTAAATTACAAAATGGTCATAACTCGACTTGGTAAAAATCATGGGCATGTCTCACATCTCCATGGACAACATACTAAAACTTGAGAATGATACAACCACTAGGGAATTAAGTATAATTATTTTACGCTCCTCCAATATGTAAAATACAGGTCATTGAGTATTCGTCGTGATTCAGGCTTGAGCACATTTTCATGCTCAAGTCGACCTAAAATTGGGCTGGATCATCCTATTCGTTGACCAAGGCACCATGTGGGTCGACCCACAAAATTAAGGGTCGTGAAACCTAGGCAAAAATGCCCATGTGCGCATTTCCTTCTCTGTTGAAGACTACATCATTTCCAGTGAATTTTGATGCTTTGTTTAGAGAATTCTTGAGTGAATTTCTAAAACTTGTAGATGTATTTAAGGTGCTATTTCATGCCCTGTTAACCATGTTATTTTACAATGATTTCTTGCAAAAAACTTGTGTCATTTCAACAATAAAGTATTGATGCTTGCAACCGATTTCTAGTGGTTTTGGTTATCATGCAAATGTGCATTTCTAGTGACATTTCTTATGTATCAACGAAACGTACATAAGTTTTATAAACCAATTTCAAAATGTTTTAGGTATGATAAATATAGTTTTGAAATAATGCATTGTTTTGATAAGGTTTTAAATATATATTAGAAACCTTATTTTAACACGTATTTCCAAAATTGTACGGTTTTTAAAGATTTTTCCAAGAAACTATATTTTACCAAACTATTTCCTTAAGTATGTTTAAATGTAAAAACCACACGTATTTGTGCTCTTCGAGAAGGCGTGCTGGTGGGTAAATGAGTAAACCCCCCCGGTATGCAATGCGATGGTACACGATATTGATTAATCCTAGATCCATCCAATTGAAGCACTAATTTACAATGATTTTCTTTGTTTTCTGGGGATTCTTCGTATTTTCTAATGTAGAGGGGACTTATGGTGTGTGAACCGTTAAATGGGAGTGTGCGGTATCTATCAGTGAGACGTACACATTCTGGTGGACCTTCGGGTCAATTCGATGTCTGCGTGTCATCCAGTGTGTAATGACCTATTTGGTCATCTTTTAAGATACCTTTATGTAATGTTAGTACTGATAAGGCCTCCGGCCATTCTATATATTAGCACGTGCATGCATAACTCCAAAATGCCAACTCGATGGTTGGATCGAACACATGGTGTTTTTTGGTGATTTTAGGAATTTTTGGTGACTTTGTGATTTCCGGGTTTATTGTGATTTCACCATTTAAAATTGACCACTATACATGTTTAGCTCCATTATAATCAGAGATCCCTGTGTGTACATGGTGAATCATTTCTATGAGAATTCTTAAGTTTTACATTTCAGATGGATTCAAATTTGGTATTACAATCTCATTACCTTATGTGTTATTCCATGAATAATCAAATGACAAGAATTCATATGCCCAATTACTACTTTTTCGGTGTGTATCCTTTATAAGTTTAATATACACTTCACTACTTTACGGTGTAACGGAATGATTCAACCAATCGGTTGTTTTCCTTATCTCATACTAATTATCTAATTCAAGTTTGATTGACCCATGTTTTCATTACTCAGTTCAGATCGAGTCCCAAGTTAGTATATTATCTCATGCTAGTTGCCCATTGTGGATTACATGCTTTTTTTTGTTGGACGACAGAGATTTTGTTGCTACCTTTTAGCAATTCACCTTGGACATGATGTATATTCTTTTGTGGGGGTTGTGAAGTATATATTCATGTAGCTACTTATCGACCCCATGGGTTGTATTATGTGTTGTATACGATTTACTCGCGTGTATATGTATATCTATGTTAGTTGATCTGTATTATGTGTTTGATATTATATTATGTTTATTCCGAATAGATCTTGAGGCCATCATAGTAGTGTATTAACATAAGGAAGATATGTCGACATGTAGTGAAGAAGAAGAAGGAAAATTCCGCATATTTAATACTTATTTGATAAAATATTACAGGTGGTTGCTCTATAAAGTCTCATTCTCTATATTATTAGAAGGTATTACTAGATATAACTCTTTACTAGTATATGTCTCGAGGTTTGGGGTTACAGCTTGGTATCACAGCGGTGTTCGTGGTTTAAATACAAAACTATTTATGCATAATGATACATCGAAATACGATTCAAATACATACATCATACCCAAATAATGTGACCAGTGTCATGTCCTTAACAAACATTGCATCCAATTAAATTGATGTAGTGGAATAAACCTAGGCCTGTAAAATTAAATTCCATAGTGTTCATTTCGTGCTTAATTCTACTAAATATATCCTATCCAAGTGAATAATCCTTTCTCATTTCAACTTTTCAACTATGTCTTGTCGAGGTCGAGGATGTAGAGAGTTCTTGAGATCCAGGCTAGGTTTCGTACATGTCAGCGTATTGTTACACATACTGACATTTTTTACCATAATAGCATTCTTATGGCATCGAGTACGCAGCAAGAGTGTGCTCTTGTATGAGTTGTTTATAGCTGAGATTGATGAGTCCACTTTAGAGTGCAAGCAATTTAAGGAGAGATTTGAACTTAAGTTCATTCTAGAATCTAAGAAGGAGATTCTTGCACGTTGCTTCGTTGACCTTAAGCAAAGGAAGTAGACTGTTATTTAGCATGTTTCAACTTTCGAGGCCTTGTCTAACTATGGCCTGGAGCACATTTTTACGTCTTATAAGAAGAATCTTAAGGTCATGAGTGGACTTAAGAAATATCTAAAGAAGCCCCTTTTGTTACAGTTGAAGTTAACATTTGTTGAGCCAGGAAAAAGATAGTGATGATGAGGCTCTTGTTCAGGGTAATCCGAAGAAGAAGGAATATTCCTTTTTCCAAGTCCAAATTTTTTCACCAAAGTAAGAAGAAGAAACCGAGTGGTTTTAGTTCCCAGTCTAAGGGAGCACCTACTTTTGTCCTAGCTTTGACTTATTATAATTGTGGATCACTAGATATTTTGCTAGAGCTTGCCTAAAGCCTCATGTGGTTCGTTACGGTAAGAGAGAGGTTATTGATATCTCTTCTTGTCCTACGTGGCCAAACAAGTAAAATCATGGTAATCTTAGTGTGGTGAGAGCTTTTGGTGGTTCTTCTCAGCCTGAGAGGTATGCCTTGTATTCTTGAGGGCTCATTATTATTTGTAGATCATTCCATTCGAGATTTATTCAAAACTAGTGCATTGTATTCATCTGTATCGAAGTAAATTGATGGTGAAATGTATTTGGATGTTGTATGCTTATTGAATTCTCTTCAGATTTTGAATCCCATTGTGGCACGCGCAACGCTTAGTTTCATGTATGAGGATGTGGAGTTATTTTTGTGTGCCTATTCTTTCTGATAGAATTTGCACATGATCTATTCCTTAAGCTTTGATATGATACTTGATATGGACTGGCTCTTGTGATACGAGTCCAAAATTCTTTATGTTGAGCGGATCTAATATCTTTGACATCCGGACTTTACTGATCAGCTAACCCTTATATTATACTTAAGGAAAATAACTCGGATTCACTGGCATTTTTATTCTCTGTCGAGTCTGGAGACCATGACCACGAGAGTGATGTCTCTCACATTCCAGTAGTGTGACTTTATAGATCTATTTCAGCTAGTTATGGGTTTTCCACCCAAACCAACTGTCGAGTTTCGTATTGACTTAGTTCGTGGTGCTCAGCCAGTGAATCAGTCTCCTTCTCAGATGTCGACTAAAGAGAATGAGGAACTTTAGAATTAGCTTCTTGAGCTTGAGGCAAAGCTTTTCATTCGATCTAAGTCTTGATTGTATGGTACCGCGAGTAGTTTTCATGAGGATGTCCAATGGGACTCTTAGGCTATGCGTTGATTATCGCAAGCTTAATGAGTTCACCATCTAGGACATATATCCATTGCCTAGGATCAATGATATGTTCGACCAGTTGAGCAAGATCATTAATTAGTTTGACTTATCTATGGGGTTTCATCAGCTTTGAATTGTAGAGGATAACATTCCTCTTACAACGTTCTGCACTAAATCGAGTTCTTACGAATGGCTCGTCGTGCTACTTGGTTTGACGAATGTAACCACATATTTTGTTGATCTGAAGAATCTAGTATTGGAGGAATATCTAGATAAATTACTTGTTTTTATTGATGACATTCTTCTTTATTCCATGTAGGAATCTGAGCATAGTAAATCACTTGCGGATCGATATTTAGCACACTTCGGCATCATCATCTTAAAGCCCAAATTTCAAAGTGTTATTTCAGGGTGAAGCAAGTTAAGTCTAGGGTCATGTCATATCTTTTGATGGCATCTCCATTGACCCTTCGAAAATGGAAGCCATTTAGAATTGGAAGAGGCCCGAGAATGTTTCTGAGATCCATAGCTTTTAGCAGGCTATCATCAACGTTTCATTCGACATTTTCTCTCAGTATGCTACCGCTTTCCTATCCTACCCGCAAGCGTGTTCGATTCGTATGGTCTGATCGTTATGAAGCTTCCTTCCAAGAGCCGAAGGAGCTTCTTACTCATGGGCCTATTCTTGTGGTTCCTGAATGGAACCAGGATATTATGATTTAGAATAATGTGAGCCATAATTGCCTTGGAGCTGTTCTTATGCAGCGTGATTTGTTGGTTGCCTATATGCTTCTAGGAAGCTGCATCCTAATGAGATCCATTATGCCAATCATAATCTTGAGCTTGCTGCCATGGTCTTCGCATTGAAGATATGGTGCCATTATCTTTTAGGAGACCGTTTCATTCTTTATATAGATCGTAAATCGATCAAGCGCCAATTTTCTAAAAAGGAACTCAATATGTGTCAGCAGTGATGGTTTGAGTACCTTGCTTCGTATGATTTTGATATCCATTGAACCATTGGGAAAGGTAATCGAGTGGTTAATACCTTGAGCCATTAGCTATCGGTTGTTGTTTCGATGATGTAAATACAATTTGGAATAACAACCCTCGATATTACTTTTCTAAAGATCTTTTTATATCTATTATGCTAAAAACTTATTTTCCTCTTCTTCAACATAAAATAATTTGGGAAAAAAATATATGCAACTTGGATTAATTAATCCCTCAAATACGTAAACATGCTAAATATATAATGCTAAAAGTAACTCAGTTATGCAAAAACCCAATCTGAAAATATAATCTATTAAATCAAATAAAATTATGTTGACCACATGATTTATTAGCATACGCTTGCCCTTGAACTAACAAAACAGTAGAATTAAACATTGACATTCAAATTGTTTTGAAGAATAAAAAAACATACATGTAATATCAGTCAGCGAGACCTGAAAAACAAAGTAAAGATTAGAGCTCCATAATATTCAAGTAACGCAACGTATACTAGACACACACACACACTAAGAACAATGTGCATGAAACATATGTTATTCCTTAATGAATTGGAATTGTATCAATTTTGGTTATTAACGCTCGAGCACTTCCTACTAGTCTCCACATCGACAAACATCTACCATTATTATTCATCTAATATCTAATTTATTATTGTATAAGATGCAATGAATCATTGGGGGATTATTACATATGATCATTAGGAGATTCATCCTTTGCAAAGCCTCCTTCTGGATGATCAACAGATTTCCTATAACACTTTTGATCCCTTAAGCACAACCATTTCAATATATTGGAACAAATAACTCTATTATTTTAGATTCATGTGTATATATGGCTCAATTATTTTCTATACGGAGAATTAGATATAGAGTTGATCCATTACTGCCCCAATCATATTAGTGATTGTAAAAAATCAAAACTATGTATATTAACATAATGAAAAATCTGATCAAATAGATGCCTATTGCGAATTTATGATTTGAAATGAATTTTTTTTAAAAGATGAAGTCTGGAGCAATCTTTCAGTTGTTATTCTATCTGGTACACTTTCAAACAATGGTGATATTTATTCTACTAGATCCATATATTCCCATCATGAGATCCAGTTCCCTATGGTAACGACGACGATGGAAAATTCTAGAAGGAAGAAGAGGAGGTCAATATCAAGCAATGTAAGGGCAAGATCAAATAGTTTGGATGATGTCGGAGGATCACGCGTGATCAAGGATGGAAGGTTAGAAGTAGGCGCTGCTTTGGAAAGCCTATTTACAAAATTAGTGATATAAGCTGAAATTTTAGTTGTATATTACTTATCATGAAAAGGGTTTATGTATGAAAATCGGTGAAGCCTAGCTAATATCAATGAAGTGGTGGGTTATAGAACGTTGAATTGAATTTAGATGGTTGGAAGAGAAATAATTTGTTCTTAACACGTGGACTAATGTGATGTTTTAGTAAGATATGAAGTTTAACGACTTAAACAGACCTTTAAACGTAGTCGGAAATTTTGTAAGTCGCTGTGTCGCCAAATTTTTTCTATAATATTGTAATAGTACGTCTCAAAAGCATCCTTAATTAGTGCATCTAAGTCAGATTTTAGTGACATTCATGAATTTAGTGATGCTGCATTGATGATGTGTCAATATAACATTGTTATCAATACACTATAATTTAAGTTGATTGGGAAATAACACTTTAGCTGAAAAGACAAAAAAATAGTTGGATAAAGACAACTAAATTATTACATTCCTAGGTTGTGCTAGCCCATCCAAGTATATACCTTTATAAAGCTTTAAGTTACAGAGACAACGGGGTTGTTTTGGTGGAGATAGCAACAGTAGAAAGTAATTAAACCAATTTCAGATGGTATTGAATCCAGTTTAAATCGTAGGGGTGAAAGTCATTGGTTATTTCAAAAGTTGTGTCAACTAAAAAAGCATGGACCTATAATTAATTATTAAAGTCATTTTTTTAACCTATGATGTCAGCTCATCGGTTTTATGCATCTCGTCATGGTCACATCGACATTGGGCACAAGATGCCTTCTTCGTAAAGGCTATTTCACAATCAATGGTCCAACATATTCTCACACTTGAGATCTTCCCCTCACACGTAGGTTTCCTTTATATTTTTTTTTTATGATAGTGCAAGTGTCGATTTGAAGGTAGTGGGAAGTAGGCATTGTGATTTAGGATGCGGGTGATATGTTACAACAACAATGTTCTTAGCCTCTAGGACATTACACGAAGTTCGTCATTTCCAACCTATGTGCAATTCTTAGCGCACAATCTGGCTTATTCTAGTATTCTGATTCAAGTAAATTAAATTTTAATTAATTCTAAAAGGAAATTACCATTTAAATTTTCTAGAATATATTTTCGTAAGGCATTTCTGATAAGTATCAAATTCTTTTATCAACAAATATACATTGGCATAATTGTGATCAAAATGCCCTATGGACACCTTATAAAAAAACATTGAAACTAATGTTATACCATAGTTAACAACTAATTGATACACTAAAATATTACTCAAATCAATACTTATTGGTCATCATGGAGCTAATAACACAATATGTTCGAAGAGTTCTTGCTCAGGCCTTACAGTATTTATGATAAATTAATATCGTAATAGTATTTAAATACATATTTAAGTCATCCTTCAATAATGACTTAATTTTATGATACATCAAAATATGATAAGCAAGGATTGAGAAGATTACCATAACAATCGTTTATATTATTATTTTGAAGGGTGCATCATTGATTAACAATTGTGTGGACAGAACTATTCATATATGGATGACATAAAAATAACACATAACCCTATTTAGATATACTTTGTTTGCTTCTTAGACCTGAACATATGAATATTCAGACCATAAAATGGTCAATGTCTTCCAAAGTTTCCTTTTTGCAGTATTCCTCACAAGTCTCTGCACATTTTACAAAATCAGCTGCATCATCACCTATAAAGTAATCAATAGAAGTTCGGTAAGATTGCACATTGTGCTTAAACATCTAATTAAAAAATTGTATTTCAATTAAACATGTCAATAAATAACATTCCAGATAATTTATTGGCACGTAATTGAATTAACATTGATAGCATTAAATACTTGACATTTTTGAAAACCAAACAACCGTGTATATGCAAATTTTACAAAATATGCATGTACACATGTAGATATAATATCTTACCTTTAAATTTGAGGCATGTGTCTTTGATACATTTTAACTCACAAGGAACATGTTTCCAACCAATTTCACAACCAAATTTACAAGCCGTTGAGCAAATAGCCGGATTGTGTAAGAGTCGTTTACAAATTGAATGAAAAATTGTGGTACAATATCCATCGTAAGTGGATGATACTAAGAAAAGAAGAGTAAAACAAAAAACAAAAGCTTGCTTAAAATAGTTATATTCCATCTTTCTTTGAAATGTTTGTTTATCAGTAAAGGGAACAAATCATTTATATATAAAAAGTCATATGTACAAAGACAATTGGATAAGATAAATGGATAAATGTATATCAAATTTAACAAAAATTAGTATTTAGGAAAGCATTTAACTGGTTGGATGTTTCTAGTATTCATTTAGAGATAATGGTTATCACAAAATTTAGCATATGTAAATGAAAATAATATTATTTATGTTCCCTAATTTGCTATTAGTAAGTGATACATTATGGTTAATGCACAATACAATAATAGAATAACTAAAACTAAATGTAATACCTTTTTTAATCAGAAGGCAATGACCCACCTAGATCGAATATCTTAGTGCATTTTCTTATCGTTTATTGTGCTACAAGGAATTATTTAAATTCTACTGTTATTATTTATATATTTTTTGTACCATACTACTAGAATAAAAATACATATAGTAGCCAGCTTATTTAAATCAGGTAAACTACATAACTATCAAGTCTAAAACAAATGAATAAATCTCACTATTTAAAAAGACTTACCTATTTCTTCTGCTTGTCGTAACAAACTATAAAAACTAAGGAATTGATGTCTATCAATTCAAAAAAATTGAATTTTTGTTGTTGTCACTCTTTTGGTAATTTTAATCTGATCAAATATTAGGTTTACTCATGAATTATGAAAAAGCTGAATCAATTTATTTCCATATCAATGAATTTATGTCATGGTGACATAAAATTATTTCATTACTTTCATAGCATTAAAATTAGTAAAATTAAAATTTAAACCTAAATAAAATGTGATAATCAGTTATAATAATTACTTAAAATAGATAAGTAGTATCATGGTAATAGTATCAAAAGCATAAAAAATATTAAGCTGATATTCTTTTTCATTAAGTCAAGTAATAAAATAATTACTTTTCAATAACAAGTGTAAACTATAATATTATTTATAAAGGTAAAATCCAATAATATAAAATCAAACAGGCAATGTTCTATAAATACAACCAAGAAAATAACATTTATTGATGAATAATCATTACTTAGTGGATAGTACTTTATGTATATGTGATTCTTCTTGCTCTAGATGGTCTTGAGAATTATATACGATGGTGAAAGATTCTCTTCTTATTGCAAAAGGCAAATTATTTTCTAATTTTTTATGTTTACAATCCAGTACTTTCCCAAAAAAATTTACATCAAACATTTCTAAGTTAATTTATTTTGTGCACTTGTTTGATGCAACAATTTACAAATTTTCATTTATTTATTAGTAGAATTTTTTTTTTCAACTAGCAGTATGTAGCACCTCTTATACATAAAATATAAGTCAAAAAATAAAATGTTTCCCATTCCACATAATAAAAAGAAGAGTTTACATTGAGTATGTTTATGGTGCAAATAGTGCTTACTGATATCTATTCAACACTTAGATAATTGGAATGAAAAAGACCAGCTGAACTAAAGAATGGAAGGACGTGGGCGTTACTCACGGTTTTATGTAAGCAATAAATATATTCAGTTTATTTTATAAGAAAATTAATGTGCGCCTAAGAGGAGATAACTCATTAGTATCAAACATAATATCATTTATTATAGCATGGTCGTTAGCCTATGATAGGACTTTTTGTAAATCTAGGTATGTATTTAGAATTACTATTATTATTGATGAACTTTTTTACTATTATTATTGATGAACTTTTTATTAACCTCAAAATTATAAAGTTGGGAGATTTATTAACGAAGAAGTTTAAAATACCCCGAAGCCTCGATGAATTCCCCGTAAAAGGGACAATATGTTTAGTAAAGGCTAGAGAGCAGTGAAAGATGGACTTCGACACAAGAAGTCATTTTCTTGTCCATTTTCACGCTATATGCTCCAGTATTCCGTTCGTATAAATAATAGAATGTAAAAAAAACGAAAAATACGAGTAGTTAAAGAATTCAAAACATTTTAAAATTTTGGAACTAAAAGTTCTATGATGTTTGACTCAAGATATCTTTATTAATAGGCTATATAACCGGCAAATGCACATTGTTTATGTACAGACTCTCTTTAATTTCCCAAATTTGAGTTAGGGTTACAATGTGCAGTTTGTAAGGTTAAAGAAGTGAATGATTTGACATTCCACAGTGCCCCTAAATTTTATTTATAGGTCTTGTTGATAAGTGGCATAAGAGATTGTATGTGATAACCCCAAACCTCCGAACCACGGAAGCAAGGATAATCGTTGGAATTTAACACATTTATCACATCAGCAGATTACAGATAAAAGCATAACACATGAAATCATAGAATAATACTCATAGCAGCAGAATCATAAATGTCATCATCATCATAGTAGCATAGATACAGGATACTACTTAGTACATAAAAGGTTCCAACAAGTAGATAATAAGTCTAGATCATCATCAAATACAACATTGATAAGGTGATGTCTAAATGTCCAAAATAAGAGATAAAAGATGGTCTTCATCTTCAGCCAAAGACCACCCCTTGCTGCGGTGCATACCCAAAATAAAGACTGTTACCTGTTTACTTGACCGCCCATGTAAAAATAAGGGCACTCGAGTTTGCAAGTGAAACAAAACTATGAGTCAGTCATGGGACTGGTTTGAGAAATCTTACCTAATTTATTTGATAATAAGGCAAATCACAGGACCACGCCGGTAACGCCGAACGGGTTTACTCCATTGGATTGCCAGTGCATAAAATAAGGTATATCATTTAAACAACGCAATTCTTTTTAGATAAATGAAACCATTATAAGACTCATGTCCATCACATAATAATGCAAACTAGAGGATAGAGTTTTACCTTATAATGGTCAAACATGATTGATACGTATAAAACAAAAATCATTTGATATTATTATTAGTGTCTATTCAGTTTAGAACACTTTTCAATATAAATGTATCAATCCTAGACGGCATAGTACCCCATCCTACTTTGTCGTCATATATAGATTTACAATCAAATCCGTAATGTCGTATTGGAAATTGGGTTTCCATCAAGAGTCAAGGCTATGGATGGTCTCCTTACCAATTCGGGTCACCTCTAGCACGATGACCCAGGATCCCCCGCAGTGAACCCTTGGATCCTACAGGGCCGGTCCACACATATATTAGTGGATTAATTATTCTTGAACACACGTTTCTCGATCCTATCGGACTTGGCATTTTGCCAGTAGCGACCAATATATCGAGGGCCCTCAAAATCCATCATCCATATAAGTAAAAATGTCTAGGCTCATACCATGACACCACTTCTAGCTAGAAAGAAGCGTCGTACACTCCCTGCATTCCCTTATCCCGTTTCTGACTCTTACCGGGGTGTGAGGCTAGCGAAGTAATATTATACACAAAGCTATGCTAATTTAAGTTGTGCTTTGATCATCAACCACAAGACTCTGCTTTTCAACAAAAGTCTTGATCATTTGCATCTTAGCATGCCACATTCACAATCCACGCCATGCAACTGATGTTTATCAGTACATAACCTTTAAGCCCGTACGTCTTAGAGAAGGGTGTTAAGCAAGAGAATAAATTCTCCACCACCAAACATATATATATTTAACAGAAATCAATTAACAAAGAACGAAATCCAATGTCAGACACATATCATGTAATGACCCGAAAATCCCCGTCCTCTGAATCGACCGTAAAGGCCAATCTGAAAGTCGTAAATCGTTGGTTCACTAACTTTGGGTGCACAACACATCAGAAAAAATAAAGAAGACTTTTATTACGTCATAATAACGTAACATCAGAGTACATAATATATCATAGTACATCGAAATATAATATAGCGGAAGACTAATTTACAATAAATGTAATACAATGCAGCGGAGCCAATAAACTAACACAGTGGAAGACAATCAATGCTCTGGACATAGCTTTAAGCTTCAATCCATAATCCAGCTCAATAAATAAATATCTACAAAACAAGCCACTCGACTGCCCATGTGGATATAGGGGCACCCGAGTTTGCAAGTGAAACAAACCTCAAGTCAGTCATGGGACTGGTATGAGAAATCTTTACTTAACTTATCTAATAATTGGGCAAATCACAGGACCACGCCACTAACGCGGACCAGGTTTACTCCATTGGATTGCCGGTGCATAAAATAAGTAAATCTTTGAAAAACAACGCAATGCTTTTTAGAACAATGAAACTGTTATAAGACTCAAGTCCCATCACACAATGCAATGCAAACCGAAGGATGGATTTTACCTTATAATGATCAAACATGCTTGATACGTATAGTACAATAATCATTTGATATTATTTCTAGTGTCTAATCAGTTTTTAAACATTTTCAAAGTTAATGTATCAATCCTAAGCGGCATAGTACCCCATCCTACTATGTCGCCATATATAGGTTTACATTCAAATCTGCGATGTCGTATTGGAAATTGGGTTTCCACCATGAGTCGGGGCTAGGGATTATCCTCACTGATTCGAGACACTCTAGCAAATGCCTCAGGATCACACCTACGGGCAATCCTTGGATCTTCAGGGTCGGTCCACAAATACTTTAGTGGATTAGTTATGCTTGAACAATATGTTTCCCAGTCCTATTGGACCTATCACTTGTCCAGTAGCGACCAAAATCTGAGGCCTCACAAAAATCCATCATCCACATAAGTAAAAATGTCTGGGCTTCATACCATGACACCACTTCTAGTTAGAAAGAAACGCATGCACTACCTGCAGTTACGATCCCGTTTTTGACTCATACCGGTTATGGGCTCGGTAAGCACACCCATAACCGAGCCCATAACCGGTATGAGTCAAAAACGGGATCGTGACTGCAGGGAGTGCAGGTGTTTCTTTCTAGCTAGAAGTGGTGTCATGATATGGATCCCAGACATTTTTACTTATGTAGATGATGGATTTTTGTGAGGCCTCGGATTTTGGCCGCTACTGGCCAAGTGATAGGTAGGTCTAATAGGACTAGGAAACATATTGTTCAGGCATAACTAATCCACTAAAGTATTTGTGGACCGACCCTGAAGATCCAAGGGTTGCCCGTAGGTGTGATCCTGAGGCATTTGCTAGAGTGTCTCTAATTGGTGAGGATAATTCCTAGCCTCGACTCATGATGGAAACCCAATTTCCAATACGACATCACGGATTGGATTGTAAACCTATATATGGCGATATAGTAGGATGGGGTACTATGCCATCTAGGATTGATACATTTACTTTGAAAATGTTTTAAAACTGATTATACACTAGTAATAATATCAAATGATTATTGTACTATACGTATCAAGCATGTTTGATCATTATAAGGTAAAATCTATCCTTCGGTTTGCGTTGCATTGTGTGATGGGACTTGAGTCTTATAATGGTTTCATTTTTCTAAAAAGCATTGCGTTGTTTTTCAAAGATTTACTTATTTTATGCGCCAGCAATCCAATGGAGTAAACCTGTTCCGCGTTAGCGGTGTGGTCCTGTGATTTGCCTTATTATTAGATAAGTTAAGTAAAGATTTCTCATACCAGTCTCATGACTGACTCGTAGTTTGTTTCACTTGCAAACTCGGGTGCCCCTATTTCCACACGGGCAGTCGAGTGGCTTGTTTTGCATATATTTATTTATTGAGCAAGATTCTGGATTGTAGCTTAAAGCTGTGTGTAGTGCATTGATAGTCTTCCGCTGTGTTAGTTTATTGGCTCTGCTGCATTGTACTACATTTATTATAAATTAGTCTTCCGCTTTATTATATTTTTTGATGTACTATTATATATTCTGTACTCTGATTTTACGTTATTATGATGTAATAAAAGTCTTCTGTATTTGTTATGATGTGTTGTGCACCCAAGGTTAGTGAACCGACGATTTCCGACTTTCGGATAGGCCTTTACGGTCGATTCGGAGGACGGGGATTTTTGGGTCTTTACGTGATGTGTGTCTGACATTGGATTTCATTCTATGTTAATTGATTTCTATTAAATATATATCTGTTTGGTGGTGGAGAATTTATTCTCTTGCTTAACACCCTTCTCTAAGACGTACGAGCTTAGAGGTTATGTATTGATAAACATCAGTTGAATGGCGTGGATTGTGAATGTGGCATGCTAACATGCAACTGATCAAGACTTTTGTTGAAAAGCAGAGTCTTGTGGTTGATGATCAAAGCACAACTTAAATTAACATAGCTTTGTGTATAGTGTTACTTCGCGAGCCTCACACCCCGGTAAGAGTCAGAAACGGGATAATAGAATGCAGGGAGTGTACGACGTTTCTTTCTAACTAGAAGTAGTGTCATGGTATGGAGCCTAGACATTTTTACTTATGTGGATGATGGATTGTGAGGGCCCACGATATATTAGTCGCTACTGGCCAAATGACAGATCCGATAGGGACGGGAAATGTGTGTTCAGGAATAACTAATCCACTAACGTACATGTGGACCGACCCAGCAGGATCCAAAGGTTCACTACGGGGGATCCTGGGTCATCTTGCTAGAGGTGACCCGAATCGGTAAGAGACCATCCCTAGCCTTGACTCATGATGGAACCCAATTTCCAATACGACATTACGAGTTTGATTGTAAACCTATATATGACGACATAATTGGATAGGGTACTATTCCATCTAGGATTGATACATTTATATTGAAAAGTGTTTTAAACTGACTAGACACTAATAATAATATCAAATGATTTTTGTTTTATACGTATCAATCATGTTTGACCACTATAAGGTAAAACTCTATCCTTCGGTTTGCATTGCATTATGTGATGGGACTTGAGTCTTATAATGGTTACATTTATCTAAAAAGAATTGAGTTGTTTAAAAGATTTACCTTATTTTATGCACTGGCAATCCAATGGAGTAAACTCGTTCCGTGTTACCCGCGTGGTCCTGTGATTTGCCTTATTATTAAATAAGTTAAGTAAGATTTCTCATACCAGTCCCATGGCTGACTCGTAGTTTTTTTCACTTGCAAACTTAGGTGCACTTAATTTTACATAGACAGTCAAGTAAACAGGTAACAGTCTTTAGTTTGGATATTCAACGCAGCAAGGGGTGCTCTTTGGCTGAAGATGAAGACCTTCTTTTATCTCTTGTTTTGGACATTTAGACATCACCTTGTCTATGATGTATTTGATGATGTTATAGACTTATTATCTACTTGTTGGAACCTTTTATGTACTAAGTAGTATCTTGTATCTATGTTACTCTGATGATGATGAGATTTATGATTCCGCTGCTATGATGATGAGTATTATTCTATGATTTCATGTGTCATGCTATTATCTGTAATCTGCTGATGTGATAAATGTGTTATATTCCAATGATTATCCTTGCTTCCGTGGTACGAAGGTTTGGGGTTATCACATAAAATCTCTTATGCCACTTATCAACAAGACCTATAAATAAAAGTTAGGGGCACTATAAAATGTCAAATCATTCACTTCTTTAACCTTACAAATTGCACATTGTAACCCTAACTCAAATTTGGGATATTAAAGAGAGTCTGTACATAAACCATGTGCATTTGCCAGTTATATAGCCTATTAATAAAGATATCTTGAGTCAAACATCCTAGAACTTTTGATTCCTAAATGTTAAAATGTTTTGAATTCTTAAACCACTCGTATTCTTGATTTTTTTAGCTTTCTACTATTTATATGAATGGAATACTGGAGCATATAGCGTGAAAATGGACAAGAACATGACTTCTTGTATCCAAGTCCACCTTGTTCACTGATCTCTAGCCTTTACATTGCCCTTTTACGGGGAATTCATCGAGGCTTCAGGGCATTTTAAACTTCTTCGTCAAAAAATCTTCCAACTTTATAATTTTGAGGTTAATAAAAATTTCATCAATAATAATAGTAATTCTAAACACATACCTAGATTTACAAATAGTCCTACCATAGGCTAACGACCATGGGTATAATAAATGATATTATGTTTGATACTAATGAGTTATCTCCTCTTAAGCGCACATTATTTTTCTTATATAATAAACTGAATATATTTATCGCTTACATAAATATAACGACCCGAAATCCCCCTTACGGGAAATCTCGGATTGTACTGAGGACAAGACGAATCAGAACACAAACAGAAGAACAATTCATTGTTTATTACATCAATTCCATCAGAATACAAGAATATACATAGTATGAATAAATATTACACATTCGATAAACATCAGAGATTTACAAATTACAATGCAGTGGAAAATAATACAAAACACAATTAGAAGTAATACACGGATACAGAGCTTTCCGAATACCGCTTCAGCTGTAAATCAGGATCCTGTGAATATAAATCTGCAAAACTAAAACTACTAGCTGCCCGTGTGGAAATAGGGGCACCCAGAGTTTAGGTTAAAACAATAAACTCCAGGTCAGTCATGTGACTGGTGTGAGAACTAAAACAGTTATTATTCTTTATTTTAAAGTTAGGTAAATCTAGGGACTACGCCATATAACACGGAATGGGTCTCCTTCCAAGAATACCAGTGCATAAAACAACAGCGCAATGCTAAATAAAGAACAATGAAGCTATTATAAGACCCAGGTCCCATCACACAATGCAACACAAGCCAGAGGATAGGGTTTTACCTTATAATAGCCAAAGAATGCTTGATACGCTAAATTTCATCTTTTATTATTACTATAAGTGCATACTGCCAAAACAATTTCAATCATAAGTATCAATCATAGACGGCATAAGTGCTCCATACCACTGTGTCGCCATATATAGGTTTACAACTAAAACCGCAAAGTCCCGTATTGGAAGTTGGATTTTCGTCTGTGAACCAAGGCAAAAGATAGTCCTTACCTATTCGAGAGCCTCTAGTCCGCCCCTCGGGTCAGAGCTCGAGTGACCTTTGGATCGTCAGGACCAGTCCACCGATGTGGATTAAAATGCCTGAACACTACGTTTCCCCACCCTTTGGGGCGTAAATGAGCCAAATGACTCCATCGGCTCCATACAGTCACTGATATATCCGAAGCGCCTCGCAACCCAACAACCACATAAGTCAAACTCGTTAGGGCATGTCAAACCACCGACGCCACTTCTAACTAGAAAGAAACGCATGTCCTCCCTAATGTCCTCTCCCGTTTCTGGTTTACAACCGGGGTGTGAGGCTCACGAATCAACGCTACACAAAACTGCGCCACACAGGCTGTGCTTTGATCATCAACCACAAGACTCTGCTTTTCAATAGAAGTCTTGATCATTTGCATCTTAGCATGTCACACAGGCAGACCACTCCATGCAACCGATATCCATCAATCACACAGAATGATATCCAATGTTAGACACACAGTCCATTTACAAGTCCGTTCTGGGTTTGAACGAAACTGGGGGCACCTTGTACCTCGCATATCCATCGATCTCTTAGTACGTCTGGACGATCACTAACCGATTCCCTCCTCTTGGGGGTACAGCCCAATCAAGATCATCAGTAATTATCCAAACGATGTAAAGACCTCCGGTATTCGACCACCGTCTTCATCCTCGACACATCGTCGAATCAGTTATTCAGAATGCGATAAACCCGGTCTTTCTGAATAACTCACGTTTATAATAAACAGGTGTTACATAAACACAACATACACTTCATTCCAATTCAGAATATTCTTTTATTCAAATATTCTTACACTTAGGGAAAGGTTCCCATTAATTTTTATCAAAGTTAAATTCTTTAAATTTATTCTTTAATCTTCCTTTGAATATCAATTCAAACCAATTTATGGTTTATCCAAACTAGTCGGGATTAACGAACCTTACCG
The DNA here is from genome assembly GCA_030737875.1 of Allium sativum. Taxonomy (NCBI): domain Eukaryota; kingdom Viridiplantae; phylum Streptophyta; class Magnoliopsida; order Asparagales; family Amaryllidaceae; genus Allium; species Allium sativum. The sequence continues at coordinate 242,071,257 of CM060923.1, read as the reverse complement.
AAGTAACCATTTGTTTTAATTTCCAAATCCCAACCTATTCATCCCATGAAGTAAAACCGGTAATACTTCATATCTAACACCACAGTGTTATCGGTAAATTCAATTACCATTCCACGTTCAAATCTAATTAAAGATTTAACTATCGCCTGGAGCAAAACTGGTGATACTCCATTCTCGATCATTTCAGTCTAATTAAAGATTCATTAAAACTCCACTTGGTTTTAATCTTCCCAAAAATCACAATCAATGATTATTTAACTTAGGAAATCATATCCTGTCTTTAACTGGGTTAAAGAACTAATGTCATTTAAAACACGTTTCACGATAAATCCAAAATCACATTCCATTTTATCATCCTTTAACCGTAAATTAGCAAGTGAATAATTCCCTAAGTATTAAGCCCGAAGGCCGAAACCAACATCAGATCAATACCCAAGAAACCATTCAACTTAACTAACCTCTAGTTAGTTTTTGATTTTCTTAACTCCGTTGGGTCTAAGAACGGTATTATTAATGATACCATTCACGACAACCCAAATCACATTCCATTAATGATGAAATCTTCATGGAAAACAAATCGATATAAACTTCCATATCCGACTAACAATATAAATGGAATCACGGCAAAGCCTTTCAAATTCCATATATATTAGCAGTCCTCATCCACAGAAATTCACTTCGACTATTACCAAATCGAATTCTATTCCATTCCAATTTATTTTATTAAATTGGAAAACTTTACTTTGGAAAATCTCCTTTAAATCTTATCAAAAAGATTTATAAATTCCAAATCCTATTTCAATGTAAATCGGGTTAAAGAACGAATGTCGTTAAAACACAGTTCACGATAAACCCAATTCATATTCCATTGATTATCGAGTTAAAGAACAAGTGTTATTTAAAACCCCGTTCACGATAAACCCAAAAATCCCATTTGATAATAAGTACAAGGCTCTGAATAGAAAATATATCGGCTTATATTCAATATCAAATTCTACGACCCATAAATATCGTATTGAAATAACGTTATAAATATATCTTTCAAATTTCCATAACAATATCTGTATAATCACGAAATCCAACATCGAAATATTCCAAAGACAATTTCGCTTCAAATTCATTCCAGTTCAATTATTAGAGATTATGGTTACTTTTAAAACCCTTTCAAATCCAATTTATTTATTTCAAAAATAAATGGATTATAATTCTAGTTCAAACCTAGTTCATTTCGATAAAAATCTATTTTAATCTTTTCAAATATGGAGTTTTTCATCCCAATTCTTTCCAAATCATTTCTTATGATTTTTACACAAATTATTACTATTTTTAGTAATTTTATCAAGGCCCTTACAGTCGATTTCCATAAACGGCCATCGAACTGCACTTACAATGACCTTTTCCAAATTTGATTTTGGACATAATTCCAAATCCAACCGTTAGATTTCAAATCTCTTATATTTGTTAGAAAGCTCTTTTCGATACGAACCCAACGGTTCTAATTTTAGGAGAATCCGACGGTCGGATCTCCCGTAATACCCGTTCGAAGTCAATGGTCGAAATTCGCGAATTGCCGCTCCGTGGCGCGTTCTATTCAGGCCATTATACTATATATATTATATATATAATATATATTTCATCGATTTCCATAAATGTATTTTTTTTAAATCGTTTTAAATTCGTTTTCAAAACGATTTCAACTTCATATTCAGTTTCTAATTAAAATTGAATATTTCACATCATCGATATATAAATGATAGTATTTTCAAAACATTCGATTTTGAAATCAATTCCTTTTCGATATTCATTATAAAAATGGATAAAATCGATATAAATATTGTTCACGTCAAAATGGCGCATATCTAATCAAAACGACTTTATATATTTCAATAACTCCGTTATTCTATTCAACAAATGTATATTTTCTTCAACACACGAATATACATTTTATTTAACACATGAATATATATTTTATTCAACACATGAATTAATATTTAATTCAACACATGAATATTTATTAGATTAAACACATGAATTTTCTTTTTATAATATTCTTTATTTTCCAAATTGGAATGAGGCCTAATCAATTACCATATAATGTTAATTATATAGATTCCATACAACACATGTATATAATAGCAACGATAAATAATCAACCATCATCCAGAGTGCCCCACACAACTGCATAAGCATTAAATATAAATAATTAATGCTTACATAGTCTGTCAACCCATCGATCGACATATAGCTAAATAACTGGGATTAGTGTACGCCAAATATCATCCCAGCACCCGTGTGGGGTTTCAAATCAACAAACATAGATTTTTATTTGTGCAGTAGGGCGATGTGTAAAATTTATCGTCCCGATCAATATCAGTCAAATGGGTGTACATAAACAAATCGTCCGAATTGTTTATAAATATTTATTTTATATACACGTTAAAAATTATATTTTTAACTATTAAATATTTATTTCAACATATGAATATATTTCCATTCATTCCACATCACAATCAATTTTCACCACACAACAAAATCAAACAAGTCTTCCATGGTCTGTGGACAACGGGTGTCGGGTGCTGCTAAGCACCGTCTGCATCCTTTTATATATTTCAACTAGAAATTAAATCAAAAGTGAGGAGTTCTCACCTTGGGGTTCCACTCCGTCATCCTTTATTTCTAAACGGTTTGGATTTGCCCGACATTTCAACTCAACCATTTTGTTCACAATAAAAATCACATTTTTATTCTTATACTGTTCATATAAAAATCACGTTTTTACTTCACTATATATATGATAAAAAAAATCAGAATTTTATTTCGCTACATAAATGAAAATCATATTTTTATATTCTCTATCTTATAAAAATCTAATCTTTCTATCGCTAATGAATATATAAAAATCACATTTTTACATTGTCATTCAAACGATAAAAATCATTTTTTTTTTATTTCTTTAACTTCATAATAAAAATCGTATTTTTATTTAAATAAATCTCTTGACTTTGTTTAAATGGAAATCTATACTTTCTACTAAAAAAACTAATCTTTATATTTTAAAAATCTAATCTTTATGTTATAAAAATAGTATCTTTTCATGTTTACAAATCTTATCTTTTTATATGTAAAAATACAATATTTTTTATAGGTAAAAATACAATCTTTCTTTTTCTAAAATCAAAGAAAACATATTCTTGAAATCAACGAAATCTGTAAATAAAAATCGAATTTCTAACTTGCTAATCTATATATTTAAAACTGAAACAAAGAAATCAAATTATCAAGAAAACACACCTTTATTTCGTTTTCCAGAGGAGGGGGGTTCCACCATCGCAGTCAGAGGTGGGGGAGGCGGTTCAATGCCTCACGGCATCCCTCAGGTGGTGGGGACCGGTGGTTTAGGGCTTCGATTGTGGAGGCATTCGTCGGGAGGGGGTTAGCGACGAGGAGGAGGGGTTTTAGAGGAGAGAGAGAGCGCGAGAGGGGGGAATCGCGGAGAAGAGAGGGGGGCTAGGGGAGAGGAGGCGCATGCCTCCCTCGACGGCGACGACAGAACTAGAGGGGGGGCGACGCGAATTTTTCCCTCTTTTTTTTATTTTAACTTCTCCAGATAGAATGAAGTGAGGGAGAGAGAGAGTAGTAAGTATATATAAATAAATATATATTTAATTAATTTAATTTTCAAAAAAGCAACTTTTTATTTCGAACTCGAAACCAAACCCACCGACTATCGTTCATAAATAATTACCCCCATTCCGAACACAATGGGATATGTATCGTAAGCCAGTTTGGCCGTTTCGATCAATTTTCGTTAAAATCGAAATATAACTCTATATATTGAATTCGAACGCACATTTCAATTTACTGGGGCCACATACGGACTCTAAAAATTCCCGAAAAATATTTTCTAGCTTCGTATTGACGATACGGTCCTAACAAAACAAATTTCGTCAAATTCTGAGACAGTTAAAAAAATGGCCATTTTCGGGACGATCGAAATTGACTGAAACTGTTAAAACACGTTTTCCTTCGCCACGCTCACATATTGATTCAGAAAATTATGAATTTTGGAATCTAGTAATAACTAGACATCCCGGATCCAACAAAAGTGGTTTCGTCAAAAACCGAGGTCGTTTGCAAAATTTTCATTTCTAAGGGCTAGAATTCCATAACGACTATTCTGAATTTTCAACTGGACGTAACTTTTGATTCCCGCTATGAAATTTCAATTTTTCGGATTCCTTGGAAAGATATTTTCAAAAATATTCTAAAATTTTTGGTTTTGCTAAAATTTGGTTTATTTTGAATCCTATACATTAATTTGAACTTTGAAATCGAATTTTCAAACTACCGCACCATTTTCAATTCCTTTTATAATTAAAATAAAATATTTATTTTCTAATGACGATCTATATAAATATATACGTTCTAATTTTATTCAAAATAAATGTCTCGTTGTTATTATTTAAAATAATTTATTTTACGTACTCAAAATTCGCTAAAATTGCCAAAATAAAATTTTTAAATTGGCTCGGATTTCCGGGTTATTACAATCTCTCCCACTTAAAACTTTTCGTCCCCGAAAAGGAACGAAGCTGAAAGTTGTTTAACAAATCAACTCAACTTTCATTATTTTCATTACGGCTTAAGTTCTTCAACTTTTCAGTTCCTAAGAAGTTTTCAAATTTTCCAAAAATTTGGCTAACACCCTAAATTTTCGAAATTTTTTGCCATAACCTCCCCTGCACCGGGAGCTTCGGGATATTTCAAATAGCCTCCCATGGCCCTCACCAATCCAAAAGAAAAGGAAAAAGCCAAGCGGCTAGCCAATCGGCTCATAAAATCATCCAAACCCAAAGAAATACAATAAACATGTACCTATTTTCGGGCAAACAATTTTATTCTTCTGCTCTAGCGTCCTTGCTATGACCTGTTCAATGTAAGTACATGTATATGTATGCAAATCCGACTAATTATCAATACAACTCACTATTTGATCAATTTGGCTAAAGGTTCAACATTTAATTAATCTAACAATAATCAAATAACACAGTCGATAATCAATTAGTTGATTAGCTTTTCAAATTCATAATTTTGATACATAGTCCAAAAATCAGATTTTTGATGCCAAATCACAATAATAGCCCTATCTAGTTTTGGTTCTCATACCAGTCTATTGGAAATATATAGAAATCCCACTTTCGTCACACGAACATAAACACTGATGATGACATATCAATCATCAGTATCATCTCCGGACGACTAGAGTGTAATTCTATATTTACCCAGTATATTAAAATTCAAATACACGCGGATCAGACGTATACGCAAAATCTTTATATACTTGATTGTCCAAACTCAATATAAAATAAATAATCAAATACGTATAATTGAATTTTATTTTCAAAAAAAAATTGTTTTCATTTTCATTTTTAAAAACATCACTCTTCACACTCGTTCTAGGATACTACTGATCCCATCTCTAACGAGTCATTCCTATTGAATATTAATAATCCAATCTCTGATGAATTCTTTCGTTTGGTTCTAACGTGTCTTGTTCTCCGAGCTCTAACGACCCGAAATCCCCCTTACAGGAAATCGCGGATTGTACTGAGGACAAGACGAATCAGAACACAAACAGAAGAACATTTCATTGTTTATTACAACAATTCCATCAGAGTACAAGAACATACAGAGTATGAATAAATATTACACATTCGATAAACATCAGAGATTTACAAATTACAATGCAGCGAAAAATAATACAAAACACAACTAGAAGTAATACACTGATACAAAGCTTTCTGAATATCGCTTCAGCTATAAATTAGGATCGTGTGAATATAAATCTGCAAAACCAAAACTACTAGCTACCCGTGTGGAAGTAGGGGCACGCAGAGTTTAGGTTAAAACAATAAAATCCAGGTCAGTCATGTGGCTGGTGTGAGAACTAAAACAGTTATTATTCTTTATTTTAAAGTTAGGTTAATCCAGGGACCACGCCGTATAACACGGAATGGGTTTCCTTCCAAGAATACCAGTGCATAAAACAACATCGCAATGCTAAATAAAGAACAATGAAGCTATTATAAGACCCAGGTCCCATCACACAATGCAACAGAAGCCGGAGGATAGGGTTCAACCTTATAATAGCCAAAGAATGCTTGATACGCTAAATTTCATCTTTTATTATTACTATAAGTGTATAGTGTCAAAACAATTTCAATCATAGACGGCATAAGTGCCACATACCACAATGTCTCCATATATAGGTTTACAACTAAAACCGCAAAGTCTCATATTGGAAGTTGGATTTCCATCTGTGAACCAAGGCAAAAGATAGTCCTTACCGATTCGAGAGCCTCTAGTCCACCCCTCAGGTCAGAGCTCGAGTGACCTTTGGATCGTTAGGGCCGGTCCACCGATGTGGATTAAAATGCCTAAACACTGCGTTTCCCCGCCCTTTGGGGCGTAAATGAGCCAAGTGACTTCATCGGCTCCACACAGTCACGATATATCTGAGGCGCCTCGCAACCCAACAACCACATAAGTCAAACTCGTCAGGGCGTGTCAAACCACTGACGCCACTTCTAACTAGAAAGAAACGCATGTCCTCCCTGATGTCATCTCCCGTTTCTGTTTCACAACCGGGGTGTGAGGCTCGTGAATCAACGCTACACAAATCTGTGCCACACAGGCTGTGCTTTGATCATCAACCACAAGACTCTGCTTTTCAATAGAAGTCTTGATCATTTGCATCTGATATCCATCAAACACACAGGCAGACCACTCCATGCAACTGATATCCATCAATCACACAGAATGATATCCAATGTTAGGCACACAATCCATTTACAAGTCCGTTCTGGGTCTGAACGAAACCGGAGGCACCTTGTACCTCGCATATCCATCGATATCCAAGTACGTCAGGACGATCACTAACTGATTCCCTCCTCTTGGGTGTACAGCCCAATCAAGATCATTAGTAATTATCCAAACGATATGAAGACCTCCGGCCTTCGACCACCGTCTTCATCCTCGACACATCGTCGAATCAGTTATTCAGAATGGGATAAACCCGCTCTTTCTGAATAACTCGTGTACATAAGAAACAAGTGTTACACAAACACAACATACGCCTCATTCCAATTCAGAATATTCTTTTATTCAAATATTCTTACACTTTGGGAAAGGTTCCGATTAATTTTATCAAAGATAAATTCTTTGAATTTATTCTTTAATCTTCCTTTGAATATCAATTCAAACCAAATTATGGTTTATCCAAACTAGTCGGGATTAACGAACCTTACCGAAGTAACCATTTGTTTTAATTTCCCAATCCCAACCTATTCATCCCATGAAGTAAAACTGGTAATACTTCATATCTAACACCACAGTGTTATCGGTAAATTCAATTAACATTTCACGTTCAAATCTAATTAAAGATTTAACTATCGCCTGGAGCAAAACTGGTGATACTCCATTCTCGACCATTTCAATCTAATTAAAGATTCATTAAAACTCCACTTGGTTTTAATCTTCCCAAAAATCACTATCAATGATTATTTAACTTGGAAAATAATATCCTGTCTTTAACTGGGTTAAAGAACCAATGTCATTTAAAACACGCTTCACGATAAACCCAAAATCACATTACATTTTATCAGCCTTTAACCGTAAATTAGCAAGTGAACAATTCCCTAAGTATTAACCCCGAAGGCCGAAACCAACATCAGATCAATACCCAGGAAACCATTCAACTTAACTAATCTCCAGTTAGTTTCTTATTTTCTTAACTCCGTTGGTCTAAGAACAGTATTATTAAAGATACCATTCACGACAACCCAAATCACATTCCATTAAAGATTGAATGTTCATGGAAAACAAATTGATATATATAATCGATATAAACTTCCATATCCGACTAACAATATAAATGGAATAACGACAAAGCCTTTTAAATTTCGTATATATTAGCAGTCCTCATCCACACCAAATCGAATTCCATTCCATTCCAATTTATTTTATTAAATTGGAAAATTTTACTTTGGAAAATCTCCTTTAAATCTTATCAAAAAGATTTAAAAATTCCAAATCCCATTTCACTGTAAATCAGGTTAAAGAACGAATGTCATTAAAACACAGTTCACGATAAACCCAATTCACATTCCATTAATTATCGAGTTAAAGAACAAGTATTATTTAAAACACCGTTCACGATAAACCCAAAAATCCCATTTGATATTAAATAGAAGGCTCTGAATGGAAAATATATCGGCTTATACTCAATATCAAATTCTATGACCCACAAATATCGTATTGGAAATAACGATATAAATATATCTTTCAAATTTCCATAACAATATCTGTATAATCACGAAATCTGACATCAAAATATTCCAAAGACAATTTCGCTTCAAATCCATTCCAATTCAATTATTGGAGATTCTGGTTATTTTTAAAACCCTTTCAAATCCAATTTATTTATTTCAAAAATAAATGGATTATAATTCTAGTTCAAACCTAGTTCATTTTGATAAAAATCTATTTTTAACTTTTCAAATATGGAGTTTTTCATCCCAATTCTTTCCAAATCATTTCTTATGATTTTACACAAATTACTACTAATTTTATCAAGGGCCTTACAGTCGATTTCCAAAAACGGCCATTGAACTGCACTTACAACGACCTTTTCCAAATTTGATTTGGACATAATTCCAAATCCAACCGTTAGATTTCAAATCCCTAATATTCGTTAGAAAGCTCTTTTCGATACGAACCCAACGGTTTTGGTTTTAGGAGAATCTGATGGTCGAATCTCCCGTAATACCCGTTCGAATTCAATGGTCGAAATTCGCGAACTGTAGCTGCGTTGCGCGTTATATTCAGGCCATTATATTATATATATATTTCGTCGATTTCCATAAACGTATTTTTTTTAAATCATTTTAAATTCATTTTCAAAACGATTTGAACTTCATATTCAATTTCTAATCAAAATTGAATATTCCACATCATCGATATATAAATGATAATATTTTCAAAACATTCGATTTTGAAATCAATTCCTTTTCGATATTCATTATAAAAATGGATAAAATCGATATAATATCGTTCACGTCAAAATGGCGCATATCTAATCAACACGGCTTTATATATTTCAATAACTTCGTTATTCTATTCAACACGGCTTTATATGTTTCCGAATGGGGCTGAAACATAAGTCTTAGTAGTCGGCCGCATTGAATACCTTAGAATGCCCCCAGAAAGAATGGGAAAGAAAGGCAAGAAGAAGATTCCTGGGAAGGATAGAGTATATCAGCAGGTTCATCGCACAGCTCACTCCCTATAAGGAAAAAGGATTTGAGTGGAAGGTTGAGCACCCCTTAACATTTAGAAGTATCCTTTTTTCAACTGCCTTTCTATTCTAAGACGGCTAAGTCGAGGGCAGACACAACAGGTCACGAAGAGCTAGAGGATATTCCTTTTTACCGGGAAGAAGGAAACATCGGCTCTTCCGAGATCTTATGTAAGGAATACTAGAAAAAGTCGAGCTAAAAGATCTAAAAAACTCAACAAGAAATGTCTTTCTCGCGGAAGATTCTAGCTCCTCACAGCATTACGCTAATCTGCAAATACCGAATGATCCTTCGACAGATTCAGTCATCCATTCAGCTTTGAAATCGGAGACAAGGAAAACTTAATAGAAGCGCCGCAGATCAACATAGAGATGCAAACCAATACCTTTTCTTGGTGGACTCTGAAGTACTCGTATTTTGCACAAGGCCTCGTGTCAAATAACATCCAACCACGTCCACCTCCTCCTACGTCGCCCATTTGCTAAGATCATCTACATTTTGCTTTGTGTCGAGCTCCAATCGGCCCAAACGTTTTCCTTCGGGAGCGCATAAAATTGTTGCTTCCTTTCTGTAGGGAGGCTGGCACTTGGTGGGTCGTATACTGCAAACCCGATAAACTATCCGCAAGGGTCCTGGTGCACAAAGGAAATTCTATCCGCATTTGGGAGGACCATCTTCACCCGTCCATTCACTCCTTTCGACCAGTTGCTTGGGAAGGCACCGAGCCTACAGGCCACATCTTTAATTGTATTCTTTTTCAAGGACATCCTCTTCAGCCTGTGTTAGTGGTGCTAGTTTTGAGTTTTTTTTAGTACCTTCCCTATGTAGGGGTAGTATAGGTATCCTTAGAGGATCCTAAAGTGTCGGTTTATGTTGGAATTGCTTTGCTCTTTTCTTTACTGCACAAGCAAATAAGCTTGAAAGAAAGTGCTTTTATTTGAGTTGAAATGAATGAAGAAATCGTCTATCTAGACAGAGTATGTGTCTCCCTTTTAGGCCCTTCGATCTATCTTACTATCGAAAAGGGTTTTAGGACGAGCAGAGCAAGTTGCGTTTATAGCCTGCAGTTCTTATGGGCGCCTCTAGTAATCTAATAATCTCCCTTCCTCCAATATGTCACTAGTATTCAAGTATGTGGCTCGTATTAGTATGCCAGGCGTTCGAGTGACACAGGAGGTGCTTAGGGAAAGGTGGATTTTTCCTGAGATCCGAAAAGCCATATCATGGTTGTTATTCAGGAAATATACTAATAAAAAAATAGAAACCTATCATGATACCTAAACTAACGCCTACTCGCCATTTTCTTTCAATATTAGCCTCTATTGGATCCTGCATACGAGACATCTCATTTAAAGGAGTATCATCAAAGTGAAAAGGAGTATCATCAAGGGCTGACATCACCATGTCAGATATATATTTAGTCTCCTAGAGTGTTATCTTAGTATATCTAGGCACTATAGCTTTGTCATTGAAAAAGAAATCACACGATATAGGAAGCAGATCTTCTAGAGGAATATCAATTCCGTAAGGTGTAAACTTCCACCATACAGTAGTGTAAAACCCTACTTTGACATGTGCATAAATATTACCGTATATAAACGAGATTCCATTCCCTGATGATATAGTCGTTATATTGACTAAACATTGGTTTAATCTATTGATCATTTGTTGATATTTTTCTTTCATAGTTCTTTTATAGATCGACCATAAGATGTTTTCAAGCTAGTAATTACCCACATCTACGAACCTCTCATTCTCCCATGGATTCATTCCTGCACCAGGTGTACCTGAGACAACCCTTTCCTCACCCGAGAATTGCATTTCCGCTTCAGCTTCCTTACATCCTTCTTTTTCTGGATCCCTTCTCTTCTAGGCAAGGATCCTCTGGATTTTCCTATAGAAAGAAAAGCATCTCAGATGGCATCTCAACCACCTACATGGACTGTGAAACGGATTGGGAAATGCCTTGCAAGAAGAGTTCTACAGCGTCCTTCATACCATTCACCAGTTGTTGTGTAGTAATAACACTGGTAATAGAAAGCCATAGATCACCTCTTATGTACGGGAAGCACTCTAATCGATTGTATTTCGTCCTTTGTTCCACGTAGCAACACTCTCTTTAAGTAAGGTTAAGGATGAGTTAACCTCTGGAAACGAGTCCTTATGTTCCCCTGACTCTCTTCTGTTTGGAAATGCTTCTCTTTCTGTTATTATTCTCAAACGGCGAAGCCTCTAGTTCCGGTAGGCTCATTTGGATTAGATTTGGGCCTTGCAACATACGTATATAATGGTTCTGGGTATTCTCACTTATGTTCGAATCTACCGTTATTTTAAGAGTAGTGGTTCCATGACTCTTAATTTATCTATGGTTAGGGTTACTTGTATTCCTTGTTTGGTAGGGTTCTTAGTACTGATTTTGGTGGGTGTTTTCTTTTTCTTTCTTGTATATTTCCCTAAGGTAGATTTAAGATAGAGAGCAGCCATGTACCAATAGTTAGATTCTCACTTCTGGCAAATCGGTTCGAGATTCAATATGGTATATCCATATGAGGTTATTCCCCGTGAGCACATCCCAAGCTCCTGACCCAATTTAAGAAGAGAGACATTGCCCATGTCGTGACTTGAACCCAATTAAGCCATTGTATGAGCACCCTCACCTAAGGATCTTGCGTGGTTTCTTAGCGGCTATTTGACTCGTATCTTAGAGTATTTTCTGTCCCCTACCTCTTCAACTCCGCCTGGGCTTCTTACTTGTTTTGGTTTGGAGTTACCATTCGCCCAGGTAGTTGAAGTGCTGTACCCGACCCGATGAGTGACTAAGGTTATAGTTCGAATTCAAAGAGATAGGCGCGGAGCGAAGAAAGAAGAGACTGCTTTGCCAAGGCGAACTCATTTTTAGTAGAAAGCCGCTCCTAATGCGACAACATTTAAGAAAAGAGGTGTCTCAATTCGCCCATTTCCCTAATTAAGAAATAATCTATTTTGACTTATCAAGAATATATATGTTTGGATCGGTCCCATTGGTTCCGGTTCGTTCACAAACTAAACCCATTTTTCCCTCTTAAAATAGTGACAAAGCTAGGAAAGGTCTACATATAAAAAGGAGTTAAATGACCATTGATAATTTGCATAGTACCCAGCCGGATAAAGACAACTCTGCAACATACGCTTACCCATATGCCAATAATTAGCATGTTATTTCAAAGCACTAATGGAGAATATGCATATCTAATAATATGTGGTAGCGAAGTTAGGGTCGGTACCGAGAGGAGCGGATCTCTATTCTATGTCCAAGGCACATCTATATCCAGCGCTATACTTTCCTTTTTAAAACAGTGACAAGTCAAGAGTTGTCAGCCTGAACAACTTAGAATATTGAGCCCCTGAGCCAGCGTATTGAATCCGACCTCTCATCTCAAGCTTGGGAGTGCCCATCCTTGTCCTTATCGGTCCTTACCGACATGATCGGAAAGTTCGGCAGAACTTATATAAGATGGGACAACTGACCGAGGAGAAAGGGTTTCTAGCTCGTCGACATATACCTTCAGCTTTGACTCACACTCAATGTCTTAATTGTCCGGAAAGAATTTTCCGCTATGCACCTTATGAAAAGCGTTGAGAAAGGGGGCATCTGATCTGTAACCAGTGCCTTTCTTTTCTTTTATAGATATTATCTCCAACAAATGGGAATCTGTTCCAAACATGAAAGCAGCTAAGTCGCTCACACATAGGTATCACACCAGTTTATGGCTATATGTTATTCCGTAGAGCGTCTTCGAGCTCACGTAGTTCCGAAACCTAACTTTGAAGTGGTGAAGCACTCCATCCAATCTTAGTTCTAGGGTGATCTCATCAACATTTTATCCCACGAGACTTAATGTCCATCCTCTTGCTATCGGTGTCCGCCTTTTGTACACATCCCTCTCCCGCTCCCTCAGGACTTAGCCTCCCTTGCTTTCGCATATGGAGTGCCATAATAAAAAATAGGTCCCTGGATAACCTTGGGATATGGAGCAGTACTTTGGCTTTGGCACAGACTGACTTACGGACTGCTGCATAAATTGCCCGATTCACTTCGAGTGGGTTTCGTAAGTCTCATCATAAACGAAGGTTGTCCTCACTAAAAAAAGATCCACAATCTCTTATCTAGTGAATATTAATTTTCTGTCTAATCTTCTTTTGCCTAGCTACTCCTTGCTAGAACTCCCAACAATAAGGTGATTGGTATGGTTAGGCAAGCAACTTCTCTTTCTGAGGACAAGTGCCAAGCTATCTTAAAGTAAAGCTCCCTAATGGGAGCGACCCACATAGCCATGCTGCCTGCCCGATTTTTGTCATTTCCCGGTTGATGAGGCTTGAGGCTACGCTTTATCAGCACATCACATTCACTTCGAATTCCACATTGTCAGATCCATCAACACCACTAATTGACGTCCACAACAATACGTTATGTGTTAGCTAAAAGAAGCTCCCTTCTCCGCTTCCACTTTTGGTACAGTTGGAGAAATCAATATACGTGATCTTTCTGGAAATACTCTGTCAGACATTCATCCATACAAGTCACCCAAGAACAGGATGAACCGAAGGTACTCCCCTACTGCATCCAATATAGGAATCATCCCATGGATCAGTAGCGAGAAGTCCTTGCAACTCATAGATTCCAATCACGACAGAATCACAGCTTATCTCTGTTTGCAAGGCAAAGAATTTTAGTGGCTCCTCCATTTATGAAAATCTACGGTCTTCAATAGCTCTGACTTGAATCAGCATCTTTAGCGTATTCGTATTTGCTGAACAGAATGGTTTTCGAATATATTCGATCCCGGTCTTTCCGTGCCAACAATCGTATGGGCAAGTTTGATAGTTGGTGATTTAACTATCAAATAAAACAACATTCCATCCATAACAAAATATATTCACTGATTCACTACTTAGTATCCTTTACTTTTCCAACATTTGAATAATCACTTTTACTTCTTATTATAAAATAAGAATATTCTCTAACTTCTTTTTATTCAGCTTATAAACTTCTCCGAACAGCTTATAATATCATATACGGAAATCATAACTTATATTTCCATCAACCGTTCTCGTTTATACACTAATATCATTCTTGCATAATCATGGAGTCGTTCAAGTTGTGGTATTTCATTTACCTCTCAGACCTTGACCAACAACATTCATATCTTCTGAATAAATAAAAGCTTATTAACCACACATTTTTTTGTAAAACTGATTTAAATCTCAACAAAGCTTCGATTCTATTAGAAATAGAATCCTTATGAAAATTCCTCAATATCTCTTTATTATAATGTTACAAATTATTTCAACAATTCAAATTCATTTGTTTAAAACAACATAAACAAAACTTTTATAAATCTCTTATACATTTGTTATATTGATATACCTTTCAAAGTCTTATATTGATCGAAACAATTTAACTTATCATCTGTAACAACATTACAGATTTCATTTCAAAGCCATTTTTACTTCCACTTATCACATTCACTTTAAATAATACACGACTTCTTATTTGTTATCCAAAATCATATGATAAACCTTTAAAAAAAACTTATGTCTAAAATAGTTCATCCCATTTATAACCAATGTTACAAAACACATTCACTCACTTTATTTTCTAACTTGAATTCATTAAATTTCCATTTACAAAATCTTTTGTAAATTAATTACGATAACTTACCATTCACTTTCACTTTCACCTTGTTAACTGCATTTTAAAAAAAAATCCCATTTCCAATTCATTATCGACAACTAACATTCGTTGCCGTTATTCAAATCTTTAACTTCATTTACTACTCATGCCTTTAGTTAATATTCTGAACTTCAGAATATTGCATTCCGAACCTCGGAATAACTCACTTTCATTTATTTGACTAAATCTCATTTATAAATTTCATTTATAAATAAATAGTCATAATTTCAACTTTGATTTCTTTTAAAATATGAAAACCTCATTTCCAAATCACCACTCATTTCCAATCCATTGATTTGTTAATCTCATTCACGAAATGTCATTTAGCCAAATTCGAAACATCGTTACTAAAAACGATCATTAATTACAAAATATTTCTCTTTGAACCCTTTTACACATTCTCGTATATTCACGATCCAATGATTCTGTTTTGAACTACACTTAAACTTCTCTTCCGATCGATAAGGCTTTTACAAAATCATTTCAACATTATAAATAGCCAATTTGATAAATTTATATCGTTTAAACATTTGTTTGATAATCCCTTACATTTCTGTTAGTTATAAATTTGTAAATTTAGCTTCGACTATTATCTTTGCCACAAGAATCGTATTTTAAAATCATATAAAAATATATTTGAAACCGCTCGAAATCCATTTAATATTGATTTCGAAAATCAATTCTTTTCATCGACGGTACTAAAGAGGCAAATGGCTACTATAGTACCAAACCGTGAAATATACACTAATTTCACATTTCATAACAGACAATTTTATCATATTGACAAACGTTATCAATATTATCCAACCTGTTATTCCCTGTAAAATAACGGGTTACTACAATTCAAATTATTCAGCCTAATATTCGGTTTCATCTAGACAGATGAAATAAAACCGTTTAACAATAATGGTCAATAATAACTGTAACAGTCAATACTGGAGTGATAACAGAAGTCCAACGTTTATAGTGTTATAAACGTAACCACTGAGGCAAGTTACCTCAATTGGATTTAATCGTTATAAATAACGATTAGTTTTCAATTAAATTAAACAATTGTTTAATTTAACTGTTTCAGTTCATACATGAATATAAACAAAACAACGAACGAACAAACAAACAACCATAAAAAAGCATAGCACACAAATTTTAAAACCCAACTTTTAAAAAAAAAAGTAGGGAAAAGCTGAGTGAGTTTAACTCACCTTGACTTGTTCGTTGGGCGGTTCGGTTACAGTGAATTTAAACGGTTGTTTCATTTTGCTGAAATTCGCAGCTGTTTCCATCCCTGTTCAAAACAGCTGTCAAGTATCGATCTCGCCACCGCGATTGCAATGCCATTTGATTTGTCAGATTAGGACTTTGAAAATAAGCAGAGGCATCAAATGAATCTTCGAACTGTTTTCTGGGTTTAGCACTAAATTGCTTCTTTATGCCCAAAGCTGCATCACGTGCCCGATTTTAAGATCTACCATCTTCAAAAGAACGCAAGCCAATACCCTTGCCGTTCATTCCAACGTTGCCACGTTTTCTACTGCCCATTTGTTCCCATCGCTATTCTTTTTTTTTCTCTCTTGCACATACCGCTTTTGCTCCTAGCACAAAACCCACGCCCAGTCCTTCTTCCCATCACGTCCGCCATTTCTTTCTTTTTTTTCTCCTCCTTTTGCGTTAAAAACCGAAACCCAAGCTGCTACAGCAGCTTTCTCACTTCATTCACGTTGAACATGCCATCTCCACTTTCCCACCTACTACTACACGCAAAAACCCGTACACCGTGCCACCTCATCATTTTCCCCTTCCCTTCCCATGTTATCACTGCGACTAACTCCCCCCTTTGTTTTTGTTTTGGTTTTCATTTTTTTTTTTATGGAGGCGCAGATGCTTTTTTTTTTAAAGTCCTGGGAAGGACTATTTATAATGGGAATTACGTGGTGGTCAAGGTCGGAGGATGGGCAGTCAAGAAAATGTATGGTTTGCAAGCCAAGAAATGAACAGTGGCACCAGAGTTTGGGACGCAAGGAATTGAAACTTTGGGCGCAAGGAAAATAAATGTGCGGACATAAGAAAAACAAAATAAAAAAAGGGCGCAAGGCTTCATAACGTGTTCAAAAGTTGGTTACGTAAGAAAAATGAAAAATTGGGTGCAAGTCACACAAATATGGGACGCAAGCAAGGAAGGACACATTTTAGGTGAAGTGGGAAGGTTTTATTAATAAAATAATATGCGAAACATCGACATGAAGAAATCGTGTTAAAAACCACCATACAAAATCTCTGTTTACTGATAAAAAGACTAATCTTGGTGTAAAAAGATATTCCGGATCCAATGGGACAAGTTTCGTCGAAATCCGACATCGTTTGAAAAAAATTCCTTTATAAAACCGGAAATCAATACGCGTTTAAAATTTTCACGATGGCTAGATAAATCAAATCAATTTGAAACTTCGAAATCCTAAAATAATTTTTCAATACGAACCCAACGGCATTAGTTTCGTCGCATTCTGAGACTGTTTCCACGGTAGGCTATTTTTACGCGCACCGCCATGCCATTTTGGACACCCAATTTCACGGTCTCCAAAAATAACAAATTATATACCTATCCTGACTCTAATCGATGATACGAATTCAACGGAACTGGTTTCGTGGCCAAATTCGATCGTCTGCTCAACTTATCCTCAAAAACCCTTTATTAAATTAACTACGTGCTATAGAAATTGAACGGGTGTTTGTGGCTGACGTGGTCACATACGACATCGGTTTGCCACGCAATTCAACACCATACAATAATTTAATGTTACGGTCCCAATGAAACTGGTTTCGTCGAAAACAGAGTCCGTTTGCAAAACGGCTATTTTAAAGGCCTATAATTTAATAACGATTTTCCATAGCGACTATTTTAAAATTTGATTTAGCCATAACTTACAATCTGTAACACAAAATCTGAATTTTTCTCTTTCGTATGAAAATTATCAACAATACGGTCCCAACGTTTCTCGTTTCACAGAAATCCGACTTATATCGAATCATGTATATTCAGTTGAAGTTCAAAATTCAATATTACGAACTGCCATGCCATTTTGAGCTCGTTTTATAATTATATAAATATATAACGTTCAAACTTCGTTTTAAATAATGAATTCAATATTAAAATCCATTATATCTCAAATATAATATTTAAAATAATAAATTAAATAAAATATTTGACTGCCAAAAATACGGGACGTTACACTTCCACTGCCTTAGTTATTTTATTTCCGCTGCACTTTATTGTATTATAATTTGTTGTAATTTATCCTCTGCTGTAATTTTATTCGATGTACTCTGATAAAAGTCTGTTGTTATTGTTCTAATGTGTTGTAGCCCAAAGTTAGCGTATCCGTTGATTTCCCGCAAGGGCGATTTTCGGGTCGTTACAGTTGGTATTAGTGCTCTGGTTAGCTCAAATCTTTAGGGTACAACTCGTTAGAACTGAACAAAAGACTCACCAGAGATTGGATTAGTAATATCCAATAAGAATCAACAAAACTCATTAGAGATGGGGTTAGTAATGCCCTAGAATGAGTTGAGAGTGCCCAGTTTATAATTAACGTATTTTTGATTATATGTGACGGCCCGCTCCGTACCAGTCGGCATTTCCTCCGAAAGTGCGCTGTATACGTGCCCGATTAGCACGGGACGGTCGCCAAAGAAAGGAAAGAAGGGAATGAACTAATCAAGGAACCTGTAGAATGTCTCACAGCGCATGGAATAATATATAATAATAACATACTTGACATAAAACAGGTGAGACAGTGCATAAGCTGATAACTAAAATCAACATCAATCATCAAAGCAGCGGAAATCCAAATACAGCTTATTACAATTTTCCAAAATTTACTGTCTCTAAACAAAAGAAAGCTAAAGTAGAAGATGCACCGCCAATGCCCAAGCAGCGATCTTCAACAACACAGGGAGAATATTATATATATATATATTACGTGGAAGCCTCCTGCTCGTCTCCGGATCATCTACCCGTGCATCACCAGCTAACCTGTCTCTAGTTTGCTCGTGTGAGCACCCAGAGTAATAAGAGGAGACATAAAACTCTGGGTCAGACGTAAAGCCTGGTATGAGCGATAAGCATCTAAACAAAACAATAACAGGTATACCAAACCATACCTGAATCTTGACCTGCAACCAAAGAGTTAGTACCACATACCGTACAATGCTCTAAGGTGCCATAATAAATAGTGTAAGAATACGGGGGTGGGGTGTGCATGTCACAATAATAGCAAACAAATCATCCATAGCAACCATCCTCACATCTCTCACTCAGTGCGTAAAGTGTACGACATCTACCACTTTGGAACACTAGACAAACTGAGGTAACGACGAATCGCGACTTGTAGAAACCCTGCTATGACCAAGCTAAACATATGGAGTCATGACCAAACATCTCAATGACCCACTTCATTGGTTGTAGCCCTTGGTTCTAACTATGCCATAATGGCCCTGAATCCGTCTTCGTACCTCCTACCATAGTGGTCCAAAGCTATAGACGTCGATAACTCCTTGGCACGCGTCCCGCAGCAAAGCCCAACCATGAAGCGAACTCGTTGATTCCCATCTGAATCTTGAGCTCTAACTTCTCATTTGGACTTCCTTTGCATCTCGGGTTATAGTCTTCATCTTCATCCGGATCGGTCTCCCTCATTTGGGTCGTGCATGTCCCACAGCATCAGATCGTGGCGCTGCATCAGTTCGGATCGGCCCTCTTCATTCCTTACTGGATCGGATCGGAATAACCTACGCGGATCGGGTCGTAGAAACCCCATCGGATCGGATCGGCCATCGCTTCAAATGCACCGGATCGGGTCGCCCTACGAGCTCCGGGTCGGATCGTGAATACCCATTGGTTCAGGTCGTGCCACCTTGCTGAATTCATGATGTGTTCCTTCAGGCGGATCATGACACCCAAGCTGGAATGGTTCGTGAAAGGTAGGGGCGGATCGGGTCACCTCTTCATGAAGCAAC
Organism: Allium sativum; assembly: GCA_030737875.1. Lineage (NCBI taxonomy): Eukaryota > Viridiplantae > Streptophyta > Magnoliopsida > Asparagales > Amaryllidaceae > Allium > Allium sativum. Next base: position 242,051,175 of record CM060923.1, on the reverse strand, counting down.
ACTGGTCGTTTCGCGAAGTCTTAATCGGATCGGATCGGCACCATCGGATCGGGGTCTTCAGCCATCGGCGGATCGGGTCGCGCCATCGGATCGGATCGCCCTCACTCCCACCGATCCGGTGCGGTTCGGATGATTTCCTGAAGTTCCTCCAGCGAGTAGTTTACGCCATTCGACGGCGTTTTTGACAAACCTAACACTTCTAGTCAATCATAAAACACACCATAGAGTCATAGCAACATGTAATAACAACCACAACAGCAAACAACCATTCAAATGAATCAAAATGGATCAAAAGTGGCCAAAACTCTTTATTTTCCCTTAAGCATGTTTAAGTAAAACTGATCATAGGGTTAACAAAACTTAATCAAATCGAACCAAATTTCAACCAGAGGCATAAAACATTATTTAAGAATTTCTAAACATTTTTCCAGAATTTATTAGTGTATAAATTCGCTAATCTTCACTAATCACCCTTAATTAACTGTAATTAGTGTCAAAACGATGCTATCACTCACCTTTGCCACAATAAAACTTTCAGATCTGAAGTGAACCTCTGATTTGCACGAATTCCAATATATAACAGCAGCTCTACCTTGGTCCTTGTGCTAATCCTCCTTGATTTGATGCCTCTAAGCCTTAATCCTTGATTAGGAAGTGATTTGGGGTGTTTTAGATGTAGGAGGCCATTGTTAGAGTGTCTAAGGATGAAAGTAGCGGCTGGAAAATGTCTAAAGAAATGTTTTCTAACCCTAATCAGCCCCTATATACCCCTAAACCCGAAATCCCCCTCTGAGCCTAGCTGCTAATCACCCGGTTAGGCCCAATTAAGCTGTTTTTCACCATCTAAAACTTGTTTCAGCCATATCTCCCAAACGGTGAGTCCGTTTGGCTAATGTGACCAATCTACGGAATTGTAAACCATCATCCGGAGCCAATGGAAGTGGTTTCAGGTCAAAATTCTTTTCCAGTCAAAAGTTATGGCCAAAACAGTGCCAACTAGGGGTAAAATGGTCATTTAAAAATCGGGAAAAATCATGAACATGGGAAATGACCCCAATAGTCGTCCCCCAAAGTTACATGACCATACGACTTCGTATGTGAAAGAAATAAATATTCTACGATCCTATGATGCGTAGAATGCGGGTCGTTACACTCTCCCCCCCCCCCCTTAAGAAATTTCGCCCCCGAAATTCCTTAACCCAAAACATACAAAGGATCCCGCATGCCTAACAACCCCATACAACAATCAAACATGCAAAACAAGCAAACAAGCCTATCCTAGCATGCGGAAAGCTAAATCGAAGTCAAAATCTTACCAGGCAAAGAGTTCTGGGTGTGACTTCCTAATGTTCTCCTCTGTCTCCCAAGTACAATCATTCTCGTCCTCGCCCCACTGAACCTTGACTAGCTTCACCGCCTTCCTTCGAAGTTGCTTCATGTCGTGCTCGATAATACGGGCCGGCTTGCGGTTCCCAACCGCCTCGGGTTCTACTTCGAAGTCCTCTAACTGATTAGGTGAAATAGTCATATCTGAGTCGTGAACGAACTTCCTTAGTTGGGAAACATGAAATACGTCGTGAACTCCCGCCATCTTCTCCGGTAAGTCAATTCTGTATGCCAAATTCCCGACTAGTTCAAGAACAGGGAATGGGCCAACAAATCTTGGTGCCAAGTTGCCTCTCCTGCCAAATCGTATTACGCTCTTTAACGGAGAAATCTTGATAAACACCAAGTCACCAATGGAGAATTTTAGGTCTCTTCTCCTCTTATCAGCATAACTCTTCTGCCTATCTTGGGCAGCCTTCATTCGTTGTTGAATGATCTTGATCTTATCTGAAGTTTCCCTCACCACATCTGGTCCAAGCATAAACTTCTCGCCAGTCTCTATCCAACATGATGGTAAGTTGCACGGTCTTCCGTACAAAGCTTCAAACGGAGCCATACCGATACTGGATTGGTAGCTATTATTATATGCAAACTCTACTAGATGCAAATGGTCATCCCATGATCCACCAAAATCCAATATACATGCTCTCAAGAGGTCTTCCAAGATACGGTTCACCCTCTCCGTCTGACCGTCGGTCTGAGGATGATATGCGGTACTGAGATGTAACTCTGACCCTAGAGCCTCTTGTAAGCTCTTCCAAAACCCACTAGTGAACAACGGGTCTCGGTCGCTCACAGTGCTTTTAGGTACTCCATGAAATCTCACTACCCACTTCATATATAATTCTGCTAACTTAGCTGCCGTTCTGGTCGATTTGACTGGTATAAACCTTGCGCTTTTAGTCAATCGATCCACAATCACCCAAATGCTATCATGTCCCGATCTAGTCCTTGGTAAACCATCAATGAAATCCATCGAGACTTGCTCCCATTTCCATTCGGGAATTTCTAATGGTTGCAACAACCCACTAGGCTTCTTTTGCTCGGCTTTAACTAGCTGGCAATTCATGCACTTGGATATAAACTTCCCAACGTCTCTTTTCATCCCTTCCCAGTAGTAAGTCTGCTTCATATCTCGATACATCTTGTTACCACCGGGGTGTATAGTTAGCTTTGAGTGATGACATTCTCTAAGCACTTCATCTCTCAATCCATTGACATTGGGTACAACAAGCTTTCCATTCTTTCTAAGCCATCCATCTCGATCAAGCCCATACTTGTTCATCTCCTCATCGATACTCATCTCTAACTTGGAGATGATTTCCAATAGGTTAGGATCGTCCCTCTGACTAGAGCCGATCCGCTCAATCAAAGTGGGTCTGATCGTCAAACTTGCTAACATTTCTGGATCTAATTCACACTTTGGTCTGAAATCAAACCCCGCGATAAACTCCAGTTGCTTCCATTCAAGGAACATAGCCCCTAAGCTGGCATGTCTTCTACTCAATGCATCAGCCACCGCATTGCCCTTTCCCGGTGTGTATGCGATGTCAAAATCATAGGAAGCTAAGAACTCTAACCATCTCTGCTGACGGAGATTCAGATCTTTCTGAGAGAAGAGATACTTTAACGACTTATGATCTGTAAACAACTCAAATCTTTCTCCCAAGAGATAGTGTCTCCACATCTTTAACGCGAACACGATCGCTGCCAATTCTAAATCATGGGTAGGGTATCTTCTCTCGTGCGGTTTCAATTGCCGACTTGCGTAAGCTACAACCCTACCGCCTTGCATCAATACAGCACCTAGTCCGGTACCACAGGCATCCGTGTATACCGTCATCTCTTCATCCCCCTTAGGAATGACTAACACTGGTGCGCTCGTCAACTTGTCCTTTAGACTCTTGAATGCATTCTCGCACCTTCCATCCCAGACAAAAGCTTGATTCTTCTTGGTCAACTAGGTCAATGGTGCTGCTATCTTAGAGAAACCTTGGATAAACTTACGATAATATCCAGCTAATCCCAAGAAACTTCTTACATCTGTTGCATTCTTGGGCGTAGGCCAATCTTGTACCGTAGCCACCTTTGCTGGGTCCACGGCAATACCGTTCTCTGATACAACATGGCCCAAGAACCTCACTTCCCTCTTCCAGAAGTGGCATTTAGAAAACTTTGCTTTCAATTGGTGTCTTCTCAACACCTCCATCGCTACTCTTATATGTTCCTTGTGTTCTTCCTCTGTCCTCGAATAGACCAAAATATCATCAACGAACACAAGGACAGACTTATTCAACTGATCTCTGAATACCCTATTCATAAGATCCACAAAATATGCTGGGGCATTGGTCAACCCGAATGGCATGACCAACCACTCATAAAACCCGGACGGCGTTCGAAATGCCGTTTTAGCTATACTCTCAGCTTCCACTCTAAGCTGATGAAAACCTGTCGCGAGATCCAACTGAGAAAATACTCTCGCGCCACTCAACTGATCGAACAAATCATCTATCCGCGGTAGAGGATACTTATTTTTCCTCGTCACTTTATTCAACTCGCGGTAATCTACACACAACCGAAGGGAACCATCCGCCTTGGTAGCAAACACAACTGGTGCTCCCCATTCAGAAACACTCCTTCTGATAAATCCCTTCTTCAAGAGATCGCTGAGTTGCACCTCGAGCTCTCGCTGCTCCCTTGGTGCCATACGACGAAGTGGCATCACTATAGGCCTGGCATCTTTTACCAAATCAATACGGAACTCAATCTCTCGGTGTGGTGGAAGTCCGGTCACTTCTTCAAAAACATCCGGATACTAGCCAACCATGGGCAAACCTGACAACTCACTATGCGGAATGTCGAGGGAGTTTAGAAAACTAGCCAATACCCCCTCACTGGGTAGACCACCAAACACTATCCTCCGCCCATCATCCGCTCTAGCTGTCACCAAAAAGCCCTCACAGTCTACCACCACCCCATACCTTCGGAGCCAATCTACTCCCAAAATAATGCCAAACCCAGTAAAGCCCAAAACAAAGCAATCACAAACAAACATGCATCCATGACTCGATAAGACCACATTACGACAAATCATGCTAAGGCTAGTCGAACCACCAATCGGGTTCGTCACTACTAAAGGTCTATCGACAATCTCGGGCTCCAATCCCAACCTATCTACCAGGTCACTAGATATGAAAGAACTGGAAGCTCCGGTATCAAACAAAACTCTAACAGGAACATCATAAACAGAAAGCATACCTTGAATGACGACATTCTTTCCCTTCTCCGCCGCAGTTGGGGCATTCGACGAAGAAGGAATAGCATTGAGAGCATATGCTTTCACCATTTGCTTTTCTTTAGGGGGTTGCGGACACTTGTCCTTGTGATGTCCCATTTGGCCACAGTTGAAGCACTTCCTATCCGCTGGCTTGGCCCGACAATTACTAGCATAATGGCCCTTCTTACCACAGCTGAAGCACTCAACATCTTGCTTATTCTTCTTCTTCTGGCCATCCTTAGTCTGACTCTGCTTTCTTTTATTCTGGGAACCACCCTTGCCTCCACCACTTGCTTGTGGCTTTGGCTCATCTGTGGATGCAACCTCAGTCTTCGGCTTAGGGTAGAGACTTTCTGATCTTAATGCTTTCCCCACAATCGATTCAAACGTCTCATCGATGTGGTTAATAAGTTTTTCCCCCAAGTACTGATCCAAACCAGTTATGAATTTCTCATTCTTTTTCTTGGTAGTATCAATAAGAGATAACCCATATTTTGACAAAGTGTCAAATTCAGCAATATACTCCGAGACAGCTCTGCCATTCTGCTTGAGCTCCAAGAACTTCTTAAACAGCACTGACTTCTGAGCAGCTGGAATGAACTTCTCACTAAAGCGAGCCTTAAACTGCTCCCAAGTAATCTGATCTTCGGGAGTAGCTGCCTTTATAGCATTCCACCAATTCATTGCCCGCCCTTGCAGCTGACGGGACGCTAGCTTTCTTTTCATCGCATCCTCGATACCCAAATCCTCGAAGATACGTTCGCAACTATCCAACCAATCCTGAACATCCGTAGCCGACTCCGTTCCATGGAATGACTTCCCACCAAGACTGGTATAATCCTTATTCAGCTTGGCGATGTCGACTCTTGGCGCCTGCACTATTGGACCACCACCATTTCCACCATTGGGAGCTGCCCTCTGTACATCTCTAAGCATCTCTCTCATGAGGTCAGTAAACATCGTCCTCATGTCAGCAGCATTCCCATTATTGGCTCCCCTACCAACACCTCTAGTATATCGGCTCATCGTCAATCTGAAAAAGGAAACGATTAACGACTCCATAGTGGTGCTAGTGCAGTACGACTTCATCCTTATACTAGTAATAGTATATATATAACTTTTAAAAACCAAAGTAATCACAAATACGCTCTCTCGTATACGTATATTATCTCTCCCTGATAACTTCCCTAGGTTAACTACGCAACCTAGAGCTATGATACCAAGTGTGACGGCCCGCTCCGTACCAGTCGGCATTTCCTCCGAAAGTGCGCTGTATACGTGCCCGATTAGCACGGGACGGTCGCCAAAGAAAGGAAAGAAGGGAATGAACTAATCAAGGAACCTGTAGAATGTCTCACAGCGCATGGAATAATATATAATAATAACATACTTGACATAAAACAGGTGAGACAGTGCATAAGCTGATAACTAAAATCAACATCAATCATCAAAGCAGCGGAAATCCAAATACAGCTTATTACAATTTTCCAAAATTTACTGTCTCTAAACAAAAGAAAGCTAAAGTAGAAGATGCACCGCCAATGCCCAAGCAGCGATCTTCAACAACACAGGGAGAATATTATATATATATATTACGTGGAAGCCTCCTGCTCGTCTCCGGATCATCTACCCGTGCATCACCAGCTAACCTGTCTCTAGTCTGCTCGTGTGAGCACCCAGAGTAATAAGAGGAGACATAAAACTCTGGGTCAGACATAAAGCCTGGTATGAGCGATAAGCATCTAAACAAAACAATAACAGGTATACCAAACCATACCTGAATCTGGACCTGCAACCAAAGAGTTAGTACCACATACCGTACAATGCTCTAAGGTGACATAATAAATAGTGTAAGAATACGGGGGTGGGGTGTGCATGTCACAATAATAGCAAACAAATCATCCATAGCAACCATCCTCACATCTCTCACTCAGTGCGTAAAGCGTACGACATCTACCACTTTGGAACACTAGACAAACTGAGGTAACGACGAATCCCGACTTGTAGAAACCCTGCTATGACCAAGCTAAACATATGGAGTCATGACCAAACATCTCAATGACCCACTTCATTGGTTGTAGCCCTTGGTTCAACCTATGCCATAATGGCCCTGAATCCGTCTTTGTACCTCCTACCATAATGGTCCAAAGCTATAGACGTCGATAACTCCTTGGCACGTGTCCCGCAGCAAAGCCCAACCATGAAGCGAACTCGTTGATTCCCATCTGAATCTTGAGCTCTAAATTCTCATTTGGACTTCCTTTGCATCTCGGGTTATAGTCTTCATCTTCATCCGGATCGGTCTCCCTCATTTGGGTCGTGCATGTCCCACAGCATCAGATCGTGGCGCTGCATCAGTTCGGATCGGCCCTCTTCATTCCTTACTAGATCGGATCGGAATAACCTACGCGGATCGGGTCGTAGAAACCCCATCGGATCGGAACGGCCATCGCTTCAAATGCACCGGATCGGGTCGCCCTACGAGCTCCGGGTCGGATTGTGAATACCCATTGGTTCGGGTCGTGCCACCTTGCTGAATCCGTGATGTGTTCCTTCAGGCGGATCGTGACACCCAAGCTGGAATGGTTCGTGAAAGGTAGGGGCGGATCGGGTCACCTCTTCATGAAGCAACACTGGTCGTTTCGCGAAGTCTTAATCGGATCGGATCGGCACCATCGGATCGGGGTCTTCAGCCATCGGCGGATCGGGTCGCGCCATCGGATCGGATCGCCCTCACTCCCACCGATCCGGTCCGGTTCGGATGATTTCCTGCAGTTCCTCCAGCGAGCAGTTTACGCCATTCGACGGCGTTTTTGACAAATCTAACACTTCTAGTCAATCATAAAACACACCATAGAGTCATAGCAACATGTAATAACAACCACAATAGCAAACAACCATTCAAATGAATCAAAATGGATCAAAAGTGGCCAAAACTCTTTATTTTCCCTTAAGCATGTTTAAGTAAAACTGATCATAGGGTTAACAAAACTTAATCAAATCGAACCAAATTTCAACCAGAGGCATAAAACATTATTTAAGAATTTCTAAACATTTTTCCAGAATTTATTAGTGTATAAATTCGCTAATCTTCACTAATCACCCTTAATTAACTGTAATTAGTGTCAAAACGATGCTATCACTCACCTTTGCCACAATAAAACTTTCAGATCTGAAGTGAACCTCTGATTTGCACGAATTCCAATATATAACAGCAGCTCTACCTTTGTCCTTGTGCTAATCCTCCTTGATTTGATGCCTCTAAGCCTTAATTCTTGATTAGGAAGTGATTTGGGGTGTTTTAGATGTAGGAGGCC